>JACEFZ010018026.1:0-202500 GCA_014155875.1 Cepaea nemoralis | reverse complement strand
CCGCAAACAAGAAGTATCCCTTAGAGCCTCATTTGCATCGGTCCGGCAATCACTTTCCGGGTTTAGTGTTCGACAGTGAGGGCCCTGCGGGCCCAAAAACTTAAAAAAAAACATCCATCGATCGGTCCAGCAGTCCACCGAACACTAAACCGGAAAGTGATTGCCGGACCGATGCAAAAGAGGCTCTAAGGGATACTTGTTAATACTTGTTTGTTTGCGGTGAATTAAAATTGAAGTACCTTATATTTCTTTTACGCGATGTTCTCACTATTTTTTGGCCCACCCTGTAGAAGAAGAGCAGAGCATACTGATGCACAGTTCCACAGTGCGATGCGTCTCCGGCAGTCTCCGTGGCGAAGTGGTCAAGCTGTTTGACTCGGGCTCCGAAGGTTGTGGGTTCGATTCAGAGCCGCGTCCTTCGGTTCACGAGTGAAATTTTTTCGGAGACTCCTGTGGGTCGTCGCTAGAGCTACGGAGTTGTGCTTTGTGCTACGCTTTCCGCGCTGCGGAAAGAGATCGAGCCATATGGGATAAAATCCAGTGGGTTTTTGTTTAAGCGACTTTTTTTTACAGAACGATGAAGATTGTTCATGAACAATCTGTCAAGTAATCAGTTAAGTAATCAATCAGGAGCTCAATCAATAAATCAGGCACTCACTCGATCAAGTAACTAACCAATCAGTCAATTGTGCAATCAATCAGTCAGTCAAGTTCTCTATTCCATTATGTCAGCAGTCTACAAGGTTTCCATGTGTGCTTCAGGTTTTCAACAAAGTTTTTTATTCTCAAATGTTGACAATATTTAATATCTTTAGATTTTTTTTTGTGGTCGTCTCAAATGGTTGACACAAAGATCTCCTCTGTCTGATGTCTCATTCGTCAAATTAATTAACATTCTGACCAAAAAGCAAGCATTCAGTAAAATGTATTTGCTTTTCATAGGTTCTCCCCTCGATTTATTCTCCCAATGTGTTTCCACCAGTTCAAAGAAACAAGCAATTGTTGTCCAATCTGCAGTCGAATACATAGTTTACAAAAGCAACATCAGTAAGAAAAGAGGCAAGAATAACGAAGCTGTCGAAAATATCACTCTGCTTCATATCTTTATCTGAACCCTTTCACGGACAGACAAACGGGGAGCACTTGACATAATCAGCACTTTTTGTTGCTGATAGTGTAGTTTCGTCTCAGGTAGCCACAATAGCGGTGAATGTAGGAGTAAGGACGACCACGAATTACTACAGCAAAGCATGATTCCAATTTAGTGATAAGGAAGAATAGGAATTACTGCTGTTACCACCGCAAAAAATGCATCCAATGTAGAAGTGAGAAAGAAATGGAATTACTACAGCAAAACATGCTGCTATGTAGGGGTAAGAAAGAATAGGAATTAACACAGCAAACCGTTCTTCCAATGTAGGAGTAAGAAAGAACACGAATTTCTAGAGTACAACATGCTTCCAGTATAGGGATAAGAAATAACAGGCTACAGCAAAAGATGCTCCCAGTGTAGGGATAAGAATAACGGGAACTACTACAGCAAAATATGCTCCCAGGGTACGGATAAGAAATAACATGAATAAATATAGTAAAACATGCTCCCAGTGTAGGGATAAGAATTAACAGGAATTACTACAGCAAAACATGGTTCTGCCGTTGACTGATATAATTAGTAGTTCGATTAGCGTGATCTAACAATTACGAATGTATATAACATAGTTTAAGTTTAAAAATCAGATGCCGACGATCTGGAAGCAGACAGTTCTGCATTGACTTCGATCATATAAGCGTTGGTCGTTCATAAAACAAGGACAAACTACAGAACGTAAAAAAATTGCCTTACGCATTACAAACAGCCAATAGAGCTGGTGTTGATTGCGACATCCTGTGAAGACCATGCAACTAACTTTAACTTATTATTGAGTCTTGCTTTGCCTCCTTCCTGGGTACTCATTGACAACGAATTTAGACCAGTTATATCTTGATCTTCCAAATTGAGGTTTAAATTAAAAAAAAAAAAAAATACTCCAGCAGGAAACAATACTGTTGAAGATGCCACTGTTTAACGCCGCTGCCTCCCCTCTGTATATTAATATCTAACTGTTTGCAAACCATCTTATTTGGCACCTTTCGCAACTGAACTTAACTGAACTACGCAGCTTTCCTAACAACGAGGGATTTGTGTTTTAATATTATTTAATTTTCAAATTTCTTGTTTTTCTTTAGATCTGTTTGTGTTGTTCCGTTCCTGGTGGAGATTAATATAATCGAAAGGTCGTTCGTTGTGTAGTAGTATATTTATTTTTATATTTGTTATTTTTATTATTATTTTCCCCACTGTTATTTATGTTCACCATTGTGGAGTTCGTACGCTGTGTCCGTTTTAGTATATCTCATCTTTCTGCAGGAGGTAAATATACATAACTGTTTGTATTTCATATTGCTATATCCTGCTGCAACCGTGACATTTTTTTTAACTCAAGCGTAGTCCATACACACTACTTCTAATAGTAATGGACTGAATTTTGCGTATAGATTAGCTTTCCTTATTACCAATGTCCCTCGCCATCAGGCGAACCCACTCCGACTTCAGAGGTACATGTCATTTTCGTCCCCAAGTCAATGAAGAGAAGTCCTTGCTCTTAAACTTTCGGTGTGCTAATGCCGAGGTAGCGGCTTCAACCCCTACACCTGTCAATTGGGCTAAAATGTTGACTTCACGTCCTTGACTTTAAAACAAAAAAGAATTTAGTTGCATGTCCTTCACAGGGCGTAGCAGTCAACCGCAGCATTTTCGCTGTTCGTGATTACTGGGAAAATTTTACGTTCAGTAATTTGCCATTGCTTTCTGAACGACCGGCACCTATACCTTTTTTCGAAAAAAACCCAGCACCGCTGTGTTTCGAACCCGGGTATACAGGCTCACAAACCGCGTTCGCTAGCCCTGAGCCACGGAGACTGGTGTCCTTGACTTGGGGACGTAAATTACAAGTACCTCAGAAGTCGGAGTGGATACGCCTGATACCTATGGATACTGGTAACCAAGTAACGAAATATCTCGTCCAAACTTATAAAACAGTAGGAAAATTGTCAGCCAAATGGGAAAATGTTAGGCCAAACATAGAAATATCTCAACCAAACTTATAAAAAGAAGGGAAAAGATTGACCAAGTAACGAAATACCTCGTCGAAACTTATGACAAGCAGGAACAAGTGTTAACCAAATGGAAAAAAAAATATTGGCCAAGTAACGAAATATCTCCACCAAACTTATGAAAAGTATGAAACTGTGTTAACCAAGTAAGAAAAAGTATCGATCAAAGAGAGAAATATCTCACCCAAACTTATAAAAAGTAGGAAAATATGTTAGCCGAATAGGAAAACTATCGGCCAGGTACAGAAATACCTCAACGAAACTTAAGAAAAGTAGGAAGCTTTGCTAACCAAATAGGGAAAGATACTGACCAAGTAAAGAAATATATCAAGCAAACTTATACAGATCTCGGCCAAACATATGAAAAGTATGAAAATCTGTTTGCCAAATGGGAAAAAATCTAGGTCAAGTAGGAAAATGTGTCAACCAAATGGGGAAAAATATTGACCAAGTAACGAAATACATCGTTCAAACTTATGAAAAGTAGGAAACTTTGTTAACTAAATGTGAGAATTTTGCCCAAATTTCAACCAAATTTATAAATATTTCAAATAAACTTATAAAAAGTAGGAAAATTTGTTAACCAAAGGGGAAAAGGTCGGCCAAATACTGAAATATCGCAACCAAACTTATAATAAGAAGGAAAAGATTGACCAAGTAACGAAATATCTCGTCGAAACTTATAAAAAGTAGGAAACTTTGTTAACCAAATGGGGAAAAATATTGGCCAAGTAAAGAAATATCTCACCCAAACTTATAAAAAATAGGAACATTTGTTAATATAAAAAGTAGGAAAATTGTCAGCAAAATGGGAAATACTTAGGCCAAACACAGAAATATCTCACCCAAACTTATAAAAAATAGGAACATATGTCAGCCAAATTGGCAAAATATCGGACAAATACAGAAATATCCCAACCAAACTTATAAAAAGTAGGACAATTGTCAGCCAAAGGGGAAAATATTGCTCAAGTAAAGAAATATCTCAACCAAATTTATAAAAAGAAGGAAAGAGATTGGCCAAATACAGAAATATATCGACCAAACTGACAAGAAGTATGAAAATTTGTTAGCCAAATGGGAAAAAAAGCTATGTCAAGTAGGAAAATGTGTAATAAGTACACTATTAACGCATCACATAAAGATATTACTAACACCAGCTCCAATTCTCTACATCACACTATCTTCATCAAAGATGTCCTCCCGGGAACAGTAAACGTATTCATATTAAAGAGGTTTTCATCAACATGCTATTATTTCCAAGGGTCATCTTTCTTCTTAACATAATCTCGTATCACACCATCCTCAAACCAGTCACATAGAGACCTGTTATGTATCTTCTATAGGTATGTCAAGAGTGTCTTGAATTTGTATCTGAAAGGACATTCACACTACATAATTAGCAACGTCACCACTTTCCCTCTTTTACACTGTGCATCTGTTAACAGGCACTAGCCACTCGTCGTTGTATGACCCGATAGCTGTTACGTACATATACGACTTCCCCGATTAATATGGGTGATCACATCTCTGTACTATGAGTATGAGAAAGGTTTAGTGGGACACTGTTATGACTTGTTTACACGCGCGTATGCTGCTTTCGAGACCGGTTTATGTTGTATTGATACCAGGGTGTACTTTGGTGTTACTCGGTGACACTAGGACTACACGGATATAGAAAACAGAGAAGGAAGGGTGACCCTTTTAGGATTAGGATGTTATCAATGTAGTGGAATTACTCCCATACATGGTGATCATCGTGAATTAGGTTCCCTGGCTCGACAACCGATAGGACATCTTTTTTCTATAGTTTCCCTCTTAACCACGTGTCTCAGATGTACCATTACCCCTGTGACCGGATGCGACGCCGTCTTTGACAGGTTGAGTCATTAGCCATGTGTTCCACGTGTATCGTTACGCATGTCACTGGAAGCATCGGCATCTTTGACCGGTTGAATCATTAGCCCCGTGTACTGACTGTACCCTTATGCATGTCACTGGATGCATCGACATCTTTGACCAGTTGAGTCATTAAGCACGTGTGGTCACTCGACTGCGTGACCACTACTTGACAACTACTTGACCACCACTTGACCATCTCTTGATCATCACCATTTCACTATACCAACTTTCCTCAACAATTTAAGCGGTTACTTGACCATTTGACCACTACTTGACCATTACTTGACCACTACTTGACCACGTCATCGATCACTTTAACCAACACCGTTTAACTACACGTACTTTCCCTACAATTTAAGTGATCATTCGACCACTTGATCACTGTTTTACCACTGCTTGATCACTATTTGACCACGTCATTACTTATTTTACCATCACCGTTTCACTACAAGTACTTTCCCCGACAATTTAAGTGATCACTCGACCACTTGACCATTATTTGACCACTGCTTGACCACCTCTTGACCACGTCATCGATCACTTTATCCACTACTATTTCACTACACATACTTTCCCCGACAATTTAAGTGGTCACTCGACCAATTGACCACTATTTGATCACTACTTCACAACTACTTGACCACCACTTGACCATCTCTTGATCATCGCCATGTCACTACAGTACTTTCCCGACAATTTAAGCGGTCACTCGACCACTTGAACACTACTTGTCCGCTACTTGACCACTACTTGACCACGTCATTAATTATTTTACCAACACCGTTTCACTACACGAACTTTCCCTACAATTTAAGTGGTCACTCGACCACTTGACCACTACTTGACCACTACTTGACCATGTCATCGAACACTTTATCCACTACCGTTTCACTACACATACTTTCCCCGACAATTTAAATGATCACTCGACCACTTGACCACTACTTGACCACTATTTGACCATGTCATCGATCACTTTATCCACTACCGTTTCACTACACGAACTTTCCCTACAATTTAAGTGGTCACTCGACCACTTGACCACTACTTGACCATGTCATCGAACACTTTATCCACTACCGTTTCACTACACATACTTTCCCCGACAATTTAAGTGATCACTCGACCACTTGACCACTACTTGACCACTATTTGACCATGTCATCGATCACTTTATCCACTATCGTTTCACTACACGAACTTTCCCTACAATTTAAGTGGTCACTCGACCACTTGACCACTACTTGACCATGTCATCGAACACTTACCACTACGTTTCACTCCACCTACTTCCCGACAATTAAGTGAGCATCTCGACCACTGACACTACTTGGCCACTATTGACGATGTCATCTATCACTTTACCCACATACCGTTTCACTACAAAGTACTTTCCTGACAATTCAGTGGCCACTCGACGGACTTTGCCATACTGACCACTGCTTGACCACCCCTTGACCCGCGTCATCGATCACTTATCCCACTACCGTGTCACTACATATACTTCCCCTAACATTTCCTCACTTGACCACTTGACCACTACTTGACCACTATTTGACCACCACGTTATCACTCACTTTAACCGACTGATGATAACACATACCAACTACAACCGACGATCTTTACTTTTCAAGGTTTCATTTGTAACACGTGTGATGCTAGTGAATAAACCACTACGACCACCCACATAGCACTAATAACCATCCCTTATCAACTAATTTCACTAAGCCATACCCACTATTGCTACTACCGCCACAGCAACTATTCTTTCTATTCCTACTAATGTACACCGCCAATGTGCTAACAGTTCAAATTATTTTAACACACCACTCACCAACGCGTTTACAACCCGTTACTTAATGACTTTTCCGTATGCACCCCGTTCTGTTATGAACCGACCACCGTCACACCCGCCCGAGATTTTCCCACACTTCGCCGACAAAAAGTTAAAAAAAAATGTATAACTTCCCGGTACTACCTTCCAGATTTTCCCACACTTCCCCACCAAGAATAAAAAAACCTTTATAACTTTGTCTATATGTGTTTTATTAAAAATTATTATATACCTTACTTGACTCGTTTGTTTGTTATTTTGTATGTTGTTATAGTACCTACAATTTAAGGGGTCACTTGACCACACCTACTCTGACCACGTCTATATTTTTGGGGGGAAATGAGTTATCGCCCTTTGTGGATCAGGAACGATAAATGGTTGATTTATATAAGATCCACAAAAAACAACATTCTGGAGCCCGTCTTACACTACTCACATTCTCCAAGATTGCCCACACTACAACATATCCAGGCGAACGTTCTGGCCTAGAGAGACAACAGTGGAAGATAAACTCTATGGACCGCCAAGTGAACTAATAAAAGACTGTTAGATTCATAGAAGAGACAACATTGCAGTTATAAACATGTTTCAGGCGAACGAAAGAAGAAGGGGAAGAAGACTATGATGTGGATATTGTGTCTTTGCGTTGAGGCGGGCACCTGCTTGAAAAATTTGTATTCTGCCATTTCCCCCCCCCCCCACCCATGGTTGGAAAATCAAGAAGGTAGAGCATCGCCCTGCATGCTGTATCTCTTGTACATCAAAATATAATTAACATAGCATCGTTTTTTTTTCCTCTCCATACTTCCCATCTGCTTACGGCTTAATGTTAATTGGCAATGCCTAGAATAGGAAACTTAAATAAAAAACACACACACAAGTACACACACACACACACCACACACACACACACACACACACAAACAAACACACACACACACACACACACACACACACACACACAATACGTAAATAACATTTGTTAATAATCAGTTCCAAATCTCTTTGACTCTTTCCAAACTTCCAACACCACATTTTCTCGAATATCGATTCTAATCTCCAGATAACAGTTCTCGTTAATCCTACCAAAAGATAGATAAGAACCAGCTTTTTATATACTTACATTTATTCTTTATTTCTTCACCAAATCCACCCACTTCATTCTCGTGCGCTTCCTCCTGTCGCCCCGGCCCCTCCCCGACGATGACATAAAATAGAAAAGAGAAACCAAAACTATACAAACGAGATTCCTGAGAAGAATAAACAATGTATCAAGAAGAGAGAAAATCAGAAATGAAGAAATCATGACTAAAGTTGGAGTTATAGCAACGCTAGATTTTATTAGAAGGCAGCAAGTCAAATCGTTTGGCCAAGATACTAGATTACCAACAGTATACCATAACAAGCAATGATGTGCAGACCAAATGGAAGCAGAGGAAGAGGCCGACCATGTGAACGATGGACAGAGGGAATAGCAGAGACCATGGGAATCTCGATATATGAAGCCCATCAACGTGCACTCTCCCGCTGTTCATACGTCACGTCGACACCGCAAGGTACAAGAGGAACAAAATGAGATGAGAGGTGAGTTCTATGGTGTTATTTTTTTTTTAAAGTTTGCTCTCCTTGAACCCAAGCGAAGTCCACACACACACTTGCTACAACTTTTAGTGAACTGAACTGATGTTTTGCGTGTGAATTAGCTTTCCTTATTACCAGTGTCCCTTAACATCAAGGGAACCCACTCCGACTTCAGAGGTACTTGTAATTTACGTCCCCAAGTCAAGGAGAAGAAGTCAATATTTTAGTCCAGCTGACCGGTATGGGGGTTTACCCCGCTAACTCGACATCAGCACACCGGATGTTTAAGAACGAGCACAGTTATCAGTTCTGCCATGCTGGCCTAGGCAGGTGTTTGATGTAATAAGGCCATCTCATTTTGTAGGCCTGCATGCACGGAAGAATAGAAGACGAATCATATCCTCATTTACCAGGCAAAGAGCCAATGTGCCGCATCTTCGTTCTACCAGGTTCATAGCATTATCAGCACAGTTCCCTATAAACTTCTTTTGCGTGCCAGCTTTTCAACACTGGTGAACATCTTTCTTTCAAAACAGACCCATACTGATAATATTCCGGAACAAGAGCCCTATCTCCACTTCAGCAGAGACTGGATAAGGATACTTAACAATGTGGAGAACAAGCCAGCAAACGGTTTGCAAATGGCAAGAATACAACTTTGTCCCTTTTATGTTTCAGTCTGAAAGGACAATGGCGTCACATTTTCCCATTCAAGGGCAATACATCGGGGCGGGCTGTAGCCACACGCAGCCGGCTTATCTGAAAGCTCATCCATGTAAGTGGCCGAGGACGTGAAGAAAGGAGGGAAGGATGGTTACATTAAATATGTTATCTCTTGCTTGGAGTCTGAAAGTTCTGAATTAAAATAATGTTTCATTTTGTCTTTAGTGTAAGAGAGCTGTGTAGGGGGTCAGAGAAGATTAGTAACTGACAGAGAACTGGTGTCGTCAGCTCTACACGTCTTAGGACAGTGGTTCTCAACCGGTGAGGAATCCCCCCGGGGGGGGGGGGGGGGAATTTAGGGTTTCCAGGGGGGGGGGGGAGAATTAAGATTATTTCAAGATTGCGTTAATACAAGAACCGTTTACTTGATATTGTTTTTCACTTCATACTGAACGCTCTGTACGTCTCACCCTTCTAAAATTCATTTTATAAAGTAAGTAAACCCACAAATCACATTTTTATGTGGACGTCTAGACTTGTTTTGGTATCTGCTATTAAATTTAGCTTCCATTATTACGTATACTGTGTGTGTGTGTGGGGGGGGGCATTTTTAGGAAGGAAATACTAAAGGGGGTGGGGTGACATTCTGAAAATATGGTGAAGGGGGCCACAGCCAAAAAAAGGTTGAGAACCGCTGTCTTAGGAGATCATGAGGAGGGATGTTAATCTCTGATAGACTGAATGGCTCGATCGATATACAGTTTGGATACGCTGACGACTAAATAAGGGCTGACTAATTACTTGCATGTCCTTAACAGGACGTCGAAACCAAGCTTAACATTGTTTGGTTATTTATGATTTACTAGGCAATTGTTACGTTCAGTAGTTTGAATTTACTTTCTGTACTATCAAAGTCCTTATCATCAAAATCAACACAAGGAGCTCTGCTTCCAAATAGTTGGCAGATGATTTCGAACTAATGTTAACTCATTATTGAATGTTGCTTTGTCATTCATCCTGGATCTACCACTCGTTGTCAACGAGACAGTTTAGATAAGTTATTTCTCGATTGTCTATACCAGTGGTTCTCAACCGGTGGGTAATCCCCCCCCCCCGGGGGGGGGGGGGAGGGGGGAATTTTTGAGGTTTCCAGGGGGGAATGAAGATTATTTCAAGATTGCGTTAATACAAGAACCGATTACTTGATCTTGTTTTTCCCTTCATACTTTACGGTTCTGTACGTCTAACCCTTCTAAAATTCATTTTATAAAGTAAGTAGACCCACAAATCACGTTTTATGTGGACGTCTAGACTTGTTTTAGTATGTGCTATTAAATTTAGCTTCAATTATTACGTATACTGTGTAGGGGCAGGGGGAAATTTTTAGGGAGGAAACACGAAAAGGGGGGGGGGGGAGAATGACGTTCTAAACATATGGTGAGGGGGGAATGACGTCCTAAAAATATGGCGAAGAGGGGCACGGGCCAAAAAAGGTTTAGAACCACTGGTCTATACATTTTAAAAAAAAACCGAAAGCTAGTACGGTCAATAATGCAGAAACACTATTCGAGTCAACATCTCAACAATAGAAATTCCGACAGGATCTTCCTCGCTGGATGAGACAGGAACACTGAGCTGATCCACGACTCTTGTGATCGCGTGAGATGGCGAAATATGACCGCCCACGCTTATCGGCATGGGACATGATGATCATGAGTAGTAGTAGTAGTAGTAGTAGTAGTAGTAGTAGTAGTAGTAGTAGTAGTAGTAGTAGTAGTAGTAGTAGTAGTAGTAGTAGTAGTAGTAGTAGTATTAGGAGGAGGAGGAGAATGAGTAGTAGTAGTAGTAGTAGTAGTAGTAGTAGTAGTAGTAGTAGTAGTAGTAGTAGTAGTAGTAGTAGTAGTTGTTGTTGTTGTTGTTGTTGTTGTAATGGTATGCGTAGGAGGCGGGGCAGGCGGAGGAGGAGCAGCAGCAGTAGTGGTAGTGTAGTTGTAGGAGCAGCAGTAGTGTAGTGGTGGTATAGCAGCATCGACACATGTATTGACTACTCTCAAGCCCAAAGCGAGAGAACGAAACAAAAGTAACAAAAATATTATTGTACTTTGAGAAGCAATTATATAATTTGTCATGCTGTCTGGCAAATAATCCTTGATCCTTTCATCTTTCTGTCTTCCCTGTCATTCTTTGCCTTTGAGCTTCAGTTATCCCTTTCGACGAATCCGCCTACGCATTTCAATAACATTATCCAGTTTAAACTAGAGACAACTCTTTGAAACAATTTTTTCCACTCGGCGCATTAAAACAAGACGACGTGACAAAGTGAATCCCTCAAATACATGCCTGGTTTTCAGTATTAAAGCAATGAATCCTCATGGCAAGTTAACTTATCCATCCAACGCCAAACAAAAAGTAAGTAAGTGGCACGTTGCCGCCTTTACAGACGAAAGTATGTGGATTGGAACTAGAGCTAGTATTCCATGGCACAATGCCCTGGCATGGATTCAGAGAACATGTGTTGCCCATGCAGCATGATCCCTCTCTCGGCCTTGCCTTGTTTTCTCCAGAGGAAAGTATACCAGTACGTCTGGAACAAGGTAGGCTGCATGTGCTGGCGGCTCAGCATCAAACCTCCAAGAGCAGGAGGTGGGTAGCTGCCAGGCCCTCACATCCAGGAGATTTCACTTAGAGGCGTTCTCTCTGTAAATTTCATGCAACATGATAGGTAAATACAAAACTTGGACCGGCAATATTTTCGAACACTGCACTGTCATTAACAATACACCCTGTTTATGCACAGTATACCTTTGCGGGCTGTTGGATTGCCGAGACTCCTGTCTGTTCTAATTTTCACATTGGACAGTGGGGAACATTTTGTGTAATATTCACTGGCACAGGAACGGAGCATAATGGGTAAGACCCGTTGCTGTGAAGCTGGAACCTCGACTAACTAACTAACTAACTAACTAACTAACTAACTAACTAATACACCCTGTATATCTGTAGTCTATGTGGGTTGCCAGCGATCCACTGCCGTTGTACTCCAACAAATTGACAACATCGGTGATTCTATTGTCCTATTTCTTTAAATATCGTGCCACAAAAATGAGTAACTGAGCTTGATGAATTTCAGTTTGGCACACGTCACAGAAATAACAAGTAACACAAATTGAATTTCTAAGCAGCAGATAACACTGGAGATGTGCACAGTGAGTGTAGTTAGTTTAAGCTTTAAGCTGGCAACCATCTTAACTGAAGCCGATTTCTAGCCTAGGGGTATTATTCTGCCATTGTTAATTTTGTGTATCACATTTGTTGTCGTTATCTCTTGTCGTGGTGTATAATGTTGAAACACGGTGTACTTTAAAGTATATTCGCCTTTCACGTGCAGACTTTTAAATTCCCAATTTGCAAAGGAGCGGAATGGCTGAGTGGCCTGACGTCCGTCTCTAACTTAAAATGAATAACGAAGGCAAACCTGGGAAAACATTGTTTTGATGTTCTCTAACTCACTAGGTTGTTGTTGTTGTTGTTGTTGTTGTTGTTGTTGTTGTTGTTGTTGTTGTTGTTGTTGGATGAAGAATGACTTGTACGATGAATTGGATTAAAGTGAGGAAGAGTTGCGCAATTCGTCGACCTCACTCTCTCGCCTAAGTCCATCTGAGTCCAGTGGCAAGACAAGTCGAGACGACTGGAGACGAATACAGGTGCAGTGGATGACCAGGGCGCTCTACGTGCCTTGCCGTGCTCATCACGTTCCACAACGCTTTGCAGGTAAACGCCGTTTTGCACGTTAAATCAGGAATTATTTCTTCCGCGAAGTCTGCCGGATCCTGTCTTCACATGCTGGGTAGGCATACCCTACTTCACTAGGTAGGTATGAATTAGCATGTGGACGTTGAGCAAAATATCTAGTCTGAAGATTTTGTTCTAATGGTCGTTTATCTTGAACTCAAGCGAAGTCCATACACGTGATATCACTTCTAGTGCACTGTCTGGATTAGCTTTCCCTATTACCAGTGTCCCTCGCCATCAGGCGAACCCACTCCGACTTCAGAGGTACTTATAAATTACATCCCCAAATCAAGGACGAGAAGTCAACATATTAGTCTAACTGACCGGCCTAGGATGGCTTGAACCCGTTACCTCGGAATCAGCACACCAGATGTTTAAGAACGAGCGCTCTTGTCCATTCTGTCATGCTGACCTCTTAGTCTGAAGATGTTATACTGCCCTCAACAGCAATCAGCCAACCAATCAATCAACGAAACCAATTAAATAATCAATCAACACAACCAATCACACAACCAACTAATATCCATACTAGCAAAGAGTTAACCAACAAATTAATTAGCCAATCAATCAACCAACCAAGCAACCAATCAGTAAATTAATCAACCAGTCAATACATTTACCAATAAATTAACTAATCAGCCAATCAACCAACCTAACAACCAATCAATCCACCAACAAGCCAATCAATTAGCCAACCAATCAACGCACCAGCCGTAGTGTTTCGACCATAAATGGAGTAGTTAATCAATCGCGTACATAAAGTTTTGTACGGAAGATCGCGTGTATTTAATCCACTAAATTATGTACACGTCTTTCACGATATTCTGCCGGTCTCCTTGGCCTAGGCGTTAGCGACTTTCTCCGTAATCCCGTTTATCCACGTGTGCAAACGGTATCTGTTCTCGCTGCGCCCGTTACTTACGGGATATGTCAGCCGGCCGCTCAGAAAGCAATGGCAAACTACTGAGCGTAATCTTGCCAAGAAATCAACAACAGCGGTAAAATGCTTGTGGTGACGGCGATGTCCTGTAATATGATATGCGTTAAAAAAAAACAGGATATTCTATTCAATGGTACGTTCAGTAGTTTCCATTTGCTTTCATGCGCAGAATAATGAAGTAAAAGTTAGTTGCATATCCTTTACAGGACGTAGCAGTTAACACCAGCATTTTTGGCTGTTCGTGATTCCTGGGTAAGTATACGTTCAGTAGTTTGCCATTGCTTTCTGAACAACCGGCACCCATACCATTTCGTTAAAAAAAAATCAACGCAATGCGGTCTGCTGCCAAATCGCCTGCAGCTGTATGCGGGATTGCGAACTGCGTCCGTAACCTATTCGAGTATTCGCCACGGAGCCGGCAGCACATAATAGTGAGAATAAAATGGTTTGACAGAATCCCTAGTGCAGAGCTCATGGAGAGTACTAAACCAATACCGGTGAACTTTGAGAAAAGACCATGGCGCTGAATAGGACACACACTAAGAAGACCTGGTGATGATATATCTATAGTGTGTGTGCGTGTGTGTTTTTTTTTTTTGGTTGCCTCAATATAAAATTCAATATCTCAGTAACCAACTGAGGGAAAATGATGAGATTTAGCATATAACCTTATAATTATGTCCACCCAACAAAAAAATTTTTGTTCTGGAGATTGTACAGCAGATTTCAATGTTTGATTATATGCGGTATATATTTTATTGCCCCCGCATTCATTCCATCATTTTAAGAGTATTACCGCTTCAACAAGACACACCCCCGCTGTTTTTTGAAATTTGTCTGCGCGGTTTCGCTTTTGGCAGACTGAGGGAATTTATATGGGGTAGTTCAGAGGTGTCGTCAAACTGTGGGTTCTTTCATGAAACGTGATTATATAAATAAACTAGCTGGCTCTATCTTCTATCTATCTATCTATCTATCTATCTATCTATCTATCTATCTATCTATCAATCATATCTATCTATCTATCTATCTATCTATCTATCTATCTGTCTCTGTCTGTCTGTGTGTCTGTCTCTCTACTTGCCTACCTACCTACCTGCCTGCCTGCCTGCCTGCCTGCCTGCCTGTTTGTCTGTCTGTCTGTCTGCCTGCCTGCCGGCCGGCCGGCCGGTCGCCGACCCACTCACCCACCCACCCACGACCGACCAACCGACCGACCGACCGACCGACCGACCGATCCACCCACCCAGTCAGCCAGCCAGCCAGCCAGCCATCCATCCAGACCTTTCTGCCTACCTACCTACCTTTCGCTGTCTGTCTGTCTGTCTGTCTGTCGTCTGTCTGTCTGTCGTCTGTCTGTCTGTCTGTCTCTCTGTCTCTCTGTCTGTCTGTCTGTCCGCGCTATTACATATTGATAAAAGTTACTGGAAAAAAACGTCAGGACCATGTGTTGAAAGAGGAATAAGACTTTTGGAGAAAGGATGGTTTGAATTTTATGCAACCGAGAGCAATCATCAACCTACTGGAATCGTCCGACACAGATTAAGGTCTGAGCAGATCGCAGACCTTAATCTACGTACACACTTACTGTGATATTTTGCTCCAACTATTCAGACGAATTGCAGGCCCTAAACATTACAGCATCAGCATCAGCTGAAGAAACAAGAAGGAAATGAAAAATAAGGTAAGAAATATATTCCTTCTACTTTCCTGTTAATTTACAAATTATTTACCCCGTGCCTCTGTAAATTCTCTGTCTTTACTAATATTACACATTGCACCCCTCTCGGGATTCTCCGTGGTGAAGTGGTCAAGCCGTCTGACTCGGGCTCCGAAGGTTGTATGTTCGATTCCGGGCCGCGTCCTTCATTTCACGAGTGCATTTTTTCGGAGACTCCCGAGGGTCGTCGCTGGAACTACGGAGTTCGTGCTTTGTGCGACGCTTTCCGCGCTGCGGAAAGAAACTGAGCCATATGGGATAAAAACCCGGTGCAATGCAGCCGACCCTGTCGATTTTAAGCTAGTTCTTTCATTGCACCCACTCCCATACGAATCCGGATACGCCTTTGTGTGTCATCAGAATTGACAGGTCTCCCATTACCGTAAAAATAACTTTGTTAACGAGAAATCACTAGTTGTTCAGCAAAACATCAAAGGAATGTCGCCGCTTTCAATGATTTAAGTTGTTTTTGGACCTATCAAAGACATATTCCTTGGGTGGGGGTAAATATAAGACGGCTGGAAAAATTTCATAACGATGCAACAGACAGTTTTCAAAATAATTGATCGTGAATGAAGGCAAACAAATGTGGACATACTATAGACTCTCCTCTGCCTTGGCACCCACAAGGCAAACGAAATAAGGGGAGACCTATATACATATGCAGAAGCCGGTCTCTCTGGCCGAGGGATTACACCACTTTCTCCGTAATCCCGTTTATCACGCAGAGTCTCGTAGCGGGCGAGAACTGGGAACGGTTCGTCCCCCGCTGGTGACTTGCGGGATAACTGAGCCGGCCGCTCAGAAAGCAATGGCAAACTACTGAGCGTAATCTTGCCAAGAAATCAACAGACAGCTGAAAGATGCTGCTGTTGACAGTGATGTCCTGTAAAAGGATATGCGAATTAAAAAATAAATAAATAAATAAATAAATAAAAAGAGAATTACAGACAGAGATGGTTAATACTGGGAAGACACGGAGGGAGCTGCAGGTGAAAGCAAAAGATTGGACGGCTTGGCGTGGTTTGGTTGAAGGACTATGCCCCAATGGGGTATAACGGACAGAAGAAAAGAAGAAGAAGAAACTGTGAATCTGAGAATTGTTTCAACACATTTGGTGCTAGATGCAATTATGAGAACTGTCATTATAATGTCTTTTAGAATGCTAGAAGCGCTGATGAATTTATGCATAATTGGTATTGTCAATGTAAAGCTCTGAAAGAAAACTCAGTTACGTCATATTGAAAGCCATTAGCAAGTCCGTTTTTATATGAGCAAAAAATGGTTTAAAAACTAATTGATTAGATTAACAACTTCGCTTTAACAACATTTAAATTTTAAAACTAATTGATTAGATTGAAAATATTGTTTTTAATAGAAAATTTAATTCTGATATCAAAATGCTTCACATAATATTTTGTAATATCTTGTAATAAAAATAAATTTTTATGGAATTGATAAAAGGAGATAACATTAACCAAAATTAACAAGCATAATGAATAGCAGATATGTCAAGAAATCTAAGAAGTCACAACAAAAACTAAATAACAGGCATATTAACAATTGCAACGAGAAAGAGAATGTTGAGGTGCTATATAGAATATGTACGTTTGTATAGATGTGAAACATGGACAATGAGCAGACAAGTTAATGACAGTGGACATGTGGTTTCTGATGAAAATGCAAAGAATATCATGGACAGACAGAAAAACCAATGTGCAAGTCCTACAGGAAGCAAATGAAAACAGTACACTGATTATAGAGATTAGACGTAGATAGTCACACATTTTGGGCACGCTCGGAGAAGAAATAACTCTCAGAGGCCTTGGTGACAACCGTCAAGATTGGGGGAAAAGAACTAGCGGAAGACAGAGAAGTAAATATCTGGATGGTTTGGCTACATGGCATGGTCGAGACAAGAACATAGAGCTGATCCACGACTCTGGTGATCGTGTGAGATGGCCAAACATGACTGCCCACGGCATGGTACATGATCATAATAATGATTTACAATGTCTCAACAAAATATAATATATCGTAGTCAGGTACAATATTTCTTCACCACATGAAGGCAGTGGAACAGCGGTAGCGTAGCGACTAGACGTTCGCATCCAGGCCGAGTGCATATTTTCTTCTGCGTTCATCCGAAGTGTGTTTTTTTCAGATGTCTATTACGATGTGCCAAGTTTATTTGCGCCCTTAGGCCGACACATCCGACTTCTGCGGGCGTTTGTTGACCGGGTTAGCCTTCCCGGGTGGGTAGTGGACATGAGTTTGATCCACATCCAGACGAATTCCTTTTTAAAACCATTGATCTGGTCTCTAAAATTGGTACCATGAAATATCTTGAGAAGTAAAGGCGGTCGGTGAGATACTGACCACATCACCCAGCGTTATTTCGCATTTAAACTCAAGCGTAGTGCATACACGTAGTACTTCTTCTAGTAGATGCCACTACCAAGGAGTGCGCAGAACTGTCTGAATGTGGGTTCGCTTTCCCTGTTACCAGTGTCCCCCGTCATTACGTGGACCCACTTCGACTTTTGAGATACTCGTAATGTAAGTCCCCAAGTCAAGAACGAGAAGTCAACATTTCAGTCCAACTGACCGGTGGGTGCATCTTTCCCATTGCAACATACGCCTGTGAGACCTGGCCACTTGCTAAACAATCTGAACAGCGCATTAATTACTGCCTTTGAAGATAAATGTAATTGACGAGTTCTAAGAATATTTTGGGTAAAGAAAAGAACAAATGCATCCATACTTCAAGAGCTGAATATTGAAGAAGGTTGGCTATTAAAGACGATAAAACAAAGAATATTGAAATATTTTGGTCACTTGAAACGTCATGAAAGTTTGTAGAGAACAATAATGGAGGGGGGGGGGGTTGTATATATGTCTTTGAAGAGAGGAAGAGGAAGGCCAAAGAGAGGATGGGTGCAGGATGATCTCTAGACGGGTGTATCAGACGCGGGATATCTTGCTTATGATCGAGAGGTTTTCCGGAAGGTTCTTATTTGAGCGATGTTCTGCAAAGGACATGCTACTGAATGAATGACCGGTGTAAGGGTTGAACCCGCTACTTCGATATCAGCATATCGGTAGTTTAAGAGCAAGCGTTCTTATCCATTCATCCATGCTGACCTCCAACCTGGGGTTGAATCGCAATGTCCTGCAAAGGAAATACATTTTTTAATACAATATACACATCTAGGGTACTTACATCCAGGTGGTCAAAGGGCTGATTCCCTCCGGTACTGAAGTCAAGTTCCTGCCAACACACATCAGCTGTGTGCCTTCACACAGGCACTTGTCTGGGCAATGTAAGTCATAAACAGCTTTGTAGTTATTGATATTTGTGCTGCCAATAGCTCCAGTGTTAAATGAGGGGTCGTTATTCGAGTCCGAGAAAAATTTATCGAAGATGTAGTCAGTAATAAGAGTATCCTTGCGATGGCTATCTTCTTTCGTGGATAAGTGAAAACCATCCTGATCGTGCCTGGTTCCTCTCTGTTGGCTTCTGTCGCTATTGTGAAATGCAAATGTTGTTATAGGTGAAGACGATTCATGATCTCTATCAGATTCTTCGTAAGTATCCATTGGATATGATTCGTAATTCGTGCCAGAATTGTCATAATTATCCAGACTATGAACGAATTCATCCAACCCGTCAATGTCAAAGTCATGAAAAGGATTCGTATTTTTACTGTTTCCCATGGCACCACTTTTGTTATTCTGAAGTGTCTTTTCATTCTTGTTATTGTGAATTGTCTTTTCATTCTTGTTAAAGTCATGCCTATCTCGAGACTGCTCCCGATGGTGAATAAGACTGGAATTAACAACTAAGATACCAACTGATTTCCATAGATTCTGGAGACTACAGAGCAGGATAAACAGTAGAAGGGGGGATGTATTCATTGTAATAATCAATTTATTATACATTTATTCACTGATTTTAATATTATAGTTCTTGACTTTCGTTGAAATTGCTTGTAATTGCCATTTACTGGTTTAAAGACAAAGCCAATAAGAATGTTTCGTCTTTAAACAGCCAACTGCGACCAACTTGTTTGTGGTTTCTGGGGTATTACAGATCTCGTGCCTAAAGTATTTAGATGTAGATTACTGATGCATCGTAAGGACAGTTAAACCATAGGACATCCTGAAGGTTGGCTTGTAAAGTATGTGTCTCCTGGAAAAGAAATGCAATGATTAATTTTTTTAAACAGTTTAAACAGGTAAATACAAAGCACATAAAAATGACATATAAAGGAACTTATAAAAGAACTTAAAGTATGCAACAGTACGGGCTAGGAAATGATACTAAAGGACTTACGGGTCTTTTCCACACTTTTCGTGCTCTCTTTATCTTGAAAACAAGTCCCCTAGCAGGAGCTTGCTGTGGGTGTGTAAAGTATTAGGACAGCCACAATTTGTAGGCATTGGAGTAGGTTAGTTGCATATCCGTTACAGGACGTCGCAGTCAACCAAAGCATTTTTGACTGTGATTTCTTGGCAATTTTTTTGTTTTGTACATAAATAAACATACATGTATTGTTTGGCGCTCATAGAAGTAGGGGACAGAATTAGGATAGACTAGACAACATACAAACTGAAAGCTATAGTTACCGACCGGGATTCGAACATGTTACTTCCAAAAAACGACAGCGCTTCGTTGCAGAAACAAGCGTAATTAGATGGTTAGATACGAATTCTGTCCATATTCCATTGGTGTGGTTTCATGTGGATAATAGACCTGGCTAATGGAGGAATCTCTATTAGAGGTGTCTAGATGGTCATGCGTCAAAGTACACTTGCTCCTGCGGCTAGGCGCTGTCGTCATTTGGAGGTGACAGGTTCGAATCCCGGTCGGTTAATTATAGCTTTCAATGTTTATGTTGTCTAGTGCGTCCTCTGGTCTTTAATTCTTTCCCATACTTCTATGAGAGCCAAACTTTACATGAGGGTTTATTTATGAACTGTCTTAGTGGCTCTCAAAGAGTTCCCCCAATTTATATTTATGTATTTTACGTTCAGTAGTTTGTCATTGCTTTCTGAACGACCGGCACTTATACCATTGTATGAAAACCAATGCAAGGCGATCTGCAGCCAAATCCACCTCAGCTGTGTTTCAAACGCTGTATGCTGGAATACGAATTGCGTCCGTAGCCCCTTTGCAAGAGAGCCGGAAGGCATTGATTGCATGTAGGAATAAGAACAGGGTGCCCCCCCCCCCACACAAAAAAAATCGGAACCAGCAAATCTTTGAATATGGGCACAGCATTCACCTGATTGAACCCTCAAGATTTTTATCTATAGGGGTATCTCAAGGATAATGTGTACCAGAACAGCAAAGATCAGGGAAATATCCACAGAGAAATGCGGTCGAGTAATTATGCAAGTGTGCATCCAACGCTGTTGAGGCCATTTGGGATTTGAGATAACTTTTATGCAAAGCGACCGAGAAAAGTGAAACTTTTGGAAATTATTGTACACAGACTGAAGTTTACCAAATTTCAAGAAATTGGTTTGACCTTTGTAGGATTTAATAAACTTTTTATGGGTTCTGTTTTTGTTTTATTTTTTCACCCTGTATTTCCTTCTCGTAGCGAACAATACGAGATGGCATCGAAACCTCGTCCCACCGTGTGAATGCCATCGTCAGAGAAACGTCATAACCGTATCACCAACGTGCCTGTTTTTTATCTTGACACTGTGCAAATATGTTCTACTGAGTGTGATATAAACACGTATCCCTTGCGGCAAGATGTACTGATTCTAAAGTACACAGAAATGGCAATAGCTGGGAACTGTTGAGACTACTGAAGTAGCATGGCAAAAACATATACAGGTATTGATTAACACTCATAAGAGTATAGGAAAGACTTTCATCTCAACTTCAAGATCAACATGTCGAGTGGATAAGAGCCCTCCAGTGTGCTAATATCTGGGTAGTGGGTTCAATCCCTACACTGGTCAGTTGGATTAAAATTTTGACTTCTCGTCCTTGACTTGGGGATTAAATTACAAGTACCTCTAAAGTCGGAGTTGGTTCGCTCGATGACAAGGGACATCGGTAATAGGCACAGCTCATCCATACACACAGAACAGTCAAGTTCACTAGAGGTAGTATCACGTATATGGACTACGCCTGAGTTCAAAGCGAACGGACCACACAAAAAATCTCAACTTCTTTCCTCTATTTCTATGAGAGAAGATCAATACCTTTATATATATTTCTCGTGTTTCTATAGTAGTGCCTTGAAAGTGATGTCTCCACAATGCAGACTGGATGTAATGAATTCCCACAACATTCACTTGTGTTTGCGCAGTCTGTAGATGCTATCTCTCCACTTGTAATTCTGCCTCCACTGTGTATCTCTGTCTGTCTATATCTCGTCTGTCTTCAACATTTCCCGCCTGTATACCTTTTATAAGAGTGTATTGTCTGTTAATTCTGCCATCACGTCTGATTTGCAATTTTATTTATTCCATCAAATCTTTTTTTTTTATTCACATATTCACCATGATCTCAAAATGTGTTTGTCTTTGTTGTGGCGAAATAAGACCTGTTTTTCTGCATATCGGACTGTTTTGATATATTCTATTTCTAGTTCATTGTTCATTCTTCTGTGCTGTACAGTAGTCTTGAGAACTTACAACTAATTTCTCGCACCTGACGTTATGCTGACAATGACACGAGGGCGATCGGACGATGTGTCGATATCAGTTCCCGACGTTCGTTATGTGTTTGTGTGTGTGTGTGTGGGGGGGGGGGGGTCTCCTTCTCACCCCCTCCCCTTATTTCCCTAACTATTTCCCTATTCAATCCTGCAAGCTTTGATTGTGCTTAATCAGTCAATCAATCAATTAATCAATCAATCAATCAAGTGCTTTCTCCGCAATGTTTTTCAGCGTGTCTGCTCATTGCCCACATTTCACATCCATACAAAAGTACAGGTCCTATGTGGCACTTCAACACCCTTTTCTCATTGCAATTGACATCGTTGTGTTGGTCAGTATATTTTCCATCTTACACATATACTGCTTTTGGTCACATACAAAAAGTTAATGTACTTACGTTTGGGACAGAAACGGTTAAGTGTATACAAACTATATATTTAAACTTTTAATAAATTATTCATTTACCTTATTCCATCAATAATACTGTCTTTATTCCATCACTTCACCGTGATGTAAACAAAATGTAGATCTCATATCATGATCATTCCGAAAAACAAATGTCAAGACGCGCAGAAAGATACTTTCAACAGGTCCGCTATCACGTCGCCTCGAACTGACCGCGGAATCTGCGCAAAGAGAGGGTCTTATCAGAGGATACTACTAACTACAGACAGTGTCGCTTCGGGTGTGTTGTTATTTAGCCCTGGCTGCCGCGACCGCTCCACTTTTATTCGATTTCGATTATACCATTACCCCTACCCCGTTCAACCTCAAAGAGAAGTTATATTAGGATCCATCTCTGGCTCAGATTAATAACCCTGTGACTGAGTCAGCCATAAATAGCAGCTGCCCACGGTTTTACCCGCACAGGATATTAATGTGAAGGTGATTGTTGTCCATATGGGGTAATGGCTCTGTGTAATCACTCGTTTGACGTCCGTGCAAATTTTTAACAACGGGTAATGAGAGGAAGGTCAGTCTCCGTGGCCAAAGGCTTGCGAACGCGATTCGTGAGCCACTTATCACACGTTCGAAACACAACGGTGACCGATTTGGCAGCAGACCGCGTTGCGATGAGTTTTAACGTGTTGTTAAGGAAGACGGTCGTTCAGGTAGCAAAGGCAAACTACTGAACGTAAATTTTCCAAGCCAGCAACAGCAGTAAAATGCTGGTGTTGACAGCGACGTCCGGTAAATAGGATATACCAAAAAAAATAATGAGAGAAAGAGGTCAGCGTGGCCGAAAGGATAAGAGCGCTCGCTCTTAAACTTCCGGTGTACTGATAGCGGGGTGCGAGGTTCATTCCCTACACATGTCGGTCAGCTGGACTTTAATTAATGTTTACTTGTTCAGAAAGCAATGGCAGCCTACAGAACGAAAAGTTGCCTAGAACATCAAGCTGAGGTTGGGGTTGATCACAACGTTCTGCAAAGAACATGCAACATTTTACTGAGGGAGGGGGTCTGGGGACTTAGTTGCATGCTCTTTACAGGACGTCGCAATCAATCCCCGCATTGTTGGCCTGTTTGTGATTACTTGGCAAGTTTACATTCAGCAGTTTGCCATTGCTTTCTGAACGACCGACTGCAACCGGCCCGATAGTCATATATTCGACTGATGGATTTTTTTTATTGATCCTAGTTCCAAGGTCGACCCAGCGTTACATGGGTACTGCCGGGAAGAAAAGTCGATCGCGGGGATATTAAGAACATGGCCCATCTACTGCCGGTTGGCCTATCAAAATATGGGATATAGCATTACACATCCACAAGACTGTAAGGTGTGGGTACGGGCGGTGTACTTTATTTGTTGCTATAATTAGATCTGGGAAACAACAGCACGCTACAGACGATTTGACATAGTTAGCTGGTTAGTTGGTTAGTTAGTTGGTTGGTCGGTTTTCCTTCTTTATTTCCCATTTTAATTGCTGCTTGCTTGCTTGTGTTCGCTGGCTGTGATCTCCAGCGTGAAGTCCTGTATGTCGGATGAAGACATACTGTTGTCCAACATCAGTGTGATTTCATACAGGACCTGAGGTTTGCGTGAGTATCCGTTGTACCATGGCTGGCTTATTGGTGTGCAGACTGGTGGTTCCTCGCCTTACAGGCAGACACTCTCCGACTTCGGAGGAATCAACGATCCTACTGACTTTAGCCAGGACCCCAAAGGGACCTGTTGCCCAGGACGCTCGGCGAGGACGCGTCAATAGGTCTTGGCCAGTCCCTGGTGCCTTGGAAACACCTCTGCGTCCCTAATTGCTGCTATTTCTTCTTCTTCTTCTTCCTCTTCAGCATTCCGAGCCATTGATGTTCTTTGCTGCAGATACAAGCCGTCTCCATTCGTCTCTCTGGTTGACCCTCTCTTGCCAGTCGCTGATTCCAAGTGCTTGTAGGTCTGTATGTATATTATCTCTCCAACGTCTTCTTGGTCTAAACCTCGGGGTCTACGGTCATTTATTTCCCGAGTCTAAGCAAGTTTTGTTTCCCTATTATCTTCCATTCTTTCTATATACCCAGCCATTGCAATTGCTGCTATTTGGTTCCAGAAAATATTATTCTTTTTTTATTATTCTGAGATCTGTCCCATCAATATTAATATCTTCCAATATTTTAATCATTTCATCATGTTTTACTTTATCAATTGCCTAAGTATAATCTGTGAAGCACAAATATATGTCTTTCTTTGTCTCTATTGATCTTTCTAATAGTGTCCGTAATGTATATATTGCATTGTTTGAAACATCGCCTTCTACAAATCCATACTGTTCTTCACCAATTTCCAGTTTTATTTTCTTTCATGTTCTTCTCATTATAATTCTGAGTAAAAGATTAGTGGCATGATCTATGAGGTTAATCGTACGAAAATCTTCGCAATCAATTGCTCCTGGTCTTTTCTGGTATAGCTATAAATACAGATTTCGCTTGCTGCTTGCTTGCTTGGTTCAAAGACAAAAATTCCAAATTCGGCCTAGTTCAATATGCTTCTTTTAGCTGTGGTTATTGTTGAGGTCCGTGTGATTTTTGTGGGTTTATTCACCCTAATTCTTGTCTCGTGCGCTCTTACGAGTTGGTCCTGCTCCGGACTGGTTATAACGGATTTTGTGTCTGTGACGTCAGCTGGGGGGGGGGGGGGGTAGCGGCTGTCTTTTGTGCCCGCCTCCTCTTGTTGTTTTCTTTGATGGTGCTTTTTCCTGGCTCGTCTGGCTTGGCTAAGTGCAGTCCTTATAAGGACTTTTTATTTTGTATTTTTGCCTCCTATTCTGTGTATTGCCTATAGAAGCTTTTCAATGTGATATTCCTCCTTGCGCCTTTCTTCACTTTCACGTTTGAGTTCTTGCTGTCTTTCGATTGCTTCCTCTGTGGTCAGCCATGGGACGATCTCTCCGTCATCTATATAGTATTGCCATGGGTGTTCGTCATCCTGCCATAAATCTGGTTCTTCAGCGGTACGCCTGGGCATTGGTTTCCCCTTGTGTTTCTTGTACTTCTTTGCTTTTTCTTCCATGCGCCTTCTGTATTCCTTGCACTTGAGTTCGTGTATACTTTTTATCTCTGTGATTTCTTCATCGGTAAATACTGGCGGCAACGGGCGTCCTCTATGCCGTCGTCAGGGCACACATCTCTGTTTTCTTCGGATGTCTGGTGCGATATTGGCTTCCCTTTGAATGTTTCGGGCGTCGTGGTTGGGCTGCTGGCTTTCGCTTGCGATTCAGGCTCGGTCTTTTGGTTTTCATCTTGCGGTTTCTCTGTAATTTCTTGTACGGCTTCAGTTGTTTTGTTTCGGAAAAGTTCCATTTCAGCTTTCTGTAGTTCTCGCTCTGATTTAATGGTTTGTAGGATTTCTTCGTTCTACTTCTTTATCAGTGCCATATGTTCCACTTCTTGCTTGATGTTTTGCTGGTTCTCCTTCATTTCCGCCAGTAGCTTTTCGTTGTCGCTGGTCGGAGTCGGCTTCAGCAGTGCCTTGACTTGTCTCTTCAACTCGTCTATCTGTTTTTGCAGTTGATCTATTTCAGCTTGTGATATACCCGTGACTGTCTCACACCTCCGCATTGCTCTTTCAGCTTGTGATATGCCCGTGGCTGTCTCGCACCTCCGCATTGCTCTTTCAGCTTGTGCTATACCCGTGACTGTCTCACACCTCCGCATTGCTCTTTCAGCTTGTGATATACCCGTGGCTGTCTCACACCTCCGCATTGCTCTTTCAGCTTGTGCTATACCCGTGACTGTCTCACACCTCCGCATTGCTCTTTCAGCTTGTGATATACCCAAGGCTGTCTCACACCTCCGCATTGCTCTTTCAGCTTGTGATATACCCGTGGCTGTCTCACACCTCCGCATTGCTCTTTCAGCTTGTGCTATACCCGTGGCTGTCTCGCACCTCCGCATTGCTCTTTCAGCTTGCGATATACCCGTGACTGTCTCACACCTCCGCATTGCTCTTTCAGCTTGCGATATACCCGTGGCTGTCTCACACCTCCGCATTGCTCTTTCAGCTTGCGCTATACCCGTGACTGTCTCACACCTCCGCATTGCTCTTTCAGCTTGTGATATACCCGTGGATGTCTCACACCTCCGCATTGCTCTTTCAGCTTGTGATATACCCGTGGCTGTCTCACACCTCCGCATTGCTCTTTCAGCTTGTGATATACCCGTGGCTGTCTCACACCTCCGCATTGCTCTTTCAGCTTGTGCTATACCCGTGACTGTCTCACACCTCCGCATTGCTCTTTCAGCTTGTGATATACCCGTGGCTGTCTCGCACCTCCGCATTGCTCTTTCAGCTTGTGATATACCCGTGGCTGTCTCGCACCTCCGCATTGCTCTTTCAGCTTGTGCTATACCCGTGACTGTCTCACACCTCCGCATTGCTCTTTCAGCTTGTGATATACCCGTGGCTGTCTCACACCTCCGCATTGCTCTTTCAGCTTGTGCTATACCCCGTGACTGTCTCACACCTCCGCATTGCTCTTTCAGCTTGTGATATACCCAAGGCTGTCTCACACCTCCGCATTGCTCTTTCAGCTTGTGATATACCGTGGCTGTCTCACACCTCCGCATTGCTCTTTCAGCTTGTGCTATACCCGTGGCTGTCTCGCACCTTCCGCATTGCTCTTTCAGCTTGCGATATACCCGTGACTGTCTCACACCTCGCATTGCTCTTTCAGCTTGCGATATACCCGTGGCTGTCTCACACCTCCGCATTGCTCTTTCAGCTTGCGCTATACCCGTGACTGTCTCACACCCTCCGCATTGCTCTTTCAGCTTGTGATATACCCGTGGTGTCTCACACCTCCGCATTGCTCTTTCAGCTTGTGATATACCCGTGGCTGTCTCACACCTCCGCATTGCTCTTTCAGCTTGTGATATACCCGTGGCTGTCTCACACCTCCGCATTGCTCTTTCAGCTTGTGCTATACCCGTGACTGTCTCACACCTCCGCATTGCTCTTTCAGCTTGTGATATACCCGTGACTGTCTCACACCTCCGCCATTGCTCTTTCAGCTTGTGATATACCCGTGACTGTCTCACACCTCCGCCATTGCTCTTTCAGCTTGTGTTATACCCGTTGGACTGTCTCACACCTCCGCATTGCTCTTTCAGCTTGTGATATACCGTGACTGTCTCACACCTCCGCCTTGCTCTTTCAGCTTGTGATATACCCGTGGCTGTCTCGCACCTCCGCATTGCTCTTTCAGCTTGTGATATACCGTGGCTGTCTCACACCTCCGCATTGCTCTTCAGCTTGTGATATACCCGTGGCTGTCTCACACCTCCGCATGCTCTTTCAGCTTGTGATATACCCGTGGCTGTCTCACACCTCCGCATTGCTCTTCAGCTTGTTGATATACCCGTGACTGTCTCACACCTCCGCATTGCTCTTTCAGCTTGTGATATAACCCCGTGGCTGTCTCACACCTCCGCCTTGCTCTTTCAGCTTGTGCTATACCCGTGGCTGTCTCACACCTCCGCCTTGCTCTTTCAGCTTGGCTATACCCGTGGCTGTCTCACACCTCCGCCTTGCTCTTTCAGCTTGTGATCATACCCCGTGGCTGTCTCACACCTCCGCATTGCTCTTTCAGCTTGTGCTATACCCGTGACTGTCTCACACCTCCGCATTGCTCTTTCAGCTTGTGATATACCCATGGCTGTCTCACACCTCCGCATTGCTCTTTCAGCTTGTGCTATACCGTGGCTGTCTCACACCTCCGCATTGGCTCTTCAGCTTGTGATATACCCGTGACTGTCTCACACCTCCGCATTGCTCTTTCAGCTTGTGCTATACCCGTGACTGTCTCACACCTCCGCATTGCTCTTTCAGCTTGTGATATACCCATGACTGTCTCACACCTCCGCCTTGCTCTTTCAGCTTGTGCTATACCCGTGACTGTCTCACACCTCCGCCTTGCTCTTTCAGCTTGTGATATACCCGTGACTGTCTCACACCTCCGCATTGCTCCTTTCAGCTTGTGATATAACCCGTGACTGTCTCACACCTCCGCATTGCTCTTTTCAGCTTGTGCTATACCCGTGACTGTCTCACACCTCCGCATGCTCATTCAGCTTGTGATATTACCCGTGGCTGTCTCCACACCTCCGCATTGCTCTTTCAGCTTGTGCTATACCCGTGGCTGTCTCACACCTCCGCATTGCTCTTTCAGCTTGTGCTATACCCGTGACTGTCTCACACCTCCGCCTTGCTCTTTCATCTTGTGATATACCCGTGGCTGTCTCGCACCTCCGCCTTGCTCTTTCATCTTGTGCTATACCCGTGACTGTCTCACACCTCCGCCTTGCTCTTTCATCTTGTGATATACCCGTGGCTGTCTCACACCTCCGCCTTGCTCTTTCATCTTGTGCTATACCCGTGACTGTCTCACACCTCCGCCTTGCTCTTTCATCTTGTGATATACCCGTGACTGTCTCACACCTCCGCATTGCTCTTTCAGCTTGTGATATACCCGTGACTGTCTCACACCTCCGCATTGCTCTTTCAGCTTGTGCTATACCCGTGACTGTCTCACACCTCCGCATTGCTCTTTCAGCTTGTGATATACCCGTGGCTGTCTCACACCTCCGCATTGCTCTTTCAGCTTGTGCTATACCCGTGGCTGTCTCACACCTCCGCATTGCTCTTTCAGCTTGTGCTATACCCGTGACTGTCTCACACCTCCGCCTTGCTCTTTCATCTTGTGATATACCCGTGGCTGTCTCGCACCTCCGCCTTGCTCTTTCATCTTGTGCTATACCCGTGACTGTCTCACACCTCCGCCTTGCTCTTTCATCTTGTGCTATACCCGTGGCTGTCTCACACCTCCGCATTGCTCTTTCAGCTTGTGCTATACCCGTGACTGTCTCGCACCTCCGCCTTGCTCTTTCATCTTGTGATATACCCGTGGCTGTCTCGCACCTCCGCCTTGCTCTTTCAGCTTGTGATATACCCGTGGCTGTCTCGCACCTCCGCCTTGCTCTTTCAGCTTGTGATATACCCGTGGCTGTCTCACACCTCCGCATTGCTCTTTCAGCTTGTGATATACCCGTGACTGTCTCGCACCTCCGCCTTGCTCTTTCAGCTTGTGCTATACCCGTGACTGTCTCGCACCTCCGCCTTGCTCTTTCAGCTTGTGATATACCCGTGACTGTCTCGCACCTCCGCCTTGCTCTTTCAGCTTGTGATATACCCGTGGCTGTCTCACACCTCCGCATTGCTTCGTTGTATGGTGTCTTTGTGTTGATGGCGAGCTTTAACACGTCTCTGTGTCGTTGCAGGTACGGACAGCCCAAGTATCTTGCTCCATGTTTGCCGGAGAAGTTGGCGCACTTTCTTTTGTTGTTGGGTGCTCGAAAGTCCATGTCCAGCTTGGCCAGCGGACACTCCTTGAAGGCGTGGTGATCGGCGCAGTACCGACAGATTTCCGTCTTACTGCGAAGGCTGCTCTGCTGTGGCCGGTCCTCTGACATCTGGAACATTGATTGACTCTTGGGATGAATCTCTCTGGCTGTTGTATTTTCTTGTTGATTGATACTGCGGTTGGCATTTCGCTGCCCTTCGTCGTCACCACTGCCAAGGTTGTTGGTATCTTGGAGTAGGTGAGGGGCCGCTCCACCTTCAAGAATCGGATATGAAGATTATCTTCTCGTAGCTGCTTCAGGATTTCTTCGTCTGATAGCTCCACATGGATACGCTTGACAACCCACTTGCGTGTCGGTAAGTCGGTGTTTCCGACTCTGATGTCTTTCTCCACTCTCTGCTTCTCAGTAGGTTTGGCTCTTGTCTGTGGTGGACTGTCGACAGTCTCCCTCGTGGTGGCTTCAGTAGTAGCTGTAGTTTCAGGTTCTTTGTAACAGCTCGCAGGCATGCTCTCCACGTTCTTCTTCTTGTCGGCTCCCACGCTGCACATCTTGGATACTGCGTGTCTTTTGGTGTTCTTGCTACGTGCCATTTTCCTCCCCCGTATCAGGCTTCTTGACTTGTTCAGGTGACTTGTCTTGATAGCGCTCGCAAAATACACGACGCGCTGCAAAAGGCGAACGAACGGCGAACGAACAGAAAAGAGTTCAACATATCGCTTGCATTTTTATAGCTATACTGGGTAAAGCTGGGGCGACCATCTCCAACCCAGTGCGTCCACAGGTGGCGGATCGTGGAACGGCCTCTAGATATGGAGGTTAGCTGCGAATACCCAATAAGCAGCCGCGGACCAACAGGTGGTGGGCACAGAGGGCGAGGCGGGATCCCAGGGTGGGATCTGATTTCCTTAGAAAATACCTCATATGCTCGGAGACGTGCCTGCCAAGCTAGTCAGGGGCGCTTTAACCCCTCCCCCGGGTAGGTGGAACCCGTTAGCTTTGAACAGCAGTCCATCTAGGAGACGGAAAACTCCAAATATAAACCCCCAAGTTCAAGGTGGACCAGGGTGCTAAGGAACTGGATGGCCACAGGTAAGCTGGTCGTGAACGTTGGACGTCTGACAAGCGTGCGGGGCGGCACCAGGCGTATGGACTCCTGTGGGACATCCCCTGCCTCTTGATATTTCAGTATTATTTTGTTAGAGAGGGGGAGAGAGAGAGAGAGAGAGAGAGAGAGAGAGAGAGAGAGAGAGAGAGAGAGAGAGAGAGAGAGAGAGAGAGAGAGAGAGAGAGAGAGAGAGAGAGGAGGAGGAGAAGACGAGGAAATGGTGTGAGAAGAAGGCATAGAAATAGGAGGGCAGGTGCCAGGAGAACAAGACGAAAAGTGGAGAGACTAGATTTCAACCATGTACGAGTGGGATACTGGAACTGTCGTAGTGCCAGGCAGAAAGGTCCTGTATTGGAGAGACTAATATATGATTTTGATATCCTCATGCTCCAGAAGCTAAATACAGACAAATATCATTGTCCTGGGTACGCTAGTTATATAAACCCTACTGGGCAGAAGAGATATGGGCATGGTCTGCTGGTGAACGAAGGAGTGAAGCATGTGGTACTTGACTTGAGCCAGTGGAATCACAGTGCAAGAGAAGTCCAGGGTATACAAATGGAGATTGAGGGCTTAAGTTGGAACATCATAAACGTATATGCCACTGTGAACTGTTTTGTCAGAAAAGAACACTGGGACTGGCTTAAGGAATTGGAGGAATTACCAGGTGATAGGCTACTCATATGTGGAGACTTCAATGCGAGGAACAGAGAATGGGACAGCAGTGTAGAAAACCGACAGGGAATTGCACTTGCGGATGCCATGGTGGACTCCGATGTGGTCTGCATAAATGACGAGAGGCCGACGAGAATGGCAATGAGGCCTGGCGATGCAGACACAGCTATTGACTTGGCACTTGTCTCCCAGTCATCAGTCCTTGATGTAAAGTGCACTGTTTTGAATGACCATGGGAGTGATCACATGCCGTGTTCTTTCCTGATCTCTAAATCCAGGAAAGTTAAGGCTGAGAGAGCGCGCAAGACCTTCCGGTATGAATGGACCGACAGCCTTCTTGGACGCCTCAGACAGGAGACATGAAACAGGGCTGTTAAAATTACTTTTTTTGCAGCCCCCATGGTGGACTCCAGAAGTAGACCATGCTTGAAAAGCAAAGAGAGCGGTAGTGAACCAGCTAAGGAAAGTGCGACAGACACCCCGAAGCTCACAAGAGGAAGTGGATACAGCGGAAAATGTCAAGAAATATAAGGTGAAGGTTTTAAAGAGCTGTTCTGCAGATCTTTAAAACGCAAAATGGGAATGTTTCATGAAGGAGATTGGAGGTGATAAATTTTCATTTTTCATTGGCACCTTGCCGTCTTGACAGACGATAGTTTGTGCTTTAAAAAGGCATAATAACTTTTACCTATGGCGGTAGCGAATGTGACTGATAAGGCCAATTCGCGCTGTAAATGTCCGTTCACAGTGGGTGCATGTGACCACATGGTCATTTCCACCATCACGCACCATCTTACGTCTCACACGCTCGGTGTGTGACTTATCTGCAATAATTTTCTCCTTTGTCTTTATTCCATTTCTGATGTTTGCCCTCCATGCAACACGTTCAGCGGCGATTTGCTCCCAATGTGCATTATCAATGCCTGTATCAATCATGTCCCGCTTACACACATCTTTGTATCGTAGTAGAGGCCGACCCTGAGATCTCTTACCCATCTGTAATTCACCAAAAAGATGTCCTTTGGTATTCTACCATCATCCATCCTCCTAAATGTCCTATCCATCTAAGTCTACGAAGACTGAGCATGGAATAAACCGTCACACAACCTGATCTTTCCAATACTTCAGTATTTGTGATTTTGTCTTGCCACTTAATACCAAGAATTCTTCGCAGACACCGCATATGAAAGCTGTTTAAACGTTTCTCTTGGTGTGAGTAAGTTGTCCAGGTTTCACTGCCATAAAGAAGAGTACTAAGGACACAGGCTTGATAGACAAGGACTTTTGTTTTGGCAGTAAGCTTCCTGTTCTCCCAGACTCTTTTTCTTAACCTGTTCATTGTTGTTGCTGCCTTACCAATCCGGATGTTGATTTCCTGATCTAGGGATAATTTGCTATTTACCACTGATCCTAGATATGTAAAATGGTCTACCATCTCTAGTTCGGCGTCGTCAATAAAGATTGATGGTACCCCATGTGCACCTTGTGACATAATCTGTGTCTTCTTTTTGCTAATTGTTAAACCAAATTCAGAACAAGCATTGGAGAATGCAGATAGTAGACATTGCAATTCTTCCTCAGAGTGGGTCGTAACTGCAGCATCATCTGCAAAAAGCAACTCTCTGATTAGTACTCTGCTAATTTTGGTCTTGGCCTTCAATCTCTGAGCATTGTAGAGGCCGCCATCTGAGCGTGAGTGAATGTATATACCACCATCCTGATCACGAAAGGCATATTTCAGTAGAAGTGAAAAGTATATTCCAAAGAGGGTGGGAGCTAGTACACAACCTTGCTTAACTCCACTCTTGATTTCAAACTCTTCAGAAGTTGCACCATCAAACTTGATTATACCCTTCATGCCTGTGTGGAACGATTCCACAATGGACAGAAGAGTTGGTGGGCAGCCAATCTTCTTTAGTGCCTTGAACAGACCCTCACGACTGACCAAATCAAATGCCTTTGTGAGGTCGATGAAGGCAATAAACAGTGGTTGATTCTGTTCACGGCATTTTTCTTGCATTTGTCGCAATGAGAATATCATATCAATGGTAGACCGGTTCTGTCGAAAGCCACACTGTGATTCGGGGTAGACTTGATCTCCTAGGACTTGAAGTCTGCGCAGAACAATTCTGGCAAATACTTTTCCAACAATACACAGAAGTGAGATACCCCTATAGTTGTTGCAGTCGCTCCGATCGCCCTTGTTCTTGTACAGTGTTATGATGCTTGAATCTTTGAAATCCTGTGGGACTTGTCCTTCTCGCCAGCATAGCTCTATTAGCTGGTGGATCTGTAGAGTGAGTGTGTCTTGCCCACTCCTGATAACCTCTATTGGAATCCCATCCTTACCTGGAGCCTTGCCAGATGCAAGTTCATTTATAGCACACTTAACTTCTGTTATGGTGGGAAGTGTGTCCAGGTGGTCAAGAGTTGGTAGAGCCTCTATGGCGTTGAGGGCATCATCCGCTAGTTTGGTCTCACTTGAGTAAAGCTCCAAATAGTGCTCTACCCATCTGTCCATCTGCTGTTTCTTATCAGTGATGATTTCTCCAGTCAAGGTTTTCAATGGTGCACTTCTTTTGATCATTGGACCACAGGCTTTCTTTATTCCTTCATACATGCTTCTGATGTTTCCCTTATCACTTGCGATTTGAATGGACTCACATAACTTGATCCAATAATCATTTGCACACTGCCTGGCAGCCTTTTGCATATCCTTCCTAGCTTGCCTTAGCTCACTCAGAGTGTTACGCGTTGGTCTTTCCTTGTTTCTTAAGAGAGCTATCTTCTTCTTATCAATCAAGGGCTGCAGAGTCTCGCTGTTTGCAGCAAACCAGTCCTGCCTCTTATGATCCACAGTGCCGTAAACCCCTACGGCAGTTTTATAAAGAGTTTCCTTAAGTTGACCCCACTTTTCATTTACTGTACAATTTTCTGGTGTATCAGTGAAAGCGTCTTCAAGTTGCTGTTGAAACTGAAAGCACTTTTCAGGATCGTGAGTGTTAATAATATTAATCCTGGGGCTAGATTTGTGTTTAGCTGTGTAGATTCTCTTTGGTCTCAGTCTAACCCTTGCAACAACCAAAGAATGATCCGTATCACAGTCAGCACTGTGGTAACTTCGAGTCAATGATATATGGTTCAGATGTTGTCTCCGTGTGATGATGAAGTCCAGCTGGTGCCAATGGCCGGATCTTGGATGTTTCCATGTGACCTTATGCAGCTCTTTTGTTTTAAAAAAGGAGTTTGTAATACATAGGTCATTTCTGGTGCAATGCTCCAGCAGCCTTTGCCCATTTTCATTCATGCGACCGATGTTGTATTTTCCAAGGCACACTGGCCATGAACTCGAGTCCTTGCCCACACGAGCATTGAAATCACCGAGCATATAAATGTAGTCAGATTTTGGAACTGCCTTGATCACGGAGTCTAACTCCTCATAGAACGAATCCTTCACATCATCAGAGGAATCGAGTGTCGGTGCATATGCAGTAATAATGGTGGCAAAACCACAAGAGGTTGCCAAGCGCAGGGATAATAGTCTTTCATTTCCTCCTGCTGGAATTTCAATCATTCCCAGTAGCGAATTCTTCACTGCAAAGCCCACACCGTGTTGCCTTTTTTCTGCCTGCCCTCTACCCTTCCAAAAAAAGGTGTAATTGTTTTCCCTGAGTGACCCTTCCTCAGCGAGGCGAGTCTCCTGCAGGCCAGCAATATCAATGTTAAGACGATTGAGTTCGGCATCAATCACAGCCGTTTTTCTCACATCGTCAATATTGGTCAAGTCAGTGGAAAATCCTGGACACATGGTTCTCACGTTCCAGGTTGCAAGCCGTAGCTTGAGGTTTCTATTTTTCTTTTTATTAGTACCTGGTGCATTGGTTTTACAGCCTGCGATTCAGATTTTGTCCTAGCCCCAAGCACCCATTGAAGCAGGCAGGCTGTGGCGGATCAGCACCCAATTGGCCGGGGGCTGCCCAGCTTGAGGCGGGCGGTAGCTGATCAGTGACACCTGTAGGTGTCTCCCACCGTCAGAGGCAACGCGTGGCGCCCCATGTCTACGCCAATTGACAGGGACTTATAACCCGTAACAGTTGCCTCTCGCTTTGATTCCGAGACCAGGTTAAGACCAGGGATGGAGTTATTGCCTCTCCATAGCACAAAGCCTGGGCTAAAATATAGAGATCATGTGTTGCCCATGCAGCATGATCCCTCTCTCGGCCTGCCTAGTTCACTCCAGAGGAAAGGTAACACCTCTACATCTGGAACAAGACAAGCTGCAGAAGCTGCCGGATCAGCAAAGCAATGCTCTAACTGTCCGCCTGTCGGAGCTTCGATCCTAGACCAGCCGCCAACCAAGGCTTAGGGCCTGGTCTGCCCTGCCATGACATTTTGTCTTTAGGTTGCATTTCCTCGCACCAGGGTGAGACTTGTACCCTCCCAATTGCGCTCTTTAAAAAAAAATTTTAAAATAGTGATAAACCACTGCAAAAATTCTGGAAGCTGCACAGACAAATACAAAGAAAAGATCGGCCTGTGACAGTGGGAACAATTTATAGAGATGATGGTGTGCGCGTGACAACAGACAAAGTGAAAGGGGAGGCGTTTCTCCAGAGATTTTTAGAGCAGACCAATCATAATAATGCGGACACCAGGGAGGAGGGAGGAGATATCTGGCACCATGAATAGTATGCATTATGAAGACATCATACGGGTTGAAGATGTTAAACATATTTTGAAAAAGGCAAAAGACACGGCACCAGGGCCTGATGGGGTTAGGTATGGCCACATGAAGGCTTTGAGCGATGCAGACCTGAAGGAGCTGACCGACTGCTTTAACCGGAGCATTAGGACAGCATCAGTACCGCAGGACTGGGTGCACAGCTATCTCATCCCTCTCCCAAAACCATTCAAGGATCATTCAAAGCTTAGCGGCTTTGGGATCATCACCCTTCAAAATACATTTGGGAAGGTTTTAGAGACGATAGTCGCTGTCAAGCTGCAAGAGGTTTTGGAAAGGGGAAAGCTTTTTTCAAGTGGTCTGGGGAGCTACAGGCCAGGAAGACACCTGGTCAAATGCAGCCACTTTTGCCTTTGACGTTTATGAGGGGTTCCAGAGGAGACAGGAAACGATGGCGGCGGCGCTTGATCTCGAGGATGCATACAATAGAGTTAGATATGATATTTTGATGACCGCACTGATGGAGAAGGGGGTCAATCCCTGGTTGGTGAACTGGATAGCGGCCGTCCTGCATTCTCGTCAGGTTGCTCTCCGTCTGAGTACATGGACCTCAGAGCCACATATGTTAACCCCGGGACTGCCACAGGGATCTGCAATCTCACCTGTGCTCTTTAACGTGTATACGAGCAAGATTGCAAACCTAGAAGCACCAGGGGTTGGAAGGATACTAACATTTGCAGATGATATTCTTGCATATAGGCAGGGGAGAGATAGGGTACAAACAGCCCAGGAGCTACAGGCGACAGTAGACAAAGTGATTGACTGGTGCACTGAAATGAGTGCTGTCATCCACCCGGAAAAGGCGGCTGTTTTGTGGTGCTCTCTGGACAACAGGATTGTGAGTGCTGATGTCCCAAGCCTCACGATAGATGGTAGAAACGTCAACAGAGAGAACAAACTGAAGTATCTGGGAATCACATTTGACAGGAGCCTGTCCTTCAAGGACCATGTGGAGACGGTTGTGACAAGATCTCAAAAGGGACTCAATGCACTTAAAACTATGGCTGCAATGGACACAGAGCAGAGAATGCTTTTCACACTATACCAGCACTTGATCCTCTCAGTAATTGATTATGGACTAGGACTGCTCACTGTCTCAAAGAGTCAGCTGGTGAAGTTAGAGCGCATACAGAACGAAGCTATGCGGGTCATTCTGGGATGCACCAGAGACACCCCAGTAGTGTGTATGCGTTACATCCTTGGTTTGCCGACTGTTGCATGGTAGGCTCAAGGTGATGCAGGCGAAGGCATACCTCAGAGTAGCTGCAGACACAGATCACCCGTTGCATGAGGCGCTGGACGCAGGTCAGCGACTGATAAGAGGGAAATAATGGATGGCTCAGGCGGAGGATACGATCAGACATGTGTGCATCTTGGAGAACATTAGGCGAGGAGAGGAGTGGGTCAGAGTGCCAGCGGAGCAGTCAGACTTGTGCAGAGTTATATATCACATTGAGCAGGGAGTGCAGTGAGTGACTAGCAGGGGCCACGGAAGTGGAAATCCAGCAACTAATTCAGGATAATGCTCGCTCGGGTGATGTGATTACCGACACAGATGGTTCATGTCCAGAGGTAGGAAAAGTGCCTGGGGGTTCATAGCAAAAGCTAATGGCCGACGTTTGGTGCAGGAGAGTCTGGCATATGATACCACAACATCTAACTTAAGAATGGAGGTGGAGGCGGTCACTGCAGCTTTCCGCTGGATCGAGAATACGACACACGCACACACACACACACACACACACACACACACACACACACACACACACACACACACATAGTGATTGTAACTGACTCAGAAAGCATGCTGAGGAAGGTGTGGACAGGCATGCTTCGTGCAGAGTGGCTTGCTTCGCTTCGGAGGTCACGGGTGACAAACATCGCCTGGATCTTTTCTCCGTGGCATGCCGATGTGCTGGGGAATAAACAGGCGGACAGATTGGCTGGCTCTGCGAAATTTAGTGGAGTATTGATGCATGATAAGGCAGACGTGGTTGCGGCCTTGTGGGAGCACGTGCACATCTCGGAGGAGCAAATGGATCACATGGTGTGGCAAGAATGAGGCAGCGAGGAGTGACGAAGGGATCTGCCCGACGCTCGACGCTCCGAGGAAAAAGGCGAGACGGACATGTAATCACTGATTAAATCAGATTGCTACTGGTACTATTGGTGTTGGAACTCTTCGCTGGCTGCTGAGGGTGGGGACGCAGCGCCTATGGGAATGCCCCGAATGCTGTGATGTCGGTTTCTAGAACAATCAATCAATCAATTATAGCTATACCAAATGACCAGGAGCCGGCTCCATGGCCGAGGGGTTAGCAGCTTTCTCCGCTAACCCCGAATACTCTCGTCACGTGACGCGACGAGAATTAGCAGTGGTTCAAATCGCAAAAGTGACTTATGAGAGTATGGAGCCGGTCGCTCAGAAAGTCGTGGCGTGCTGATGAGCGTAATCTAGCCTAGGAATCAACATACAGCTGAAAGATGCTGGTGTTGACCGCAATATCCTGAAACAGGATGGAAACGCGGGAAAAAAAAAAAAAAAAAACTGACCAGGAGCAATAAATAAACAGAATAGCAGAAATTCTGAATCCAGGAACAGCTACTCTCAATCGTCAATATGGCCGCGCCCATCCAGTGTACCGGCAAGGACATTGAATTGATGTGGTATCTTTCATGAACTTTATTGAAAGCATAGTGCTGTTGCTTTAAAAAAAAAAAGCACATCATATGTGGAATTACACTGCGCTGAGTATACATTTTAAGGTAAATTGCGGCAGTACTGTAGGGTGACACGGAAAACAGTCGTACTTATAAAACACGGGAGTCTCGTCTCTGTGGCGAAGTGGTCAAGACTCAAGCCGTTTGACTCGGGCTCCGAAGGTTGTAGGTTCGATTCCGGGCCGCGGCCTTCGGTTCACGAGTTAAATTTTTCGGAGGAGTCGTCGCTAGAGCTACGGAGTTCGTGCTTGGTGCGACGCTTTCCGCTCTGCGGAAAGAGACAGAGCCATATGGGATAAAACCCGGTGCGATGAAGTCGACCCTGTCGACTTTTAAGCGACTTATAAAACATAAATAAAATGTAAAAATGCCAGTCTCTCACTCTACGTGACGAAGGGGTTACGGACGCAGTTCGTGTCACGCATACCCGCTTTCAAAACACATACTTCGGGCGATTTGACAGCAGACCGCCTTCCGTTGGTTCTTTTACGAAATGGTATGTAATATTGTAATATGTGTGCTGGTCGTTCAGAAAGCAATGGCAAACTACTGAACGTAAACTTGCCAAGAGATCACCACAGCAAAAAATGCTGGTCTACTCCTAACTCAAGACTGATTCCGGAGAATCTCAGCTCAGTGCACGAACTCCATAGCACCGGCAAAGATCCTGAATAATAGTACAAGGGGGCTTCAAATGAAAACCTTAAATAGTTTTTTGTTTGTTTGCATGAATCTATTCTGAAAAAGTAAAGAACAAATGTTTCATCATTTTTCGATGTAGTCCTCATTCACTGCGTTCAATGCAGTCCTCCTGCACTGATAAAGTGCTTGGATTCCTGTAGAAAAAAAATTCTCTGGGGTCACTACTCTGTGGCCCTAGATCCGGTTGTGAACAGTTTGTCACAGAAGTCATGCCATTTTGAAATTTCCTACTCCACTCAAAAGAAATAGCTAGAGGCCTAAAAAATACAGAGAAAAGTAGCAAGAGAGAGAGAGAGAGAGTGATGAATGATGAGAAGGGAACTTCAGGAGATGACAAAAGAAATATCTAGAGATCTAAAAAATACACAGAAAAGTAGTGAGAGACAGAAAGAGAGAAAGAGTGATGAATGATGCAGAGGGAGCATCAGGAAGTGACAAAAGAAATAACTAGAGACCTAAAAAATACACAGAAAAGTAGCGAGAGAGAGAGAGAGTGATGAAAGATGAAGAGGGAACATCAGGAGGTGACAAAAGAAATAACTAGAGACCTAAAAAATACACAGAAAAGTAGAGAGAGAGAGAGAGTGATGAATGATGCAGAGGGAACATCAGGAGGTGACAAAAGAAATAACTAGAGACCTAAAAAATACACAGAAAAGTAGCGAGAGAGAGAGAGAGTGATGAAAGATGAAGAGGGAACATCAGGAGGTGACAAAAGAAATAACTAGAGACCTAAAAAATACACAGAAAAGTAGAGAGAGAGAGAGAGAGTGATGAATGATGCAGAGGGAACATCAGGAGGTGACAAAAGAAATAACTAGAGACCTAAAAAATACACAGAAAAGTAGTGAGAGAGAGAGAGAGTGATGAAAGATGAAGAGGGAACATCAGGAGGTGACAAAAGAAATAACTAGAGACCTAAAAAATACACAGAAAAGTAGAGAGAGAGAGAGAGAGTGATGAATGATGTGGAGGGAACTTCAGGAGGTGACAAAAGAAATAGCTAGAGACCTAAAATATACACAGAAATCAGGGAAAGGGAGTGATGAATGAGGTGGAAGGAACTTAAGGAGATGACAAAGAAGGATAGGAAGGTTTGGCATGAGTTAGTTGGGGCCTATACTCCATTGGGCAGGGATAAAAAGGAGAAGTAGTGCATTAAAATCAAAGAAATCAGTAAGAAAATGGAAACAGAAAGATTAAATTGTCATTAAACAAGTTGTTTATACTTTTCAATCCTTTGCTTTCTTTGTATCCACAGAGAAATGAAGGCTCATTGTCTGTGTAGGCATGTATTACAGCAAAGCACACAGACCAAACATATGAAGCCCTACCTCCTATTTCAAAGATGCCTTCGCTATCAGGCACTCAGAGCTAGGCAAAACAGGTCAATCACTGCTGGCAATCGTTCTTTTCATTCGTCCAGCAAATCTTGTATACTCTGGGGACAACAGGGAAACAAAGTTGAAAGCAATCTTACAAATATGCACCAGCATGATGGTAAAAGCCTACTAGATAGGTACATTTTTGTGCAAACTTTAAGTAATTATTACGTGGATATACCCAATGGAATCATATTGGACACAGCCTATGCAGATTCAAGACCTGGGGATGACTTTGACTCATTTGTTCCAGTTGTTGTGGGGCTGCATGATACGCCAGGAAGTCATCATGATTTGGTTCCACTTCTGAGCACATTTGCCAAATTGGGCTGTAGAACCATAGCTCCAACATTTCCAGGTAATCATGAGTGTTAATACCTTGTCTTTTTTTTTTTTGGGGGGGGGGGGGGGGGGGGGGGGGGGGGGGGGGGAAGAAGAGAGGGGGGGGGGGGGTATGTTTACTTGCTTCAAACTCAAGCATAGTCCATTTGCTACATTTTTATAGTACACTGGACTGATTTTCGCTTGGGGATCAGCTTTCCCTATTACCAGTGTCCCTTGCCATCAGGTGAACCCACTCTGACTTCTAAGGTACTTGTAATTTATGCCCCCAAGTCAAGGAATTTTCTTTTATAATCTGATTATTTCCTTTCCTTTAATATATGTGATGAAGTTGTTGCCTCCTACCGCTTACATGCACTATACACTGACTTCAGTTATTTTGTTCCCTGGCTACATCCTCTTCCACCTTATAGCCTACACAAAAAGGACTTGGGGAGCTGCTGTCATGTACAACCCGCCAGCATGGAGGTCTTGGGTTTGAAACCACAATTTTAAAAATGTTCTTATGGAGTGGCAATGCCCCGGGAAGGTTAACCCAGTCAACAAATGCTCGCAGAAGTCGGATCTGTCGGCCTAACAGCACAAGAACACAGCTATGCTAAAAACAGGCACAACACAATCACGTCCGAAAAAACTCTGGATGAACGCAGAAGAAGAAGAAGAAGAAGAATAAGAGCGGCAATGGCTGGCACACTAACCTGTTCAGATGCACACTGAGGCAGATTATTTGAATTTACCTGGCCTGCCAGGTCAGCCTAACCTAAAATAGTTGGCCATAAATGTTCTGGGAAGTAAAATCAGCTGAAATGATATTGAACACATCATGCACTGAGTGTTGTTTGCTCTATACAAATATGGGGCCGGCACCTGGCCATCCTGACAGCTGATAGTTTGTTGCATTGTGCTTCAAAAAGACATAACAGCTAAATCCCATGGCTGTAGTGAATGTGACTAATCAAACTGATTCATGCTGTAAATGTTCATCCACAATGGATGCATGTGAATACATGGTAATTTCCACCATCACGCACCATCTTACATCTCACACGCTCAGTGTGAGACCTATCTGCAGTCATTTTCTCCTTTGTGTTTATTCCATTTCTTATCTTTGTCCTCCATGCAACATGATCAGCTCTGACTTGCTCCCAAGGTGCAATATCAATGCCTGTATCAGTCATGTCCATCTAACACACATCCTTGTATCTTATTTGAGGCTGACACTGAGATCTTTAACCCATCTGTAATTCACCAAAAAAGATGTCCTTTGGTATTCTACCATCATCCATCCTCCCACCATGTCCTATCCATCTAAGTCTACGAAGACTGGGCATGGAACAAACTGTCACACAACCTGATCTTTCCAATACTTCAGTATTTGTGATTTTGTCTTGCCACTTAATACCAAGTATTTTTCACAAACACCATATATGCCTAAAGGTTTGTAAAAGGATCCTTTATTTTACTTTGATTTTTGTAAATTTTGTTAGCTCAGAATTCATCATGTCAGATTCCTACATGTCTTTGTGTAATGTTACTTCCTGCTGACACATTCTGTCCAAGACAACACACTGTGTTTATCTGCATGTAGGTTTTTCCATAGACATTTTTTTAATTTGCCTGGACAGTGGTCTTATGACCTTCACCTTGCAGTTTCCAACTGCTATGGAATTTTAATACTTAAACACGTCCAATTTGCACATGAGGCCTCTTGTTTTTCATCCTTATCTGAGAATATTAGGTATCTTATTTCACTACCCATAGATCGGGAGGCACGGGGGAGGGGGTGGGGATTGTGATTGCATCTTATTAGTACTGCTAGAAAATGTTTTTTTTTCTTATCAGAATGTAAGCGGGATCTTTTCTCGGAAGTGATTATTCCTCTCTCCAAAACATATTTTACAGGTCATGGCAATACACAAGGTCTAATGCCAGGATTTGATGATGCGTTTTGCCAGTCAACAGCTGAAAAAGCCCTATTTGTGCATGACTTTCTGGCAAACCTGGATATACAAAGGTAGGGCCGAGTCAATGAAAACATTGTAGCATTTATTTGTTTTATAGGTTGTCTTACTGTGTTAGCCTACCATTGTGGTTTCCGATGAATCCATACATAAAACGATGTTCATCATTAATTGACTGGTCTGTGTGATCATGCTTCTGCACATCTTGCGATGTCAAATAGTGTGTATCACTTTATGTCTGTAATGAGCACGGCAAGGCACGTAGAGCGCCCTGGTCATCCACTGCACCTGTATTCGTCTCCAGTCGTCTCGACTTGTCTTGCCACTGGACACAGATGGACTCAGGCGAGAGAGTGAGGTCGACGAATTGCGCAACTCTTCCTCACTTTAATCCAAGTCATCGCGCAAGTCATTCTTCATCCAACGTCACATATCACCTTCAAGCCCTGTGGCGATGGGCGAGCGGCAAAGCGGCAGGCTGTGGGTACGCTGGCAGCCGTAGTCGCAGACCTGTACACAGGCGGCTCAGGCCATATGGTCGTCTTCTACTGACCGGAGCAGCAGTGGGATTCGGCAGCCCCCTGAGCGACTGAGCAGCCCTCTATAGGAACACACTGCTCACCTCCATAGCATGAGGAAGGGGCTAGAAAAGGTGCCCTAAACATTGTCTGCTTCATCACTACCTAACCAGCTAGCCAGCGGTTGGTGGGTACCCTAACTGCGGTCGACATACAAAGAAATATAAAACAAGCAATGCCAAAAGAGTAAACCATATTCCCTTAACAATTGGAACTTGGAATGTACGCACCCTACTTGACAGAGACGATGCATCGGGTCCAGAGAGACGAAACAGCACTGATTGGGAGAGAGCTGGGCAGGTACAACATCGACATTGCAGCCTTGGGCGAGACACGACTTGCAGAAGAAGGCCAAATCTGTGAAATTGGTGCCGGCTACACATTTTTCTGGAGTGGAAGGAAAAGCGAGGAAAGACGCCAATCCGGTGTGGGATTTGCCATAAAGTCGGCCCTGGTCGGCAAATTAGCTGGATTTCCAAAGGCTATAAACGGCAGGCTCATGACACGAAGTTGCCTCTGCTGAATGGAAGGAAGCACGCAACCATTGTGAGTGTCTACGCACCAACTATGACCAACAAAGATGATGTCAAGAACAAGTTCTATGAGGACCTGCACAATGTATTAACATCTGTTCCCAAAGGAGACAAACTTATACTCCTTGGGGATTTCAATGCTAGAGTAGGCACGGACACCACCTCTTGGAGTGGCATTATTGGAAAGCATGGAGTCGGAAATTGTAACAGCAATGGACTCCGCCTCCTTCAGACATGTGCCGAACATGATCTCGTGATTACTGAACACAATTTTTCCGATCTCCTCATGAGAAATAGGACATCGTGGATGCACCCTCGCTCGAAACACTGGCACCTCATTGACTATGTCATCGTCAGGAGGAGTGACAGACAAGACGTTCGAGTGACAAAATCCATGTGTGGTGCCGAATGTTGGACAGACCATCGTCTCATTGTCTCGAAAATGAACATCCACATCAGGCCACCACGGCGTCCTCAAGGGGCGAAAATGCAAACAAAGCTAAATGTCACCCGCCTAAACAGCAAGAAAATGCAGCAGTCATTTGAAAATATGCTGGAAGACCGCCTCAAGCCCAATGCTGAAGCTAAACAGGATACAGAAACAGAATGGAGAGCCCTAAAGGACATAATTTACAACACTGCTATGGAAATCCTGGGTCCAGCCCCCCGAAAGCATAAAGACTGGTTTGATGAAAATTCCGAAGACATCAACCAATTGCTGGCCGAGAAACATCTTCTCCTCAAGGCACATTTGAATGACCCAAAGTCAACATCAAAAAAAGATGCTTTCAAGAACATTCAGAGAGTAGTGCAACAGAAACTTCGGCACATGCGGGACTCCTGGCTGAGCAGCAAAGCTGATGAAATTCAGGGCTTTGCTGACAGACATGATATGAAAAACTTCTACGACTCACTGAAAGCGGTCTATGGTCCTTCATCACCAGGCATAGTTCCCCTCCTCGGTGCAGATGGGGGAACATTGGTCACCGATAAGAAAGAAATCCTTCAACGCTGGGCAGAGCATTTCAGCAAAATCTTAAATGCAACTTCCTTCTTCGATGATGAAACCATCAACTGCCTTCCTCAAGTTCCCACCAATGAGACACTTGATGACCTGCCAACCATAGTGGAAGTAAACAAAGCCATCCAGCAACTCTCCAGCGGCAAGGCACCTGGTCCTGACTCCATCCCAGCAGAGATATACAAGGCAGGTGGGCCGGTCCTATCAGAGCAGCTTCACCAAGTCTTCACAAACATATGGATGAACGAGACCATGCCACAAGATTTTAAGGACGCGTCAATAGTCCACCTTTACAAACGTAAAGGAAACCGCCAATCCTGTGACAACCACCGAGGCATCTCCTTGCTTTCAATTGCAGGGAAGATACTCGCCAGAATTCTTCTCAATCGCCTCACAGCCCATCTCGATCAAGGTCTTCTTCCTGAGAGTCAATGTGGCTTCAGAAAAGAACGTGGAACTGTTGACATGATTTTCGCTGCAAGGCAGCTGCAAGAGAAATGTCAGGAACAGAACTGCGAAATGTTCTCCACTTTCATTGACCTTACCAAGGCTTTTGATACAGTCAGCAGAGAAGGACTGTGGAAGATTATGGCAAAATATGGCTGTCCACGAAAGTTTGTCCAAATAGTGCGGCTATTTCATGACGGCATGCAGGCAAGAGTACAGGAAAATGGTGAACTGTCTGAACCCTTTCCTGTCACCAATGGAGTGAAGCAAGGATGTGTCCTGGCACCAACACTGTTCAGCCTCATGTTTTCAGCCATGTTGATGAATGCCTTCGAGAACGACGACATTGGAATAGACATCAACTACCGTATGGATGGAAAGTTATTCAATCTCAGAAGGCTGAAAGCTAAAACCAAAATTAACAGCGGCACCGTCAGAGAGCTCCTGTTTGCTGATGATTGCGCTCTATACGCCAACTCAGAGGCGGACATGCAACATAATGTTTCAGCTTTCTCACATGCCTGTGCCAACTTTGGGCTCAATATCAACTTGGAGAAGACTGTAGTTATGTACCAGCCAGCTCCAGGGAATAATCACACTGTGCCGAATATCAAAGTGAATGATCATAGACTAAGTGTTGTGGACAAATTCACCTATCTTGGCAGCACCGTGTCACAAGCTGCCACAATCGATGACGAAGTGAATGCAAGAATCTCCAAGGCCAGTGCAGCCTTTGGCAGACTGTACAAGAATGTATGGGACAGAACTGGAATAAGCCTGCAAACAAAGCTAAAAGTCTACAAAGCAGTTGTATTATCCACACTGCTATATGCTTGTGAAACCTGGACTGTTTATCAGCGACACGCTAGGAAATTAAACCACTTCCACACAGTCTGCCTAAGGAAGCTACTGAAGATTAAATGGCAAGACAAGATTCCAGACACTGAAGTCCTAGAAAGAGCATCCATGCCCAGTATCCACACTCTACTGATGAAGAATCAGATTCGCTGGGCTGGTCACTTGACTCGCATGCCAGATCACAGGCTCCCTAAACGAATTTTTTACAGCGAACTGCGTTGTGGTAAACGCTCCCAAGGTGGCCAGAGGAAACGTTTTAAAGACACTTGAAAATTTCACTGAATGCTTTTGGAATTCATCATGACACATGGGAGGCTGCAGCCAGAGACCGAAATTCGTGGCGTGCATCATTGCGCAAAGGTGCAGTCATATGTGAGGCAACCAGGACTGCAAGAGCTGTGAAGAAAAGGCAGGACAGAAAAACCACTGCAGGAAATCCTCCTCCAGAGACGTCAAGCCACATTGTCAAAGAACATTTCGAGCCAAAATAGGCCTTATCAGCCATCTTAGAACCCACGGCTCCACACCTTCAACCCCACTGGATGAAATGAATGGTCATCATCATTCTTGATGGACATACAACATCACTTTATGTGCTGACACCTTCTGTCCAATGGCAAAATGTAGCCAAGTATTGTCTCTCGTGGTCGTCCTCTACATCTTTTTCCACAAATCTTTCCAGTTTTCTCTGCTTATAATGTGACTCAAAATATGATGATGATCTCATTTTGATGTTTTTTATAAGGGATTTGTATGTCTTACCTCTTTTACAATATTTAGATTACTCATTTTTGTTGCCCAGGGCAGAATGTTAGACATGCCCAATTCTGAACCCTTTGAAAATAAAGTTTGTTCGTGCCCAATAAATTTTTAGTATTCTTCTATAAAACCACATCTCTGGGGTCTCAAGGGATTTCTTCTTTTGCTTGTTTGTTAATATTCTCAGATTCAAAGCATTACATTAAAACTCTACATTCTACATAACATGCAAGAATTCCTTTTTCTTACCTCCATTGACAGAAAATTTTCATTTATTTCATCGTAATATGTATTCTTCAGCTTTCAGTATTCGGTTTTCATTCTTCATATTTTTTTTGAGTTTGCTCTTTTAAAAAAAATAAGATTACCAATGTTATGTCGTAGGTTGATTTCCTTAGTTTATGACTCAGTACGCAATACATATAGTGACAAGGTCCATACGTAATTGTTTCATTACAGTGTGATACTTGACTGATGTCTACGACTGCCAGGAGCAGAGACAACTCTGCAGCATAGAGATCAAAAACTGGCATCTGCCTGTGTATAAAACCTTTCTTTTTAACATGTCCTATAGTGTGTTTGTTTGTTGTTGTTGTCTTTTTTTTTTTGGGGGGGGGGTGTGTGATCGCACACTTTGAACTCAAGCGTAGTCCATACACACTACTTCTAGTAGTGCTGGACTGAATTTTGTGTGTGTGGATTAGCTTTCCCTATGAACAGTGTCCCTTGTCATCAGGCGAACCCACTCCGACTTCAGACATACTTGTAATTTACATCCGCAAGTCAAGGACAATAGGTCACCATTTTAGTCCAAGTGTCCGATGTAGGGGTTGAACCCCTTACCTTGGCATCAGCACACCGGATGTTTAAGAACTCGCGTTCTTATCCATTCAGCCATGCTGACCTGCCTATATTGTTTTATATTTAGCCTTTTCATTGTCTCATTCTGCATTCTACTTCTAAACTGTTTTGATTTTTCTTAAGGTATAGTTAATTCATTACCATAATTTCTGAGAATTGTTGTAGTTGCAATAGATCTTTATTTCACTGATTTTTGTAAACACTATCTTTGACTATGTATGCTTATTCTCAAGATTTTTGCTACAGTTCACATATTTTTAACTTATTACACTGTTTATTGTTTTCTTTGTGAACATATTGTATAAAGCTGTAAATAAAACAAGACTTGTGTGTGGTATATAATACAGATAGTCTAAGATCCATCTATCCATCATGTGCCATGCCGATAAGCATGGGCGGGTCATATTTCACCATTTCACTTGATCACTAGAGTTGTGGATCAGCTCCGTGTTCCTGTCTTGACCATGTCATGTGGCCAAGCCATCCAGGTATTTACTTCTCGGCCTCTTGATCTTGCCAGTTGTCACCAAGTTCTCCAATTCATTTCTTCTCATAACATGCCCAGAAAATTTTGACTATCTATGTCTAATGTCTCTAATAAGTTTACGATTTTCATTTGTGTCTTGAAGGATTTGTTCGTTGGTTTTTCTGTCTGTCCATGGTATTCTTTGCAGTTTCCTCAGAAACCACATTTCTACAGCGATCAGATGTTTTTCATCTTGTCTGCTCATTGTCCAAGCTCACATCCATACAAAATAACAGGTTCTATGTAGCACTGCAACACTCTTTTTCTTGTAGCAATTGACATCTTTTTATTGGTCAGTATGTTTTTCATCTTGCAGAAAGCTACCTTCACCATGGCGATTCTTGTTCTAATTGTATATTACATTGTGATATTTCCTTCTTCCCAGTGACGACCATAATCTGTGTCTTCTTACATTTCAATTCCAACCCCAGTTGTTCACTGTGTGCAACAACCGCATCTACTAAATGTTGCAAATCCTGCTCATTGTCTGCAATAAAGACTATATCATCTGCATATCTAATGTTATTGATGTATCATCTCCCAATGATGATTCCTTTCAACTCATCTATATTTCTGATAATATTTACACATCCCTGTCTCACACCTCTCTTAATAGGCTGATATTGACCTACTTCATTATCAATTCTTATGGCAGTCTAAGATAGATACAGATTGTTTTTATTCTAGTTTTTCTTCCCCATGTGTAGTTTGCTGTTTTGTAGAAATAGAAATTTGAAATGCATTGATTAACACATTTTGATATGTTATAAACAGCCCATGATGAAATGGGCTGAGAATGTGCATAGAAGAAATAAAATAGCACAGCAACAATGGTTAGAATAGTGCAGTGAATAAGAGCATAAAAAGACTATTGAAGTGGAATACTGTGTTGTGATTAATCAGTTAATTAACATTAGAGGAGTGGCTGGCCTAGTGAATAAGAACACCAGGTTCTCCTTCAGGTGACCTGAGTTTGAATCTTCGGTAGGGTATGGATGTTTTTCTGTCGGAAAAAAGAAAATCCTCACCTGCACAGTTTGCGGCCGTAATTCCTCCGGCGCAAGAACTCCCGGTCCTACACTCCAAGGTACTTTAGGCAGTAGATGACAGTTTATGTGTGTGTGTGAGACAGTGACAGGTCCCCACCATGGGTTGTAGTTATTATGCTTTTTTGAAGCACAATGTAGCAAACTATCGTCTGTCAAGACGGTGAGGTGCCAATGAAATTATTACTACATCAGAGTAGTTTGAAGAAGAAAACAAATACAACCCACACAAATGTGAGAAGGCTGCCATCTTAGAAGGCAAATTTCTCTTGAGTACTTATACTTTCTATATTTACAGTGTTTTCACCTGGATAGACTGGTATTTTGCAGTTCATGTTTAAAACTGTAGTTTAACATTCATAGAAGTTTCAGTAGACAAATCAGTGTACTTCACTATGTCATAGTTTGTGCATTGTTCATGTGTGACCAGGGTCCAGCCGGCAAGCAAAGTAAATAGTAACATTGTAACCTACCATGCATGTAATAAAAGGTAACTAAAGATGGTTGGTGTGAGACTGGCTCCCTAATCTGTTATTAGCATTTATGTTGACGAAAACTGATTTCTTGTCGGGTATTGAGAAACTAAATCAGAGGTATTGTTTAGGATGGTATGTTATTTAGTTCCTCAGATTAGACGTAGTTATTGATTGATGCTGTTATTTGTTGACAGGGTAGATTTACTTATTGGTATTGGTGCTTCCTGCTACCCTGTTATGAATCTGTGTGCTGCACAAGGCTCTTCTTTTTTATACAGATCTGCAGCCTTTATTTATCCATGGCCTTTTCAGAGACCAAGGTTTGTGTTGTTGTTGTTTCTCCCCCCCCCCCCCCCCCCCATTAATTTGGTTATTTGTCACTTTTGTTGTAGTATTAATTTAAATTATTCTTAATATTTTCCAACAAATTTCACTAGATGATCATGTTCCATGTTGTGTGGTTTTTTTTTTACCTTCGTTAATTTACTTAATACTTAATTTCTTCTTAATACAATATATGATACTGGAAATATACCTCATGAATTATAATATAAATATATATATATAATATAATATTTGTCTGTTAGAAACTTCTACAAAAAGATAGGTGCAATACGACCCAGAGGAGTACCCTTTGATCCAACTGAAATAATTAACAGCGAAAATGGAGAACCAATAAGTGAACAAAAACAAATCCTAATAAGATGGAAGCAGTATTTCGAACAACTTCTCAACATCCCATCAGATGTCACAGTAATTCAAGAGACCTATACAGATGTCACCGAAGAACTAGAACCAGATATACTAAAAGAAGAAATTATAGAAGCCATCAGATTAGCCCCATTGAACAAATCACCAGGACAGGATGAAATACCAAATGAACTAATTAAAGCAGCAAGAGAAGTAGGAACAGCCTGGCTACATAGACTATTCAATCATGTTTGGGTAGAACAACAGACACCACGAGATTGGGGAAATGCCATAATTATCCCAATTTGGAAAAACAAAGGCAGCAAAAGAGACTGCACACAATACAGAGGCATTTCACTGTTGAGTCATACTGGGAAAATATTTTGCAAAATTCTTGAAAAAAGATTACGAACTACTTTAGAACCCCAGCTAAGCGAAACACAATTTGGATTTAGGAAAAACAAAGGATGCACAGATGCAATTTTTGCTCTTAGACAACTTATAGAAAAATCAATTGAATTCAATGAAACACTCTACTTAGCCTTTGTCGACCAAGAAAAGGCATTCGATAGAGTAGATAGAAACAAGTTGTGGCAAATCCTTAAACAATATGGAGTGAGTACACATCTAACAAACCTATGTAGAAGTTTATACAACAACAGTGAATGCATAGTGAGAGCAACTGGAGGACACTCAGAACCCTTCACCATAAGATCTGGAGTACGACAAGGTTGTGTCCTATCCCCTCTCTTGTTCATAACATATATAGACAACATATGTAAAGAAACTAGCCAAGCAGAGATAGCAAGAATACCACATGATGAGAACACAGAAGAAGAACTATCTGCAAATCTAACCATTAGAGAACTCCTGTTTGCGGACGACCAAGCACTAATAGCAAAATCAGAAGCTGAATTACAAGACCACATGAATAGTCTAAATGAAATGTGTAGGGAACATAACATGAAAATTAGCACAAGCAAAACAGAGGTAATGACTATAACTAAAGAAGAACAAACAACAACAATTCACCTAAACGAACAGTCCCTTGAAACAAGTGAAGAGTTTCAAGTACCTGGGAAGTATAATATCATCAAATGGCAGATCAGAAGACGAGATCGAAAATAGGTGCAATAAGGCAAATCAACTCATTGGACAAATGGCACCAATACTAAAGAACAAACATGTATCAGTAACTACTAAGAAAGCACTTTACAACACAATATTCCTACCAACTCTATGCTACCAATGCCAAACCTGGACAATGACAGAAAAAGAGAAAAGAAAAATCACAACAACAGAAATGAGGTTCCTGAGAAGAATACTCAACGTATCAAGAAGAGATAAGATCAGAAATGAAGAAATCAGGACTAAAGTGGGGGTTAAAGCAGCACTAGATTTTATTAGAAAGCAGCAAGTCAAATGGTTTGGCCATGCAAGTAGGTTACCAGTCAACAGCATACCACAACAAGCAATGATGTACAGACCAGATGGAAACAGAGGAAGAGGCCGACCACGTAAACGTTGGACGGAGGGAATAGCAGAGTCCATGGGAATATCGATATATGAAGCCCATAATCGGGCACTCTCACGAAGTTTATACTTCACCTCGACACCGCAAGGTACAAGAGGAACATGATGAGATGAGACTGAGATGAGATGAATTATGTAATTCTGTATTTATTGCAATCCCAAAGAAATCAGGAGCCTTGGAATGTGATCAACATCAAACAGTTAGTATAATGAGTCACATCACGAAGATTTTGCTAAGAATTATCATGCAAAGAATTAGCAGGAAAATACAACCTGAAATAGGAGAAGAACAATGTGGGTTTGTAGAAGGAAAGGGTACAGTAAATGCTGTATATTTACTGAGAACCGTAATTGAATGATCTATAGAAGTAAACAAAGATCTACACCTTTGCTTTATTGACTACACAAAGGCTTTCGATAAAGTGAGACATGTCGACATGATAAGGATGCTTGAAGATCTACAAATTGATGGAAAAGACAAATATTGGAAACAACAAGCTGCCATAAGAGTTGATAATGAAGTAGGCCAATATCAGCCTATCAAAAGAGGTGTGAGACAGTGATGTGTAATGTCTCCAGATCTGTTTTCCCTGTACAGTGAAAATATTTTCAGAAATATTGAAGATATGGAAGGAATCAACATTGGGGGACGATGCATCAATAACATTAGATATGCAGATGATACAGTCTTGATTGCAGACAATGAACAGGATCTGCAACATTTAGTAGATGCAGTTGTTACACACAGTGAACAACGAGGGTTAGAATTAAATTGTAAAAAGACACAGATTATGGTCGTCACTAGGAAGAACGAAATACCACAATGTAATATACAAGTAAATGGGAATATTCTTCAACAAGTGAATAGGTACAATTATCTCGGAACAGTAATAACATCTGATGGGAGATGCCTTGAAGAGATTAGAACAAGAATCGCCATGTCTAAGGTAGCCTTTAGCAAGATGAAAAACATACTGACCAATAAAAAGATGTCAATTGAAACGAGAAAAAGAGTGTTGAGGTGCTACATAGAACCTGTACTTTTATATGGATGTGAAGCTTGGACAATGAGCAGTCAAGCTGAAAAAACATCTGATGGCTGTAGAAATGTGGTTTCTGAGGAAAATGCAAAGAATACCATGGACAGCCAGAAAGACCAATGAACAAGTCCTTCAAGAAACAAATGAAGATCGTAAACTGATTAGAGACATTAGACGCAGACAGTCAAAATTTTTTGGGCATGTTATGAGAAGAAATGAATTGGAGAACTTGGTGACAACTGGTAAGATCGAAGGGAACAGACCAAGAGGAAGACCTAGAAGCAAATACCTGGATGGCTTGGCCTCATGGCATGGTCGAGACAGAAACACAGAGCTGATCCACGACTCTGGTGATCGAGTGAGATGGCAAAACATGACCGCCCACGTTTACCGGCATGGCACATGATGGATGGATGGAATTTACTTGGTTCTTTGTCACTTTCTTCTAGCTGCATTTATTAATTTTATTTATTCCAATATTGTCCCACAAATTATACTAGATTGTCATGTACCATGTTGTGTTGTTGTTTTTTTGTCTTGTCAATAACTTGGTTCTTGGTCACTTTTGTTATTAGCTGCATTATTACTTTAAATTATTTTTAATATTTTCTCAACAACTGTCACTAGATATCATTGTTCCATGTTGTGGGGGTTTTTTTCCCCTTTGTTCATTTACTTAGGTTCTTTTGTCACTTTTCTTCTAGCTGCATTTATTAATTTTATTTATTCCCAATATTGTTCCCACAAATTATACTAGGAGTGTCCATGTACCATGTTTTGTTGTTTTTTCGTTCATTACCTTGGTTCTTGATCGCTTTTGTTATAGCCGCATTTATTAATTTTATTTATTCCAATTATGTCTCACAAATTATACTAGATTGTTCATGTACCATGTTGTGTTGTTGTTTTCTTTCATTATGGTTCTTGATCGCTTTGTTATAGCCCCGCATTTATTGAATTTTATTTTATTCCAATATTGTCCCACAAATTATACTAGATTGTCATGTACCATGTTGTGTTGTTGTTTTTTTGTCCTTTCAATAACTTGGTTCTTGGTCACTTTTGTTATAGCTGCATTTATTACTTTAAATTATTTTTAATATTTTCCAACAAATTTCACTAGATGATCATGTTCCATGTTGTGTGGGTTTTTTTTCCCCTTTGTTAAGTTACTTGGTTCTTTGTCACTTTTCTTCTAGCTGCATTTATTAATTTTATTTATTCCAATATTGTCCCACAAATTATACTAGATTGTCATGTACCATGTTGTTGTGTTTTTTTCTTTCATTAACTTGGTTCTGATCGCTTTTGTTATAGCCGCATTTATTAATTTTATTTATTCCAATATTGTCTCACAAATTATACTAGATTGTCATGTACCATGTTGTGTTGTTGTTTTCTTTCATTAACTTGGTTCTTGATCGCTTTTGTTATAGCCGCATTTATTAATTTAAATTCTTCTTAATAATGTTCCATAAGTTATACAAGATTATCATGTGCCATGCTCTTAAATATCACATGTTTAATGAACTTGAGTTAGGAGATACTGATGAATGTAACTAGAACTGGTAAAATGACAGCCAATCATTTGTTGCAGGAGTGTCCACATGTTCAATACAGAGAACATTATTGTGACCTACTACCGCTCCATTTGAGGAAAATTCCGTGGAGATTTCAACAAGCTCAAGTTGGCTGCTGCTTCTTTGAAATTATTTGTAGAAAAAAAATGTGGCAAGCTGGACGACACGGATGATCATGCTTCTCCACAAACATGTGTCCTCTGTGTTCTTGAACAATTCAGTCATCTTCCCACCCACTTTGCCAACCCATTGAGGATTTTCTCTCTCTGTTCAGCTCTGCATGGATGTGATTACTGAACCATTTTACAGTCACTAAGGAAGAAAATTGAGGTTTTCACATTTAAATATTATAGAAAAATTCCAACAATGCTATGGATCAAGAAGAGCAAAAATCATCACCATCATGGGCCATGCCGGTAAGCATGGGCGGTCTTGTCTCGCCATCTCACTCGATCACCAGAGTCATGGATCAGCTCAGTGTTCTTGTCTCAGCCATACCACGTGGCCAAGCCATCCAGGTATTTACTTCTCTGCCTTCCTCTTGTTCTTTTCCTCTCAATCTTGCCAATTATCACCAAGTTCTCCAATTTATTTCTTCTCATAAAATGTTGACTGTCTACGCCTAATTTCTCTAATCAGTTTACAATTTTCATTTGTTTCTTGTAGGACTTGGTCATTGGTTTTTCTGTCTGTCCATGGTATTCTTTGCATTTTCCTCAGAAACCACATTTTCACAGCCATCAGATGTTTTTTTTAGCCTGTTTGCTCATTCTCCACGCTTCACATCCATACAAAAAAGCACAGGTTCTATGTAGCACCTCAAAATTTTTTCTCGTTACAAACAACATCTTTTTATTGGTCAGTATGTTTTCCATCTTGTAAAAGGCTACCTTCACCATGGCAATTATTGTTCTAATCTCTTCAAGGCATCTCCCATCAGATGTTATGACATGCTATAAAGTCTAAATATTGATGACAGCTGCTCATAAATAGCACCATGTCTGGGAAACTGGAGTAGTTTGGCAGCATCAAACATCACGGTGATTTAGAAAGAGCAGTACTGGGACACATGGTTTCTGGAAGAAGACATAGGGGTTGGCCAAAGTGTGAACATGGGACATTAAGGATACACTGAACTTGAAGATTCATGAGATAGGTGAGCTGATAGAGGATCAAGAGTCTTTCCAGCAGGCTGTGATGAAAGCGACATTCTATAAAGGATTTCTTTTCTGTCTACTGCCCTTTATCGTTATTTTAGGTTTAGGCCCTCAACCAACTGACACCAAGCTGTTCTTTGCTATCTCTTTCAGCTGTGTTTGTCTTCCCTGTATTATTCATTCTCTGGCTCTGAATTCTCTTCTTTGTGCATTATTGCCAGAATATCTAACGACGATCGCCTGAAAGAGGCTAATGACACTTTAACTTTACGTACAACAATTAGAAAGAGACATTGGTCATGTGATGAAAGAGAGACATTGGAGGGCATCGTGATGACTAGAAAGATCAAGGGGAGGAGAGTCAGAGGCTGACCTAGAGAAATGATGCTGGATGGATTGAGATGGTGGTTGGAGGAATATCATCAGCAGAGTTGATTGAGAACACCACAGACTGAGATATGTGAAGAGACATGAACGCCTACACTTGCTTGCATGGCACTTTATGATGATGCATTGTTCAGTTTCCCTTAGTGTATTGGCCAAGTGAGTTATAGACTATAGACTTTCCAGTTAAACTATCATCAGCTTTCCAATGCATGTCATAATCAGCACCAGCATTTTTGTTTTACCTCATCACCTTTTGATTCACTTGTATTGGTTTAACTGTCTAAATAGGTTCCACTTCGATGATAGTTTAGTCGTTGGATCAACATCACGGCACACGGGTTTAACCCATAAGTGCTCCGTTTTCCTCCTCACTCAAACCTGAGTCTGGAGAAACACAGCTCAATGCACGAACTCCGTAGCACCGGCGAGGATCCTGAAATACTTTGGGTAGATTTTTAACTCGAAATTTTGCCCGGGCAGCGCCGTTAGGCTACTCTTTTTCGATTTCCAACTGCCAAGGGATTTTTTACGTGCGCAACAATACACACGGGCGTCCGATCTCACTACCCAGAGACCAGGGGAAATTTTATTACTGGAAGTCCACGTTGATTTTTTAAATAAATCCCGGCCCTCACCTGGGCCTGAACCCGGGACCTCCAGCACTCGAGGCGGACACCATACCTCGAGACCACTCAGCCCTCTTGTAGCTCTTCTGTTCTGTGCTGACACCAGTTAGGTTTTTTTTTTTTTTTGTACTCGCTCGCTTTGAACTCAAGCACAGTCCATACACACTACTTCAAGTAGTGATGGACTTAATTTTACATGTGGATTAGCTTTTCCCTATTAACAGTGAGCCCTCGCCGTCAGGTGAACCTACTCTGACTTCAGAGGTACTTGTAATTTACGTCCCCAAGTCAAGGACGAGAGGTCAATGTTTTAGTCCGTCTGTCCGGTGTATGGGTTAAACCGCTTACCTCGGCATCAACACACCGGATGTTTAAGAACATGCATTCTTATCCATTCGGCCATGCAGACCTACACACCAATTAATGAAAGCTGTAAAGGATTTGCTACATGATGGTGATGTTGTTTACCTTTATCACTAACACCTTTGATCTTCCCGGTTGTCTACAACCTTCACCAGACCCTCCGTCTGACACCAGAAAGCTAATAAGAGAATGTAAAGTTAATCTTATGGCAGTATTCATTCTGTACTCATAATTTTCATTCTGATATTTTTCTGTGAACTATCTCTCCTGCATCAGGTATGAGCCAAATCAAGAACTGACCAGGAAAATACAGTACATGTGGGAGCGATCTTACTTCAAGGCACCTGCCAGGTTGTTACTGCCAGCTTTCAGAGTTGGGGAAATAAAAAATAGCAGAGATAAAATCACCCTTGCATATTTGCTGAACAACCTGGATATTGCTGAGGTAATTTTAATAGTTCAATTTCAGTGTAAAGTGGATGTTGCTGAGGTTATTCTAGTAGTATCGTTTCACTGTAAAGTGGACATTGCTACGGTAATTCTAGTAGTCCACTTTCAGTGTAAATTGGGCATTGTTGAGGTAATTCTAGTAGTTTATTTTAGTTTCAGTGTAAAGTGGATGTGCTGGAGTAATTCTAGTAGTTTAGTTTCAGTGTAATGTTGGTGTTGCTAAGGTAATTCAAGTAGTTCACTTTCAGTGTAAATTGGATATTGGTGAGGTAATCCTAGTAGTTTAATTTCAGTGTAAAGTGGGCATTTCTGAGGTAATTATAGCAGTTCACATTCAGTGTAAAGTGGACATTTCTGAGGTAATTGTAGCAATTTCGTTTCAGTGTAAAGTGGACATAGCTGAGATAATTCTAGTAGTTCAATTTCAGGGTAAAGTTCTGGTCCATGATTGTGGATAATTTCATAGAACATTCTTAACAGCAAAAGCAGAGGTCAAGTAGGGGCAGCAGTGGCAGAGAGGTGGTGGTGTCTGCATCAGGCTCCTAAGGTACTGGGTTTGATCTCAGGACAGGCCTGGGCATTGTCTCAAGAACTCCTGGTAATGGTTCTAATGATGTCACCTGTTCTCTTGGGTAGTGAGATTAGATACCTAACCTTCCCAGATATGTACGATGTAGCAGTTGAGCAGGTTAAGAATCCCACAGCAATTGGAAATTGCAAAGGGTAGGCCACAAGGCAGCTGCCTTGGCAGAATGTTTAGGAAAGAAAATCTACCCATGAGTGGGAAGCTCGTTAGCTTGGAATCTGTTTAGAGGAAGCAAACCTTAGTTAGTTAGTTAGTCACGGTTCCAACTTCACGGCAATGGGTCGTCCCCATTATGTTCCGTTCCTGTGCCAGTGAATATCATACAAAATGCTCCCCACTGCCCAATGTGAAAAGTGGAAAAGACATGAGTCTCAGCAAGCCAACAACAGCCCGCACAAGTACACTGTGAATAATGCCGCCACCAGAATGCCAACACAAAAGTCCTCCACGAAAAATACAGTTTATCGTCGATGGAATCTGCAGTCACCAGAAAAACTTCACTGACCTGGGTTTATCCCATATGGCATGGTCTCCTTCTGCAGGGCGACCTACCTAAAGCACCACACAAAGCACAAACTCCATAGCTCCTGTGACAACTCACGAAAAGGCAAACCAGTCAATTCAGCAACAGCTGGCCGCCATCATTTCAAACATGCAGTTCATGCTACAAACAACCGCGGATAGATGTAAAAGCATTCCACACAAAATTCACAGCTCACAGCGTCGCTCCACTCACTCACTCAGTAGCAGGGCGACGGAACCATGCACTACCAGTCCAACATGAGGAAAATGTGAATACAAACTGTAGCCACAAGCGTAAACTCTTCAGAGGCCTTAACGGTTCAAATGCCTATCCGCCATGTTGGGGAAGCAAACCTTACACAGATCCACGCTAAAGTCGGACACACTGACCTTTGAGGTGTGTAACAAGGTCTGGTGCACTTCCCTCACAAGAGGAATGAAAGAGAAGAAGAGGTCAAGTTAGCCCAGGTTGGATCTGTGGTTTTGGGCCTATATTTTTGGTGATTGATTATCACATTTAGGAGTTGATGATCAGTATTACAGCGACTGCTTGTATTTTCCTGAGAAATTTACTATAGAGCCTTGCTGGTCAGCCGAAAATGCAACCTTTTCACTAGAGATCACTGGATCAGATATTTTAGGTAGCAAGTTTGCTGCTGTCTTATTTAGTTAGGAGTTTTCTGATCCCTGCTGACTAAAAAGAGGATACAGCAAGATGAGTGACTTCATTCCGCAGACGACTGCCTAAAGCTTCACACAGAACACAGACTTATGAATGTTTGTAGTTTATTAGTAACCGTTTTTTTGTCATTATCATATATATATATATATATATATACATTATATGTTCAGCAGTTTAGTTTAGTTAGTTTAGTTTAGTCGATGGTTCAACATCACGGCACACGGATGCAACCCATAAGTGCTCCGTTCTCCTCCTAACTCAAACGTGAGTCTGGAGAAACTCAGCTCAGTGCACGAACTCCGTAGCACCAGCTGACTAAAAATGTTCAGTAATAAGAGAGGACTGAACACTCTAGTTAGCAGTGATCTGACTAATTTACTGTTTAGCTTAGGCAACTTTTCCAGCTTGCAGAGAAAGAGAGGATGGTGCCTCTATGACATAGCTGAGGTGCTGTGACAAAGAGCTTGAGAAAATTTGAAAGCTTGAGAAACGCCAGGTGTGTGAAATAGAGAACATCAATTGTGAAAAAGAGTGGGTAAAAGTAACGGAAGACATGTCAGACTGGCACAAGGTAACAGTAGCACTGGGTCGTGAGTGCAGAGAATGGGCAACAGGTCGTACACAGTTTAAGGAACAACTGATCCGAGGTCAACACACATCAAGGTGACATAGTGATCTATACATATGGGTCAGTGGTGAGAAACAGATGTAGTGGTTGGGGTTTCATTGCGAAGGTTAATGGACCATTGCTTTAAAAAGGAAAGTCTAGCATATGGGACCTCCATTATGAGAATGGAGGTAGAAGCAGTAACAGCGACCTTCCAGTGGTTGGAGGAGACCGCTGCAACACACATTGTATTCATTATGGACTCGTGGAGTATGCTTAGTACAGTGGATAGAGGGATGTTTTGTGTGGAATGGCTTGCCTTGTTTCAGACGTCACAGATTGTGAGAACTGTATGGATTTTCTGCCCTGGTCATGTGTGAGTATGAACAGGCTGATACGCTGGCAGGGAATGCACCTCTCTGTCGATATTTTACCCATAGACAAGGGAGAGCTTGGAGGATTATGGACGAATCTCAAAAACTGAGAGGGAAGACCAGAACTTTAAATCAGATGGCATTGGAACAATTAGCAATATGACTCATCACTGGTTGTTGAACGAGGGGACGGAGCGCTTATGGGAATGTCCTGAGTGCAATGATGTTGTTTCTTAGCTCCACTCAACTAGTAATCTCTCTATGGGAGCACACTCAAGAAAGTGAATATAGGGTCTAGGTGATAGAGGAAAAACCAGGGGGACAGTTAATCAAATTGCTACTGGAATAGTCGGCATGGGAGATCTTTGGTGGCTTTTGAATAGAGGCGTGGAATATCCCAAGTGCAGTGATGTAGATTTTTATCAGTGCATTTAATTGTCAAGTCTTAGTCAGATATGACTGAGCTACCATTTGACAGTAGACAGTACTACCTGCTTTCTGTTAGCGCCCAGTATTGTGCGGCACTTACCAAACTTGACACCTCACATTGTGCCAACAGCTTCAGGTGGAAAAGCACCGTTGGGAGGGTACAAGCCTTATTCTGATGTGAGGAAATGCAACCTAAAGACTAAATGTTGTGGCAGTGCAGACCAGGCTCTAAATCTTGGTCGGCAACTGGTTTAGGATGGAAGCTCTAACTGGGGGACAGTTAGAGTATTGCTTTGCTGATCTGGCAGCTTCTGCAGTTTGTCTTTTTCCAGATGTATTGGTGTTACCTTTCCTCTGAAGTAAACTAGGCAGGCCTAGAGAGGGATCATGCTTCATGGGCAACACAGTTTCTAAATTTAGCCTTGGGTTTGTGTTATGGAGAGGTATAATTCCATCCCTGGTCTTTTACCGCCATATGTTGTAGTTATTATGCCTTTTTTTTAAAGCACAATGTAACAAACTATAGCCTGTCATGGCGGCCAGGTACCAGTATTCAGTACAATTAGGCACACGACTTATGGGGGAGGGGGGCTGAGTGATCTTGAGGTATGGTGTCTGCCTCAAGTGCTGGAGGTCCCGGGTTCAAGCCCAGGTGAGGGTCTGGATTTTTTCACGTGGACTTCTAGTAACAAAAATTTCCCCTGGCCTCTAAGTAGTGAGATCGGACGCTTATGTGTATTGTTGCGCACATAAAATATCCCTTGGCAGTTGGAAATCGAAAAAGAGTAGCTTAATGGCACTGCCTGGGCAAAATTTTGAGTTAAAAATTTACCCAAAATATTTCAGGATCCTCGCCAGTGCTACAGAGTTCATGCACTGAGCTGAGATTCTCCAGATTCAGGCTTGAGTTAGAAGTAAAACGGAGCACTTATGGGTTACACCTGTGTGCTGTGATGTTGATCCATCGACTAAACTAAAACTAAACTAATGGCATTACAAGCAAGTTGAGATCATTCTGACAAACAGAAAGCTCATCGTGATGTGAGGGTGATCCTTTGCAAACCAAATATAAATATGTGTATTTCTTGCTTCATTTATGTACACATGTGTATGTGCACGTATGCTAGTTTCATTTTTCATTCCAAAATATAAAGGTAGTCCCAATGCAGATACTGCCAATGGGATGTGAAATGGTAGGCTTTCACATATTCCAGGCCACAGTATGAGGTTTAGGTGGTCATTTCCTTTCCTCATAGCTTTCCTTCTGGAATTCTGAAAATGGTCTGGTCCCCATTTGTATAGAGAGTCTCTGCAGTCTAGTGGTTATACAATCAGCTGGTATCACAGAGATCAGGCTTTGGTCCTCATCAGGGCAGATTTGTATTTTTAGCTGGGCTTCCAGGTCAACCCAGTGTAACATAGGTACCAAAACACTTCTTGGGAAATAAAGGCAGCCAGTGTGGTACTACACCTCCCACCCAGTGCCAATTGGTCTATAAAAATATGGGTCTAGCACCACAAGTTCAGTTGTGCCTTAAGACTCGTAAAAGGGTCCTTTACTTACTTGCTTACCCATTTTTATGATTGTTATTGTGTTTAATGTTTTTATAAGTGACAAAGTCACATAGTTTCTCTTGCTATCGTCATTTGTTGAACACCCTGAATTAAAATAGATGGCAATCTCTTCTGGTTCCGCAGGTTAATGGTCTGGCAATGGCTGTTTCAAGTAAAAACTTGCCTCGTGTGGTTGTTTTTGGGGAGCTGGACCATCTGGTGGAGAAGGAGCTGTACCATGATGTTCTAGACAGATTAGACATTCCTCAGTCAAATGTATCTTTGTTTAAAGGAAAATTGGGTATGTGTCCCACATGTACATTTCTGTAGTGAAGAGTTAAGTTATTTGAAGTGTATGAGAATCATATCTGTCTTGGTAATATACAAGTGGTCGGTCTCTGTGGCTTGCGAACGCGATTCGTGAGCTGCTTACTGCGCATTCGAAACGTGGCTGCGACCGATTTGGCTGCAGACCATTTCATGCCATGGTTTTAACGTGTTGGTATGGGAGCTGGTCGTTCAGAAAGCAGTGGCAAACTACTGAACGTAAAACTTGCCAAGACATCAACAACAGCAGTAAAATGCTGGTGTTGACAGCGATGTCCTGTAAATAGGATATGCAAAAAATATATATATATAAGTAAATGGGAATACTCTTAAACAAGTGAATTGGTACGATTATCCTGGAACAGTCATAACATCTGATGGGAGATGCCTTGAAGAGATTAGAAAAACAATCGCCATGGGGAAGGTAGCCTTTTGCAAGAAGAAAAACATACTGACCAATAGAAAGATGTCAATTGCAACGAGAAAAAGAGTGTTGAGGTGCTACATAGAACCTGTACTTTTGTATGGATGTGAAGCGTGGACAATGAGCAGACAAGCTGAAAAACATCTGATGGCTGTGGAAATGTTGTTTCTGAGGAAAATGAAAAGAATACCACAGACAGACAGAAAAACTAATGACCAAGTCCTACAAGAAACACGTGAAAATCATACACTGATTAGAGAAATTAGAAGTAGGCAGTCAAAATTCTTTGGTCATGTTAAAAGACAAAATAAATTGGAGATCTTGGTCACAGCATACAAGATGGAGGGGAAGAGGACAAGAGGAAGGCAGAGAAGTAAATACCCGGATAGCATTGTCACATGGTATTGTCGAGATAAGAACACTGAGCTGATGTACGACTGGTTATCGAGTGAGATGATGAAACATGACCGCCCACGTTTATCGACATGGCATATGATGAATGAATGAGAATCATATTGTCAATAATGTGAATATATAATAAACATGCCAGTCTTCCTGGCGAAGGGATTGAGGGCGCTGTTCGTAATCCTGTATACCCACGTACGAAACACAGCAGCATGAGATTTGGCTGCAGATTGCGTCGCATTGGTTTCTTACGGAAAAGTATGTGAGCCGGTCGTTCAGAAAGCAATGGCAAACTAAAAAAAAAAGCATGCCAAAGACATCAACAGCAGCTGAAAAATGCTGGTGTTGACTGCAGTGTCCTGTAAATAGGGTATGCAAACTAAAACAATATATATATATATATATATATATATATATATATATATATATATATATATATATATATATATATATATATATATATATATATATATATATATATATATATATATATAATCTCATTATGTTCCTCTTGTACATTGTGGTGTCGAGGTGAAGTATAAACTTCGTGAGAGTGCCCGATTATGGGCTTCATATATCAATATTCCCAAGGACTCTGCTATTCCCTCCGTCCAACGTTTACGTGGTCGGCCTCTTCCTCTGTTTCCATCTGGTCTGTTCATCATTGCTTGTTGTGGTATGCTGTTGACTGGTAACCTACTTGCATGGCCAAACCATTTGACTTGCTGCTTTCTAATAAAATCTAATGCTGCTTTAACACCCACTTTAGTCCTGATTTCTTCATTTCTGATCTTATCTCTTCTTGATACGTTGAGTATTCTTCTCAGGAATCTCATTTCTGTTTTTGTGATTTTTCTTTTCTCTTTTTCTGTCATTGTCCAGGTTTGGCATTGGTAGCATAGAGTTGGTAGGAAGATTGTGTTGTAAAGTGCTTTGTAAAATCTTAGTAGTTATTGATACATGTTTGTTCTTTAGTATTGGTGTCATTTGTCCAATGAGTTGGTTTGCCTTATTGCATCTATTTTCGATGATATTATACTTCCTAAGTACTTGATATATATATATATATGACAGTAGACGGTACTACCTGCTTTCTGCCAGCGCCGAATGTTGGGCGGCACTTACCAAACCCGACACCCCACATTGTGCCAACGGCTTTGGGCGGAAGAGCGCAATTGGGAGGGTACAAGCCTTATCCTGGTGCGAGGAAATGCAATCCAAAGACAAAATAGTCATGGCAGGGCAGACCAGGCCCTAAGCCTTGGTTGGCAGCTGGTCTAGGATCAAAGCTCCGACAGGCGGACAGTTAGAGCATTGCTTTGCTGATCCTGCAGCTTCTGCAGCTTGTCTTGTTCCAGATGTATAGGTGTTAACTTTCCTCTGGAGTGAACTAGGCAGGCCGAGAGAGGGATCATGCTGCATGGGCAACACATGGTTTCTTTATTTCAGCCCAGGCTTTGTGCTATGGAGAGGCAATAACTCCATCCCTGGTCTTAACCGGTCTCGGAATCAAAGCGAGAGGCAACTGTTACGGGTTATAAGTCCTTGTCAGTTGGCGTAGACATGGGGCACCACGCGTTGCCTCTGAAGGTGGGAGACACCTACAGGTGTCACTGATCAGCTACCGCCTGCCTCAAGCTGGGCAGCCCGCGGCCAATTTGGGTGCAGATCCACTACAGCCTGCCTGCTTCAATGGGTGCTTGGGGCTAGGACAAAATCTGAATCGCAGGCTGTAAAACCAATGCACCAGGTACTAATAAAAAGAATAATAGAAACCTCAAGCTACGGCTTGCAACCTGGAACGTAAGAACCATGTGTCCAGGATTTTCCACTGACTTGACAAATATTGACGATGTGAGAAAAACAGCTGTGATTGATGCTGAACTCAGTCATCTTAACATTGATATTGCTGGCTTGCAGGAGACTCGCCTCGCTGAGGAAGGGTCACTCAGGGAAAACAATTACACCTTTTTTTGGAAGGGTAGAGGGCAGGCAGAAAAAAAGGCAACATGGTGTGGGCTTTGCAGTGAAGAATTCACTACTGGGAATGATTAATATCCCAACTGGAGGTAATGAAAGATTATTATCCCTGAGCTTGGCAACCTCTTGTGGATTTGCCACCATTCTCACTGCATATGCACCGACACTCGCTTCCTCTGATGATGTGAAGGATACGTTACTCTGTGATCAAGGCAGTTCCAAAATCCGACTACATTTATATGCTCAGTGATTCAATGCTCGTGTGGGCAAGGACTTGAGTTCATGGCCAGTGTGCCTTGGAAAATACAACATCGGTCGCATGAATGATAATGGGCAAAGGCTGCTGGAGCATTGCACTAGAAATGACCTATGTATTACAAACTCCTTTTTTAAAACAAAAGAGATGCATAAGGTCACATGGAAACATCCAAGATCCAGCCATTGGCATCAGCTGGACTTCATTATCACACGGAGACAACATCTAAACCATACATCATTAACTCGAAGTTACCACAGTGCTGACTGTGATACAGGATCATTCTTTGGTTGTTGCAAGGGTTAGACTGAGACCAAAGAGAATCTACACAGCTAAACACAAGTCTAGCCCCAGGATTAATATTACTAACACTCACGATCCTGGAAAGTGCTTTGAATTTCAACAGCAACTTGAAGACGCTTTCAATGATACATCAGAAAATTGTATAGTAAATGATAAATGGAGTAAACTTAAGGAAACTATTTATAAAACAGCGGTAGGGATTTACGGCACTGTGGATCATAAGAGGCAGGACTGGTTTGCGGCAAACAGCCAGATACTGCAGCCCTTGATTGATAAAAAGAAGATAGCTCTCTTAAGAAACAAGGAAAGACCAACGCGTAACACTCTTGAGTGAGCTGAAGCAAGCAAGGAAGGATGTACAAAAGGCTGCCAGGCAGTGTGCGAATGACTATTGGATCAAGTTATGTGAGTCCATTCAAATCGCAAGTGATAAGGGAAACATCAGAAGCATGTATGAAGGGATAAAGAAAGCCTGTGGTCCAATGATCAAAAGAAGTGCACCGCTGAAAACCTTGACTGGAGAAATCATCACTGATAAGAAACAGCAGATGGATAGATGGGTCGAGCACTATTTAGAGCTTTACTCAAGTGAGACCAAGCTAGCGGATGATGCCCTCAACGCCATAGAGGCCCTGCCAACTCTTGACCACCTGGACACACTTCCCACTATAACAGAAGTTAAGTGTGCTATAAATGAGCTTGCATCTGGCAAGGCTCCAGGTAAGGATGGGATTCCAATAAAGGTAATCAGGAGTGGGCAAGACACCCTCGCTCTACAGATCCACCAGCTAATAGAGCTATGCTGGCGAGAAGGACAAGTCCCACAGGATTTCAAAGATTCAAACATCATAACGCTGTACAAGAACAAGGGAGATCGGAGCGACTGTAAAACTATAGGGGTATCTCAATTCTGTGTATTGTTGGGAAATGTATTTGCCAGAATTGTTCTGCGCAGACTTCAGTCCTAGAAGATAAAGTCTAACCCCGAATTCACAGTTGTGGCTTCCGTCGAACTCGGTCTACATTGATATGATATTCTCATTCGACAGATGTACAAGAAAAAATGCCGGAGGGGAAGTACAAAATCTGCCACTGTTTATTGTCCTTTCATCGTTCCACACAAAAGGCATTCATTTGGTCAGTCAGGGGAGTTTGAATCAGATGGATAAAGAAGATTGCTGCCTACCCCCACCCTGTCCATGGAGAATCGTTCACCACAGGCTCTGACAGGTGTGGTATATCACAGTTTCAAATTACGCTCAGATGGTGGCCTCTATAATGCTCAGAGATTGAAGGCCAAGACCAAAATTAGGAGGGTACTAATTAGAGAGTTGCTTTTTGCGGATGATGCTGCGATTACGACCCACTCTGAGGAAGAATTGCAACATCTACTATCTGCATTCTCCAATGCTTGTTCTGAATTTGGTTTAACAATTAACAAAAAGAAGACACAGATTATGTCACAAGGTGCACATGGTGTACCATCAATCTTTATTGACGACGCCGAACTGGAGATAGTAGACCATTTTACATATCTAGGATCAGAGGTAAATAGCAAATTATCCCTCGATCAGGAAATCAACATCAGGATTGGCAAGGCAGCAACAACAATGAACATGTTAGCAAAAAGAGTCTGGGAGAACAGGAAGCTTACTGCCAAAACAAAAGTCCTCGTCTACCAAGCCTGTGTCCTTAGTACTCTTCTTTATGGCAGTGAAACCTGGACAACTTACTCACGCCAAGAGAAACGTTTAAACAGCTTTCATATGCGGTGTCTGCGAAGAATACTTGGTATTAAGTGGCAAGACAAAATCACAAATACTGAAGTATTGGAAAGATCAGGTTGTGTGACGGTGTATTCCATGCTCAGTCTTCGTAGACTTAGATGGATAGGACATGTTAGGAGGATGGATGATGGTAGAATACCAAAGGACATCTTTTTTGGTGAATTACAGACGGGTAGGAGATCTCAGGGTCGGCCTCTACTACGATACAAAGATGTGTGTAAGCGGGACATGATTGATACAGGCATTGATAATGCACATTGGGAGCAAGTCGCCGCTGAACGTGTTGCATGGAGGGCAACTATCAGAAATGGAATAAAGACAAAGGAGAAAATGATTGCAGATAAAGCACACACAGAGCGTGAGAGACGTAAGATGGTGCACAATGGTGGAAATGACCATGTTTTCACATGCATCTACTGTGGGCAAACATTTGCAGCAAGAATTGGCCTTACCAGCCACACTCGCCACCGCCATGGGTCGTAGTTATTAAGCCTTTTTGAAGCACAATGTACCAAACTATCGTCTGTCAAGACGGAAAGGTGCCAATGTCATGATATATATATATATATATATATATATATATATATATATATATATATATATATATATATATATATATATATATATATATATATATATATATATATATATATAGTATATATATATATATATATATAATATATATAACATATGAAAGACTGGCTATCTCAACCAGTAGAAAATTTTCGCTGAAAAATCCATCCAATCATGAAAAAATCTACAAAGGATTTGACCTGAGTTGAGGACCTATTGCTCTATTGGGAGATCAAAGGCAGGAGATATATAATAAAAATAAGCTCACATGGCAAGTGAAATAGAAGGAGACATAAAACACATGGAGAAGAAAACTGAGACAGAGATGAATGTGTGGAGAGCATGGAGAGAGCTGCAGGAGGTAGCAAAAGATGGAATAGCTTGGCATGAATTGGTTGAACCAATACATTCAAGAGGAATAAAAGGCAGAAGAAGAATAAAAATAGGCAGCCCAGAAGTTTAAAAAAAATTTATCTGGATGTTTTAGCTAAGTATTTATCTAATGATGTCCTTGAATTACTGGGGCCCTTAAAGGATGCAGAATAGTAACACTGTAGCCTCAATGTTCCATTGGGAGGTGGAAGGCAGAAGATTTTCAAAACAATGTATTCCCATAGTGAACTTAAGCACAGAAGCCACAAACATTATGTTGCATGATTTCTTGACTGGCATATTTCACTGAATCTTGTCGGGTACATTTATCTGATGAGACATGTTTTAGCATAACAATAAATAACTTATAGATTAACACCAGTGATTAGTGAGGGTCATCATCATCACGTTCTAGACAAACACTGGGGGACTTCAAGTCATGTGTACTGTCTACATTATTCTACATGTTAGTTAGTTGCATATCCTTCACAGAATGTTGGGCACTCAACACCAGGATTCTTTGCTGTTGTCATCTCTTGGCAAGTTTACGTTCAGTAGTTTGCCATTGCTTTCTGAACGGCCGGCATCCATATCATTTCATAAAAGAACCAACGCAAGGCGGTCTGCTGCTAAATTGCCCACAGCTGTGTTTCGATTATGCGGTATTATGAACTACACCCGTAACCTCTTCGTCATGGAGCCGGCTATTCTACATGGTCTTATGAAAAAACAATGAGAGAAGAGAATTTATGCCTTTGGTATATAAAATGGGTAAAGGTAAACCAATGGCAACTACTGCCATTGGGGAATAAACTACAAACATTCATTAATGGGGTCCTGCACACATCAGAACTAAAATGGTACAAGAGAAACAATGTGGAGCTCATGGAGAGAACTAAACATATATGGATGAATCAAGAGAACTAAACATATATGGATGAATCAAGAGAACTAAACAAATATGGATGAATCAAGAGAACTAAACATATATGGATGAATCAAGAGAACTAAACAAATATGGATGAATCAAGAGAACTAAACAAATATGGATGAATCAAGAGAACTAAACAAACATGGATGAATCAAGAGAACTAAACAAATATGGATGAATCAAGAGAACTAAACAAATATGGATGAATCAAGATAACTAAACAAATATGGATGAATCAAGAGAACTAAACAAATATGGATGAATCAAGAGAACTAAACAAATATGGATGAATCAAGAGGTGAAGAAAATATGCTAGCACTAGATAGGACTATCTAGCTGGCCTGGTCCTGCAGTCTCCCTGGCCAAGAGGTTAACATTGTTCGTAATCCCATATATCTACGTGGGGAAAACAGCAGCTGCGATAATCGGCAGTGGTTCACGCCACGCTGGTAACTTACAGAAGTATGTGAGCCGGTCATTTAGAAAGCAATGACAAACTACTGAACGTAAAACTAGTAAATCAACAGCAGCTGAAAAATGCTGGTGTTGACTGCAATGTCCTGTAAGGGATATGCAACATAATAAAAAGAAAAGTTAGGACATATACTTAGAGAACCTCAGAATAGTATAACTAGAAAGGCCTTTGTTTGGAAATAAAGAAATAAAGGAAGACCTAACAATAAAATAAAGCCATGTAAAAGTCGACAGGTTCGACTTCATTGCACAGAGTTTTTCCCATATGACCCAGTCTCTTTCTGCAGCAAACTACTGAAAGCGTTGCACAAAACACAAACTCCGTAGCTCCAGCAATGACCCCCCAGGAGTCTTTTAAAAAAATACACCCGTGAACTGAAGGGCGCGGCACGGAATCAAACCCACAACCTTCTGAGCCCGAATCATACGGCTTGAAATAGACCTAACAATACATGGAGAAGCAAGGAAGAGAAATAAATGAATAATATGGAAACATGGTTGAGGCTGCATGGGAATAGCTGAGGACAGGACAGCTTGGAAACATCCGGAACTAACTAAAGTTTCATTTGGGATGGACTTGATGCTCTCTTAACTCAGGCAAAACTATATGACTGACATTGTGGTCAGTATGGATTGATACAAACTTAAGAAAGGATGGTACACCTCCCCCTGATCATTGGGTAGTGAGATATCTGGTTATCTCGGACAAGGTTGAACAACTAGGATACCTATAGGGAGAATGAGTTAAACCGAGACAAATTTTGATAACCAGTATCATTAACCACCATAGTACCAGTATGTTTTTGCAGAGCAGCACTGATCAGGGGGAAATCCCATAAGGCATTTTTAATACCTGACTAGTCTCTTGGTAAGCACTTACCACTGAAACATATACCAGTAATCAGAATAATTGTTACATTTTGTAGTAAGCCATTACATTTTGCCCTCTTTTACAGAATGCCCTCCCCTCCCTGGTGCTCTTGTGTTCCCAGATGGAGGATATGATCTACATCTTAAGCAGCCAGGGGTCATCAGTGCATTTCTCCTTGACCTGCTGCAAGTATTTCATCCCAATGTCAGAATATAAAAGATGTCTGTGTATGTCTGTCTGTGCCATGAAGTCTAGGAAGGCAGATTATGTCAGTCTACAGCTACAAGTGTTGTTTTCATTGTATGGAGTGTGCATTTGTGTAGCATATCCTTCAAAGGATCTGTTCTTATTTTTGGAACATCCTCCAGCTTTCTTTCATTCTTCAGCCAGGTCTTCTTTTATTGTTTTTTGTAGGCACAACAAAGCACAAGATTGTTGAACAAGCATTTCTTCTTCTGCGTTCATCCGGAATTTTTTTTCGGACGTGACTGCGTTGTACCTGTTTACAGCAGAGCTGCATTCTTGTGCCGTTAGGCCAACACATCTGACTTCTGCGGGCATTTGTTGACCGGGTTAACCTTCCCGGAATAAAGCATTTATTTCAGTGGATTCCTCTGGCGTCCTTCATTTTTACAGCCAGGTCTTCTTTTCTTGTAGGCACAAAGTGCAAAATTGTTGAATAATAAAATATTTTGTTTTCAATTGATTCTATGCTCGATTCATCACTTCCCAGCTTCTCTGGCAGCATGGCCCAAACATAATTTTCTTAACTAGGACAGTTGGTGTAAAAACACTTCTCTGGCCATTTCAAGCGATGTTGCATACAGTGGTGTTTGTCCATCAAATATGATGATGACCATTCATTTCATCTAGTGGAAGTTAGATGAAGAATGACTTGTGCGATGAATTGGATTAAAATGAGGAAGAGTTGTGCAATTCACCGACCACACTCTCTCGTCGGAATCCATCTGATTCATACGGTTGTTTATAGTTGAGGTACTGCTTGTGAACCCTTGCCTGGTCGTCAGTGTTACAATCCCTATCTAGGCAGATATTTTTATTAATAGGTCTGTGTTCTCAGGCCACCCCAGGCTAAACTGGGCACCAGGAAATCGTCTGGGTGTAAAGGCAACCTGTGTGATATTGACCACACCACCCGTTGAGTATCCATTGGTATAAAACCAATATGGGGCTAGCACCATATACCCAATATGCCTCAAAGTGTGGAAAATGGACCTTTACTTTAATTGTTCCTCATGGCAAAGTCTTAATCACCTCTTATAGCAAACAGGGAATCCCTTGCAGTCTTCCAGCAACACGATTAATGTAAAATATGTCAGTTCTTTTACCCATTGTGTGGATTATACCTGGCAAATTGTCTACAGGGACCAATTTTCCCTGTGTATGACCTCTCTCCGGCCAGTGAGTTGGAGCCTCTTGACAATGACATATTACCAACCTAGGGCCTGATACCAGACCGGCTATATGTGCTGTGCTAAATCATGACCTGGTTACATTCTAGTGTGCTTCAACAGACCTGAAGTTCCCGGACTAGGCTTGTACACGCCACTGGCTTCTGACTCTGGGAAGGGGAGCTCTGCTAGAGTCCCTGTGCAGATGATTCTTTGGCAGAAGCCCTTTTTAGAACTGAATATTGATGATTGGACTTAAAAGTTGGAGTTAAAACTCGTGTCGAGAGGATTTATGACCAACCAGGCAATGGTGTACAACTAAAGTATTTCTTTTGTTTACAGGAATAACCAATGAATATATTGTTAGTTATTTTGCATGGAATGAGTCGAGAAGGATTAATAAACTCCAATAATAGAGAGTCATAACCGAGGCTCCTGATCATCAGAAGTGCACAACCTTTAAGCAACTTTGCCTTTTTTTTATATGGTGCATGAGAGAGACTCTTTTTACTATGCTCTCTCTCTCTCTCTGTGAGAGAGAGAGAGAAAACATGTTTCCAAGCCTTAATCATGATCATTGAGATTAATGATATTTTGTATGTATGTGATATTTAGCTTTCAAACTCAGTATTTTAGAGTGCTTAAGTTTGCTCTCTTCAGGTTACTATTAAACAGCATGAGTCAGTTTAAGTATTTTGTGAAAAAGTTATGAGATTGTTTGTTGCAAAGTGCCAATAAAAACATCATTTCATACATGTGTGTGTTTGTATATTATATAATAGTATCATATCTTTCCCCCCCCCCCCCCCCCCCCCCCCAATCAAGTACAGGAATCAGGGTTACATTCTTGGAAAACGTGACTTTAAGTGAAACAACATATAGAGAAACACTGTTTCCCATAGAATTAAATGAAATACAGCGTATTATGTAATGTTTATTTTGATGGTTGATATTTATTGACTATATAGAGGTGGGTTGGAGGGCGAGTGAGTGGTAGAATTATTGGGACGTGGAGGCATTAAAACCACTACTCACTCCAAAACTATCATCAGCACTACTAGTACTGCTCTCACCCACTTTTTTTTAGCTAGATCTTCATAGAGAGACTGCTTTCTCTTGGATAATCATCTAGCCCACAGGCATATTCTGTTGGTTCTGTTCTTCAATCCAGACGGCCAATAGTGCTTCCATTTTCTCCATAAGAGTACTTTTGGTGTAAGTGATCTTGGAAGCACTCAAAGGGGTTACATTTCTAGCACCCTCTTTGATTTTGTCAGCACCTGCACAAATTGTCGTTACCATAGTTGGAGGTAAACCATGGATTTTACCAATATCAACAGCCCTACCGCCAGCCTCAAAACGATGCAACACATCTAACTTCACCTCAAGAGTAATACTTTTCCTGGTCCTCTTACAACCAGACACACTATCAGCACTTACTGTGCACTTTGAACTCATACTTATGGGTGATTACACGATAAAATCCTGGGGAAATGCACTACACAAAATGTAAAATGGCGACGTTAGCAACACAGGTGAAGACGTTATGGTGGAACATAGCAATGTAAAGTGAAGTTATGCCCCATTGTGACGATGATGTTGTAGCAAAACGACAAACCAAAGCAAAGTATAGCGGGGCCTTCCAGTACAAAGTTTCCTTTTCTTACTGATCTTCCTGGATGTCACTTAACCTCATATTTCTTTCCTTCAGATAAAATTCCCCACCCCGGGAAGGTTAACCCAGTCAACAAATACCAGCAGAAGTCGGATATGCCAACCTAAAGGTACAAGTAAACAGGCACAAGGCATTTACATCTGAAAAAATACGCAGGAAGAACGCAGAAGAAAAAGAAATTCCGCACTGCCCATCCACCTTCTTGGATGCCCTATGGTCTTATACTTGTGGGGTCTTGTGGTCAGATTCCCTAGAGGCAGGATTTTAAAAATAGACCTGGGCTGTCATACCAACACAAGCTAAAGTGGATACCCGGATATGTCTAGGGACGTAAAGGCTGCTGGTATGATACTGGCCACATCGCCTCTCCAGTACTGACTGGCTTCCTATACCACTCACAAGGTGACACACATGTCAGCCACAGCACTTTACAACACCATTTCTCACACACTTCTCATACAATGGCACACAACAATGTGACACATAGGCCTACTGTTAAAAAAAAATAAACACAACATTACTGCAGTTTCAATTGCAAACTTGTACCAACATTTTATTGACAATGCTGATTCTCCCACTGCAGTCGGTTCTGGCGATGCCAGTCCATAAAAACAGAACCTCGGTAGGGTCTTCTAGCCCAAAGACCAGCATTGTGCAGCTGGTTCCTGACCGCTTGATCTGAAATTCGACGAGCTCCTGGCTTTGACTGGACTGTGGAGGACACAGATGCAAATTGATTCCCAAGGTGGCGCAGCCGTATGAAGCGGTCTTCAGCAGCAGTTGTGATTCTGGGTCTTCCACTGCCCGGCCGGTCTGCCACTGAGCAAGTTTCTTTAAATCGCCACTAAAGGTGCTTCTAACCCCATTAAATTCTCTGGCTACTAAACATTGGTCGGTCTCTCTGGTTGAGGGGTTAGCAGCTTTCTCCAGTAACCCCGAATACTCTCTTGGTTGACGTGAGTGCATGAGAATTGGAAGCGGTTCGAGTCGTGCCAATGACTTATGAGAGTATGGAGCCGGTCACTCAGAAAGCAGTGGCAAACTACTGAGGGTAATCTTGCCAAGAAATCAACAATCAGCTGAAAGATGCTGATGTTGACAGTGATGTCCTGTAAAGGATATGCAAAACATTTATTTATTTACTAAACATTGTGACTGTCCAGCCTGTAAACATCCAATGATGACGAGTCGTTCTGTAGTGAGATGAACCATACTTGCGCACTGAATTTTTAACGGAATTTATTCGAGGAACATCAATCTTTCATAGGCATTCAATAATCCTTTTTTTTTTTTTACAGGACATTGCTGTCAACATCAGCATCTTTCAGCTGGTCAGAGAAATTTGTGTTCAGTAAGTTTCACAGGCCGGTCTCTGGTCTAGAGGTTACACGACTTTCTCTGTAATCTCGTATTGTCTCGTAAGTAACGTGACGTTGCGCGAGAATTGGTAGCGGTTCTCTTTCTGCGTCAGTAACTTACAGGGTATTGAGCCGGTCGCTCAGAAAGCAGCAGCAAACTACTGAGCGTAATCTTGCCAAGAAATTAACAATCAGCTGAAAGATGCTGATGTTTACAGTGATGTCCTGTAAAGGATATGCGGGGGAAAAAGTTTCACTGGATTATGATGAACCTGTCACGAGTTATTGTTAAAAATGTTGTTTTGACCTTGACCTCTTTTATGACCTCACTAATCACATGAGGTGAGTACAGTTCAAGTAACTACGAGAAGTTAATAACCATATGGACACAACTGAAAGGTTGACTCCCCGGGAAGGTTAACCCGGTCAACAAATGCCCGCAGAAGTCGGATGTGTCGGCCTAACGGCGCAAGAACGCAGCTCTGCTGTAAACAGGCACAACGCAGTCACATCCGGAAAAAAAAATCCGGATGAGCGAAGAAGAAGAAGAAGAAAGGTTGACCGATGTCCAATCAGAGAATATCTTTTATAAAAGTAACACCAAAAATGTTGCGTTTCTGTTTTTGAACAGTATACATGTCAACCACAGCATTTTACAAGAACATTTCTCAGACACTGCCACAGCTTTTCGTACAATGACACACAATAAGGTGATATACAGGTCAGCCACAGCATTTTACATTTCTCACACACTGCCACAGCTTTTCATACAATGACACACAATAAGGTGACATAGAGGTCAGCCACAGCATTTTACATTTCTCATACACTTCTCACACAATAAGGTGACATAGAGGTCAGCCACAGCATTTTACACCATTTCTCATACACTTCTCACACAATGTACTGTTGTTTGTCCATCAAGAATGATGATGACCATTCATTTCATCCAGTGGGGTTGAAGGTGTGGAGCCGTGGGTTCTAAGATGGCTGATAAGGCCTATTTTGGCTCGAAATGTTCTTTGACAATGTGGGCAAAGAATTCTTGACGTCTCTGGAGGAGGATTTCCTGCAGTGGTTTTTCTGTCCTGCCTTTTCTTCACAGCTCTTGCAGTCCTGGTTGCCTCACATATGACTGCACCTTTGCGCAATGATGCACGCCACGAATTTCGGTCTCTGGCTGCAGCCTCCCAGGTGTCATGATGAATTCCAAAAGCATTCAGTGAAATTTTCAGAGTGTCTTTAAAACGTTTCCTCTGGCCACCTTGGGAGCGTTTACCACAACGCAGTTCGCTGTAGAAAATTCGTTTAGGGAGCCTGTGATCTGGCATGCGGGTCAAGTGACCAGCCCAGCGAATCTGATTCTTCATCAGTAGAGTGTGGATACTGGGCATGGATGCTCTTTCTAGGACTTCAGTGTCTGGAATCTTGTCTTGCCATTTAATCTTCAGTAGCTTCCTTAGGCAGACTGTGGAAGTGGTTTAATTTCCTAGCGTGTTCGCTGATAAACAGTCCAGGTTTCACAAGCATATAGCAGTGTGGATAATACAACTGCTTTGTAGACTTTTAGCTTTGTTTGCAGGCTTATTCCAGTTCTGTCCCATACATTCTTGTACAGTCTGCCAAAGGCTGCACTGGCCTTGGAGATTCTTGCATTCACTTCGTCATCGATTGTAGCAGCTTGTGACACAGTGCTGCCAAGATAGGTGAATTTGTCCACAACACTTAGTCTATGATTATTCACTTTGATATTCGGCACAGTGTGATTATTCCCTGGAGCTGGCTGGTACATAACTACAGTCTTCTCCAAGTTGATATTGAGCCCAAAGTTGGCACAGGCATGTGAGAAAGCTGAAACATTATGTTGCATGTCCGCCTCTGAGTTGGCGTATAGAGCGCAATCATCAGCAAACAGGAGCTCTCTGACGGTGCCGCTGTCAATTTTGGTTTTAGCTTTCAGCCTTCTGAGATTGAATAACTTTCCATCCATACGGTAGTTGATGTATATTCCAATGTCGTCGTTCTCGAAAGCATTCATCAACATGGCTGAAAACATGAGGCTGAACAGTGATGGTGCCAGGACACATCCTTGCTTCACTCCATTGGTTACAGGAAAGGGTTCAGACAGTTCACCATTTTCCTGTACTCTTGCCTGCATGCCGTCATGAAATAGCCGCACTATTTGGACAAACTTTCGTGGACAGCCATATTTTGCCATAATCTTCCACAGTCCTTCTCTGCTGACTGTATCAAAAGCCTTGGTAAGGTCAATGAAAGTGGAGAACATTTCGCAGTTCTGTTCCTGACATTTCTCTTGCAGCGAAAATCATGTCAACAGTTCCACGTTCTTTTCTGAAGCCACACTGACTCTCAGGAAGAAGACCTTGATCGAGATGGACTGTGAGGCGATTGAGAAGAATTCTGGCGAGTATCTTCCCTGCAATTGAAAGCAAGGAGATGCCTCGGTGGTTGTCACAGGATTGGCGGTTTCCTTTACGTTTGTAAAGGTGGACTATTGACGCGTCCTTAAAATCTTGTGGCATGGTCTCGTTCATCCATATGTTTGTGAAGACTTGGTGAAGCTGCTCTGTTAGGACCGGCCCACCTGCCTTGTATATCTCTGCTGGGATGGAGTCAGGACCAGGTGCCTTGCCGCTGGAGAGTTGTTGGATGGCTTTGTTTATTTCCACTATGGTTGGCAGGTCACCAAGTGTCTCATTGGTGGGAAGTGGGAACTTGAGGAAGGCAGTTGATGGTTTCATCATTGAAGAAGGAAGTTGCATTTAAGATTTTGCTGAAATGCTCTGCCCAGCGTTGGAGGATTTCTTTCTTATCGGTGACCAATGTTCCCCCGTCTGCACTGAGGAGGGGAACTATACCTGGTGATGAAGGACCATAGACCGCTTTCAGTGAGTCGTAGAAGTTTTTCATATCATGTCTGTCAACAAAGCCCTGAATTTCATCAGCTTTGCTGCTCAGCCAGGAGTCCCGCATGTGCCGAAGTTTCTGCTGCACTACTCTCTGAATGTTCTTGAAAGCATCTTTTTTTTATGTTGACTTTGGGTCATTCAAATGTGCCTTGAGGAGAAGATGTTTCTCGGTCAGCAATTGGTTGATGTCTTCGGAATTTTCATCAAACCAGTCTTTATGCTTTCGGGGGGCTGGACCCAGGATTTCCATAGCAGTGTTGTAAATTATGTCCTTTAGGGCTCTCCATTCTGTTTCTGTATCCTGTTTAGCTTCAGCATTGGGCTTGAGGCGGTCTTCCAGCATATTTTCAAACGACTGCTGCATTTTCTTGCTGTTTAGGCGGGTGACATTTAGCTTTGTTTGCTTTTCGCCCCTTGAGGACGCCGTGGTGGCCTGATGTGGATGTTCATTTTCGAGACAATGAGACGATGGTCTGTCCAACATTCGGCACCACACATGGATTTTGTCACTCGAACGTCTTGTCTGTCACTCCTCCTGACGATGACATAGTCAATGAGGTGCCAGTGTTTCGAGCGAGGGTGCATCCACGATGTCCTATTTCTCATGGGGAGACGGAAAATTGTGTTCGTAATCACGAGATCATGTTCGGCACATGTCTGAAGGAGGCGGAGTCCATTGCTGTTACAATTTCCGACTCCATGCTTTCCAATAATGCCACTCCAAGAGGTGGTGTCCGTGCCTACTCTGGCATTGAAATCCCCAAGGAGTATAAGTTTGTCTCCTTTGGGAACAGATGTTAATACACTGTGCAGGTCCTCATAGAACTTGTTCTTGACATCATCTTCGTTGGTCATAGTTGGTGCGTAGACACTCACAATGGTTGCGTGCTTCCTTCCATTCAGCAGAGGCAACTTCATGGTCATGAGCCTGTCATTTATAGCCTTTGGAAATCCAGCTAATTTGCCGACCAGGGCCGACTTAACGGCAAATCCCACACCGGATTGGCGTCTTTCCTCGCTTTTCCTTCCACTCCAGAAAAATGTGTAGCCAGCACCAATTTCACAGATTTGGCCTTCTTCTGCATGTCGTGTCTCGCTCAAGGCTGCAATGTCGATGTTGTACCTGCCCAGCTCTCTCCCAATCAGTGCTGTTTGTCTCTCTGGACCCGACGCGCCGTCTCTGTCAAGTAGGGTGCGTACATTCCAAGTTCCAATTGTTAAGGGAATATGGTTTACTCTTTTAGCTTTGCTTGTTTTATCTTTCTTTGTATGTCGACCGCAGTTAAGGGTACCCACCAAACGCGGCTAGCTGGTTAGGTAGTGATGAAGCAGACAATGTTTAGGGCACCTTTTCTAGCCCCTTCCTCATGCTATGGAGGTGAGCAGTGTGTTCCTATAGAGGGCTGCTCAGTCGCTCAGGGGGCTGCCGAATCCCACTGCTGTTCCGGTCAGTAGAAGACGACCATATGGCCTGAGCCGCCTGTGTGCAGGTCTGCGACTACGGCTGCCAGCGTACCCACACCTGCCGCTTTGCCGCTCGCCCATCGCCACAGGGCTTGAAGGTGATATGTGACGTTGGATGAAGAATGACTTGCGCGATGACTTGGATTAAAGTGAGGAAGAGTTGCGCAATTCGTCGACCTCACTCTCTCGCCTGAGTCCATCTGAGTCCAGTGGCTCACACAATGACACACAATAAGGTGACATAGAGGTCAGCCACAGCATTTTACATTTCTCAGACACTGTCACAGCTTTTCATACAATGACACACAATAAGGTGACATAGAGGTCAGCCACAGCATTTTACATTTCTCAGACACTGTCACAGCTTTTCATACAATGACACACAATAAGGTGACATAGAGGTCAGCCACAGCATTTTACATTTCTCAGACACTGTCACAGCTTTTCATACAATGACACACAATAAGGTGACATAGAGGTCAGCCACAGCATTTTACATTTCTCAGACACTGTCACAGCTTTTCATACAATGACACACAATAAGGTGACATAGAGGTCAGCCACAGCATTTTACATTTCTCAGACACTGCCACAGCTTTTCATACAATAACACACAATAAGGTGACATACAGATCAGCCACAGCATTTCACATTTCTTTTATAATGACACACAATGAATAATCTGTTCATTGGTGTACCTGAAGTGCAACATAATTTGGTCGTGTCAATCGGACTCATCCAACACTACAACCATCATTTCAATATTACATACAGGTCAATAATAGCTTTTCACAAAGTAAAATTACACAGACAACCACAGCATTTCTCCTACATTTCTCTTGCAGAGACACCGAATCAAGTTACATATAGGTCGATGATAGCATTTCTCAAATTAAAATTAAAATACATATAGAGGTAAGCAGGGCTGAATGGGTCAGAGCGCTCATTCTTAAACATCCGGTGTGCTAATGCCAAGGTAGCAGGTTCAACCTCTACACCAATCAGTTGGACTAAAATGTTGACTTCTCGTCCTTGACTTGGGGGTGTAAATTACAAGACTCTGAAGTCGGAGTGGGTTCACCTGATAGCAAGGGACACCGGTAATAAGGAAGGCTAATCCACATGCAAACATCAGTCCAGTGCACTTCCTAGTATAACAATTACTAGTAGTGGCAAGTGTATGGCACACAGACAGACACACACACAATTTTACCTAGTCAACCACAGCATTTCACAAGATTTCTTATAGTCAGTAGCGGTTCCAACTTCACGGCAATGGGTCGTCCCCATGTTCCGTTCCTATGCCAGTGAATATCACACAAAATGGTCCTCACTGCCCAATTTTTAAACAGCCCGCACAAGTACACTGTTCATAATGCTGCCGCTAGAATGCCAACACAAAAGTCCACAAAAAATACAGTTCATTGTCGATGGAATCGGCAGTCACCAGAAAGACTTAATTGACCCGGGTTTTATCCCACATGGCTCGGTCTCTTTCCAGAGGGCAACCCACCGAAAGCGCTGCACAATGCACAAACTCTGTAGCTCCACCGACGACTCCCAGGAGTCTCCTGAAAAATGCATCCGTCCGCTGTTGTTTGCAGTCGCAGCTGTTTGCACAGTGAAATGCATGTTCGGAACAATGGCCGGCTGTCGCTGAACATTTTTAATAATCCTCATGCAATAACAATAAAATTACGCAGGCACGGATAACATTTCTCTCATACCATGACACAATTAAAGTTACATACAGATCAAAAACAGCATTTTACAAAAACATTTCTTATACACTTCTTACATAAAAACACACAATAAAGTTACATACAGGTCAATAATACCATTTCACAAGAACATTTCTTATACAGTCCTCATATAAAGACAATAAATTTACAGACAATCACAACATTTCACAAGAACATTTCTTATACAGTCCCCATATTAAGACAATAAATTTACAGACAATCACAACATTTCACAAGAACATTTCTTATACAGTCCTCATATAAAGACAATAAATTTACAGACAATCACAACATTTCACAAGAACATTTCTTATACAGTCCCCATATTAAGACAATAAGTTTACAGACAATCACAACATTTCACAAGAACATTTCTTATACAGTCCTCATATAAAGACAATAAATTTACAGACAATCACAACATTTCACAAGAACATTTCTTATACAGTCCCCATATTAAGACAATAAGTTTACAGACAATCACAACATTTCACAAGAACATTTCTTATACAGTCCTCATATAAAGACAATAAATGTACAGACAATCACAACATTTCACAAGAACATTTCTTATACAGTCCTCATATAAAGACAATAAATTTACAGACAATCACAGCATTTCACAAGAACATTTCTTATACAGTCCTCATATAAAGACAATAAATTTACAGACAATCACAGCATTTCACAAGAACATTTCTTATACAGTCCTCATATAAAGACAATAAATTTACAGACAATCACAACATTTCACAAGAACATTTCTTATACAGTCCCCATATTAAGACAATAAGTTTACAGACAATCACAACATTTCACAAGAACATTTCTTATACAGTCCTCATATAAAGACAATAAATGTACAGACAATCACAACATTTCACAAGAACATTTCTTATACAGTCCTCATATAAAGACAATAAATGTACAGACAATCACAGCATTTCACAAGAACATTTCTTATACAGTCCTCATATAAAGACAATAAATTTACAGACAATCACAGCATTTCACAAGAACATTTCTCATACAGTCCTCATATAAAGACAATAAATTTACAGACAATCACAGCATTTCACAAGAACATTTCTTATACAGTCCTCATATAAAGACAATAAATTTACAGACAATCACAACATTTCACAAGAACATTTCTTATACAGTCCTCATATAAAGACAATAAATTTACAGACAATCACAACATTTCACAAGAACATTTCTTATACAGTCCTCATATAAAGACAATAAATTTACAGACAATCACAGCATTTCACAAGAACATTTCTTATACAGTCCTCATATAAAGACAATAAATTTACAGACAATCACAACATTTCACAAGAACATTTCTTATACAGTCCTCATATAAAGACAATAAATTTACAGACAATCACATTTCACAAGAACATTTCTCATACAGTCCTCATATAAAGACAATAAATTTACAGACAATCACAGCATTTCACAAGAACATTTCTCATACACTCCTCAAACGACAAAATAAAATTACAGACAACCATAGCATTTCACAAGATTGTTTCTCATACAACAGCATAATAAAATTACATATGGACGAATGATGGCATTTTACAAGAACATTTCTCATACACTTAAACAATGAATGATAGAACAAAATGACAGACAACCACAGAACTTCACAAGATTCTTAATTTCCTGCAAATAGAGAACAGAAGTTTTACAGTATTTTCCAGACTGTGTTTTATTCTTCTTCATTCCTGGCATCAATTGTAGAAGCATATTAAAATCCATCCTTAATACAACTCAATAACACCGACATATTCACAAAATTGAGTTGAGTTAAGAACCCACATCTCAGCACTTGGGATATTCCCATACATGCTCCGTCCTCACTTTTAACAATTCTATTGGTATCAGTTGCAATCTGTGTCAGTCTGGCTTTTCTTTGGAGAATTGAGTATCAGCCAGATCCTCTGGCCATTCCCTGCTGCACCATACTCTCCAGGCAATGATAGTGTATCTGTTCTTCCACACTATATATGATCCCAAAGGGCCCTGACCACATCTGCCTTATTGTGCACCAAAATCCCCAGCCAGAGGTGCAGATACGGCCAGTTTGTCTGCCTGCTCATTTCCCAACACAGAGTAAGCAATGATTTATTTTTGTGCATAAAGCTGCACTGAACACAGCATATACATGTTATTTACTTTCGGATTCTCTTTGTTTTATTAATCTGGGACGCAATCGTCTCTTCTTTTTGGGAATTTCACTGTTTTTCTTTGAATATTTCTCAGTTTTTGGTTTGTAAAGGCCATAGCCCACAATTTCTGCAATGTTGGAACCTGGAAAAAAAGCGTTAATTTTGGTGCACTGATCCTTTACAAATTTAGTCTTCTTATTTTTTGGTTTGTAAAGGGCATAGCCCACAATTTCTGCAATGTTCGAACCTGGGAAAAAAGCGTTACTTTTAGTACACTGATCCTTTACAAGTTTAGTCTTCTTCTTTTTCTTCTTCTGTCTTTTTTTCTCATTTATTTTATTCTCTGGCTGTTCAGCAGATTCAGTTATATTGACAATGTTGTGGTTTTCAGCATCAGGTGTGATACTTTTGTGTTTGGCAGTGTTTTGAATATTTCTGGAAGGATTCTCTGAAAAATCTTGGTACCACCCTCTACACTTCTGCTCATCAGCAGCTTCATTGGCACCGGTGGAACTTGAAACTTCTTTCATTTCATGATCATTGTAACTGAAGCTGAATGTGCTGTATACTGATGATTTCTTCTTGTCTTCACAATCTACGGAATCCTTTCTCCCTTGTGTAGATTCACAACTGTCAGCCTCAACAGGACTGTTCTCTCTGTTGTTTGTTTCTTTCCTAGCTTTCATTTCTGCCATCTTCTTAGCGAAGTACTCCTGCACACTACTGGTACTAGTCACAGTTGTCAGCCCATGTCTCTTCTCTTCCTTGTCATCACTGCAGCCCAGCTTGGTCTAATAATGGAAGATAAAACACATTTCTGAAAGCATCAAGTGACTGGTATGATAATAAAGCCAACAACTGGCCCCATATTAATAAAGATCATAAAATAATGAAGACACAAACAACAGATTGCACAACTTATTGCCTGGCATATTTTGCTGCATCTCATCCATACTACAGGTACATACTGCAGAAATCACACAACATAAACTAAAGTAATCGGATAAATCCTTCAAGCTGAAATATACACATATTCACACAATAATTTCAGTTGTCTACCATGGTAGTTGTCAAGGTCTCAAAGGGGACAGGACGGGGAGGACAGAGGACCGACCAAGGACATGGGAATAGTGCGGGTATAATAGACCAATTCATACTCCTATGACAGTAGGGTAGAGACAGGATGGTGCCCTTGAATGACAGGACAGGCTCACCTTAGACGGGACAACACAGTACGCCTGCACCAACAGGCGAGTGAAGGACAGACCTGACTAGCACGATCTCCACGGACTCCACGAGGGTCAAGTACCTTGTGACCACTGAACTCAGTAGGTAGCGGCAGATGGGACTCAGACGTGGATGAGAGAGGATGCCTGAATGATGAGTTTGAGAGGAGAATAGACTATTTGCTTAGACTTCAGTGCGAGTGAATGTGGGCGTTATCAGCCGTGTGTTTGTGTGCGTGCTGAAGCACGGAGAAGCTATGCTTTTGTAGTTAAAGAGTTTTGCAAGAGCTGTGCGAGTTTGTAATGAAGATGTGCCATTATTCATATTATGATGCATGAATATTAAACACGTATCGATTTATATCATGTCTTCATGCCTCATCTGTACTCGCACCATCTGCCTGCCTGAACCCTGTATATAAACCCCTAGAGACGTCGACAGTCTACTTTTGGGGGCTCCGTTTTGGCGATACCCTTGGACAGTTAAGGTATACAGGCTAACATTAAAAATAGTTTTTGACTGTTCTTGGGTTAACCAAGTAAAACTAGTGAGCACACAACTACGACAATCATTTCTAAACATAGTTGACGAAGAAATTTCAAGTAACTCTACACTCTAACTGATCTAATCATCATTCTCTCCTCCAACATACGAAATTTGACTGACATGACTATACGATGATATTAATGTTTTTCTTCCCCACTACAGAATGTGTAAAGTAATGTAATACCAAATATTGTCTAGCGCAGAGATCTTCAAGTACAGAAGTCAACAGTGGTGCTGGAGCAACTCCCCTGTAACAAGCTAAGTAGTCCCATATTTCTTTTGATCCCACTAAATAGGCACTAATTTTTTTTCCAGATATGTAAATTTAATAACTGTTTTGTCAAAACGCTAAAAGGAAGATAATCAACTTCTGTACACAATACTTATTTGAAAGGGAGATAATTATTTTGTATATAAATATTATTATTGAAAATTGTAAAAATGTCAACTCATGAAAAGTGCATTGAGCTAGGGAAACCGCTAGGTTACTCAGGTGATAAACTTGCTGAATGGAGTTAAAAGAAGCGTGCAGAGAATGTGCAATGCGAAGAAAGAGCGCTAAAATGTGAACAGAAGAAATTAGAAATGGAAGCGGCTAACAAAAAGTTAGAAATGGAAGCGGCTAACAAAAAGTTAGAAATGGAAGCAGGTAGCAAAAAGTTAAGAGTTAGCAGAACCTACTAAATTAAAAGAACTAGAATTAGCAGCAGCTACCAGACAGAAAGAATTAGAATTAGAGGCTAAGAAAATTGATGCCGAAACCCAAATGAAGGTAAAGCAATTAGAAATTGACTCTCAGATACAGATTTCAAGTAATAAATTAAAAAGCAAAGAAGAAGAGCAAAAGTTTTAAAAGTTTCCGGGAATTGTTAAACCTTTTTGCTCAGGAGACAACATCTCTGCCTGGACAGAGAACTTCGAGACCCTAATGAAGTACCATGAAATTCCTAAAGAAACTGGGCCATTATATATATATATATATGCGCAACTTGGCACTTGAGGCATTAAAAGTTATAGAAACTATACTCTAGGAATTAACAGACTATGATTATATCAAACAGAATAATGCAACATTTTCTACTTGATGCTGCTGGATATCAGCTACAATTTTCTAAATTATGCCAAAAATCCAATCAAACATTCATTGATTATGTGTCAGTTGTCCAAGATACATTCAGTAGATGGATAAATGCGGCTAAAGTTGATAAGAGTTTTGATAAACTAAAAGACCTAATGGTGACAAACAAAATTATAACATCAGTACCTACATCCTTGGCAAAGTTTTTACAACAAAGTGATTGTCAAAGCATTCAGCAAATGGAACAGAAAGGGGCCGCATTTTTTACAGCTAACAGAGATATCTTCACACTAAATTCCAGTCAAAATGAAGTAGCAACTGCTGTAAACATAAAACATTCAAAACCATTCAACTACAAAAGTAGACCAAAAGCAAAATTTACACCATGTCCATATTGCAAACTATCACATGACCAATATGATTTGTGTGATTGAAACCCGAATTATCAAACTCACCTTGAAATGATGGTGAGAAAGCAGAAAACTAAACGAAATGAATACAAAAGAGCAGTCAAATGTTATTTTTGTTGGGCCTGGGGCCACTAATCAACCAATTGTGAAGGTCGCTGTATGTTGAAAAACATAACGCTACTCTGATCGACACGTCGAGTTCAGACGATGAAAGTGAGGATGAATGTGAGATAGTGCATGAAGAAGTCAATGCATTAGAAGCTATTGATATATTTAATTATGATGATTGTACAACTTGCAATAAATTTCAAACAGATGGAATTTTAGAATGTGGGCATGCCATTCCAGTTGCACATGAAAATTGCAATGCCGTTATATCATCGGAAGGCAAACTTGAATTCCAAAATGGGTTTGTTAACAACCAAACCTGCCGTATCCTCCGCGATAGAGGTTCGACTCTGATTGGTCTAAGAAAAACATTTGTAAATGAGACTGAATACACAGCTAAATTTATCACATGTTGCACATTTGCAGGTAACGTAGAAAAATACCATGCAGCAGTAGCAAAAATCCACACACCTTTTTTGTCAGGGAAAGTTATTTGTGCGTTTTTAGATAACCCCTGCACTGATTTAATAATAGGAAATCTTCCAAAGGTTAAAAACTCTTCTAACAGAGACATTAAAATTTGGGAACAAAGTCATTTCAACATTAATGCAGTAACAAAACCAACTGCAAACAAACAAAAAAATATAAATGTCAAAAATATTCAGTACAGGTAATAATTCCAAGGGAGACTACCAATGATGAAACCGTAAAACAAACAAGTGAAGCGCAGTACGCTTACACCTCCCAAGTTAATCAGGTCAATCTGTGATACTGACAACTTCTTAAATACAGCCAGAATCTCGATCCGTTATTACTGGCTTAAATTCTTTCATTTGCATACAAAGTGTGAAAATTTATTTATAAGTTTGAACCACCTTAAGCAAAGAGGTTCAGCCAACAAGACAGGCCGCTTAGCCATTCAAATGGCTGCTGTCAGCTTGGTTGGATCTCTAAGCTACAGATCACACAAAAGAAATATATGTATTTTCACCTTTAGAGATGTCTATGTTAATTTCATACCCATAATTACTGATCTCATGAATGTTTTATTTGTAATCATGAAACTGAATGCCCTTTGTAAGCGTGCCTATTTAGATGGGGCCATCAAAAGATTAAAATTACTTTTTTTTTTCAAATCCACCAATCCTTTGCCTTCCAGATACAACTGTTCCCTTTATATTAAAAACAGTTGCCAACACCACGCAATCAACAAATAAAATTACAGACAACCATAGCATTTCACAAGACTGTTTACCATACAATAGCATAACAAAATTACATATGGGCGAATGATGGCATTTTGCAAGAACATTTCTCATATACTTAAACAATGAATGACAGAACAAAATGACAGACAACCACAGCACTTCACAAGATTCTTAATTTCCTGCAAATAAAGAACAGAAGTTTTACAGTATTTTCCAGACTGTTTTATTCTTCTTCATTCCTGGCATCAATTGTAGAAGCATATTAAAAACCATCCTTAATACAACTCAGTAACACCAACATATTCACACAGTTGAGTTAAGAACCCACATCTCAGCACTTGGGACATTCCCATACATGCTCCATCCTCACTTTTAACAATTCTATTGGTATCAGTTGCAATCTGTGTCAGTCTGGCATTTCTTTGGAGAACTGAGTGTTAGCCAGATCCTCTAGCCATTCCCTGCTGCACTATTCTCTTCAGGCAATGATGGTGTATCCGTTCTTCCACACTATACATGATCCCAAAGGGGCCTGACCACATCTGCCTTATTGTGCACCAAAATCCCCAGCCAGAGGTGCAGATACGGCCAGTTTGTCTGCCTGCTCATTTCCCAACACAGAGTAAGCAATGATTTATTTTTGTACATAAAGCTGCACTTGAATACAGCATATACATGTTATTTACTTTCGGATTCTCTTTGTTTTATTAATCTGGGATGCAATCGTCTCTTCTTTTTGGGAATTTCACTTTTTTCTTTTAACATTTCTCAGTTTTTGGTTTGTAAAGGCCATAGCCCACAATTTCTGCAATGTTGGAACCTGAAAAAAAAGCGTTACTTTTAGTGCACTGATCCTTTACAAGTTTAGTCCTTATTTTTCTTCTTCTGTCTTTTTTTCTCATTTATTTTATTCTCTGGTTGTTCAGAAGATTCAGTTATACTGGCAATGTTTTGGTTTTCAGCATCAGGTGTGATACTTTTGTGTTTGGCAGTGGCAGAATCTGCACTGCCCTGGTCATCATCATCTCTTGTTTCTTTGTTGTCTGGCTCACTGGTGTGAACATCTTTCCTCCTTTCGGGTTCTCTTTGTTTTATTAATCTGGGACGCAGTTTCTTCTTTTTGGGATTTTTACTGTTTTTCTTTGAACATTTCTCAGTTTCTGGTTTGTTAAGGCCATAGCCCACAATTTCTGCAATGTTGGAACCTGGAAAAAAAGTATTACTTTTAGTACACTGATCCTTTACAAGCTTAGTCTTCTTCTTTTTCTTCTTCTGTCTTTTTTTCTCGTTTATTTTATTCTCTGGCTGTTCAGAAGATTCAGTTATATTGGCAATGTTTTGGTTTTCAGCATCAGGTGTGGTACTTTTGTGTTTGGCAGTGGCAGAATCTGCACTGCCCTGGTCATCATCATCATCTCTTGTTTCCTCATCTGATTCACTGGTGTGAACATCTTTCCTCCTTTTCTTCTTCTTCTTCTTTATTGCATCATCATCATTATGCTTAATTTCTACAGGACATTCATCATCACTATATTTTTCACAATGCTTCCTCTTCTTACTTTTCTTCATTGCATCATCATCATCATCTTTATCATGCTTACTTTCTACAGGACATTCTCTATCACTATATTTTTCACAATGCTTCCTCTTCTTATTTTTCTTCTTACGTCCATCACAGCCTGTGTTTTCCTTCTCTTGCTCGTGAGCTGCATTATTTGTTTCATTGTCGTAGATGACTGGACCTTCTGGTGGATGTTTCAAGCTAATTGCATCGGCGGTTTTATTTTTGATATTAATTTCATCTAAGGCACTATTGTTGTGATTGTTATCTACAATTTCATCCTTATTGCAAGTTTTTCTTTTTTTCTTTTTCTGTTTCTTTTTATCTTCACTTCCGTCATCAATGTTTGATGTACTACTACAACTTGGTTCCGTAACCATTACGGTTTCATTTTCTTTAATCTTCTTTTTCTTAGACTGCTTATTTTCTTCACAAGGCTCAATTGTTACATTATCTTTATTCTTCTTTGTCCGCTTCTTTTCTTTAACCTTACCCGTTGAAGGTGATTCGGATGATTCTAAACTTGCATGGGAATTAATTGTAACGGAATCATCTAGTATCTTCTCCTTACATTCTTTCTTTGTTTTGCATTTTTTGCTATTTGACATAATTTCTACATCACAGTCATTATCTTCATTATCACTTTTCATTTTCTTTTGTTTCTTTTTCTTCGAAGATTTCTTCTTAACTTCTATGTTTTGAATATTGCTGGAAGGGTTCTCTGAAAAATCTTGGTACCACCCTCTACACTTCTGCTCATCAGCAACTTCATCGGCACCGGCAGAACTTGAAATTTCTTTCATTTCATGATCATTGTAACTGAAGCTGAATGTGCTGTATACTGATGATTTCTTCTTGTCTTCACAATCTACAGAATCCTTTCTCCCTTGTGTAGATTCACAACTGTCAGCCTCAACAGAACTGTTCTCTCTGTTGTTTGTTTCTTTCCTAGCTTTCATTTCTGCCATCTTCTGGGCGAAGTACTCCTGCACACTACTGGTACTAGTCACAGTTGTCAGCCCATGTCTCTTCTCTTCCTTGTCATCACTGCAGCCCAGCTTGGTCTAATAATGGAAGATAAAACACAACATTTCGGAAAGCATCAGGTGACTGGTATGACAATAAAGCCAACAACTGGCCCCATATTAATCCATCCATCATGTGCCATGCCGGTAAGTGTGGGCGGTCATGTTCTGCCATCTCACTCGATCACCCGAGTCGTCGATCAGCTCCGTGTTTGTCTCGACCATGCCACAAGGCCAAGCCATATTAATAAAGATAATAAAATAATGAAGACACAAACAATAGATTGCACGACTTATTGCCTGGCATATTTTGTTGCATCTCATCCATACTACAGGTGCATACTGCAGAAATCACACAAAATAAACTAAAGTAATCAGATAAATCCTTCAAGCTGAAATATACACATATTCACACAGTAATTTCAAATGTCTATCATGGTAGTTTTAAACTTACTATCATGTCTTTCTGTTTGCACAAGACTGGCTTCTGCTGATTACTGGCAATTGCTTCAGCGACCTTTACCAAGCGACCATTTTGTGCGTTAAACAACACATGAAACACATTGTCCCTATCAATCACATGACTGGTAACATGTTATGCCATGCAGTTATGTGTGATTGGTCATGGTTCGCCATCTAGCATGATCCCCAGATTCTAGGATAAAGTTTGTGTTCTTGTCCCAATTATGCTGCAATATCACTCCATAAAGATATTTACCGCTTTGCCTTCCCAAGTTGTCAACATTTTTCAAGTCTATAGCTACAGCATGTTCATTTACATGAATAGGAACTTACAAACATATCTTATGCAAAGACCCTATGTTGCACCAGGTCTCCCTGCATAAAACCATTCTCTAAGGCCCAGTGGAATGAGATGAAACCTTTAGAATCAATACGACACCTTCTCTGCAATTATTCTTTCCAATCAACTTGTCAGTCATGTTCTGTACAGTAATTGGATAACCTTGCAACTTTACCATGGTTTTATGCCTGGCTTTGGATGTGATATCAGGTAGATGTGCAACCAGTACTCCACAATAGTGCTACTTTTTACGCTGCTGTTAAAAACATCAGCCGCTTTCCTGTTCACTAGTATGTGTATCTCCCCATGCCTAATACTATCAGGCCCTTGTGCAGAGTTTTTCGATCACTTAAGTGCAATTCAAATTTCACCAGCTGTGAACTGATTTTTGCACAATTCCACATTCTTGTAACTTCAACATCTCCCACCAAGTCCCTGTGATCAATCTGTCCTAGGTCATTTGTGGGCAATGTTGTGCTCTTATCTTCACCTGTCCTTTTTATGTGAGGTCAACACACTAGAAGCTAGGGATACCCTGTTATTTGCTGAACTGTTCAGTTTTACACAGTTGCCAGAACAACTTTAGGGACTTCTTGGCTGCCTCTCTCGCTCTCTCTCTCTCTCTGCCACCTAGCAGCCTTAGCTGAGTCTGAAACTGGTTCACCTTATGTCTTTTATCCATGTCAGTAGCACTTGTCAGGGTTGTGCAGTAAATGGCATTCTGCCACTGTGCAGGAGCTAGCCATTTGTCAACACAGTTTCTCTCCAAGTCATTCCACCGTGGTGATTACACCCATCTGTTCATTACATTGCTGTACATTTAGTACCTTTAGTGTTGCTCACAATATCCCTACCCTTTGTTCATATTTGAAGGAATGCACTTTTGGCAAGTGTATTCTAGTTCTACCTTACTCAACTAAGTTACTACCAGGTTAGTGGTCACCGGTGTGATACCAAAACACCAGACCCACAATAATAGTGTGTGTTTTATTGACTATGCTTGGTTAATATACATTTCTGAAACCTATGTCCTTGCCATGAGATGGATACAAGTAATCTAGTAAATATGTCGAATGAGAAAAATAGACAAGAGCCAGCCATCACACGACTGGGGAAAAGTGAGAAAACACTGGTGACGTCAGAGGGCGGAGCTAACGTGGTCACATGACTGCGCTCAGGCTAAGAAGAGCAGACATTGGTTTTGTCAGTGCAGGCCGAGACATGGAAAGGGAAGGTTCGTTTGAGAAAAATAAGCAGCGATAAGATCATCTGAGACTGAGTTTAAAGTCAAATACTATTCCCTTTGTGGAGGTTGGTGATCATGAAGCAACACTCTGAAGCTGATGCCTGATGATGGGACCACGAACGCCGGCAAGTGGCAGCGTGACATTCAACACTGTTTGACAACACACTCAACCAGAATGGGGGTCCGATACACGCAGTGACAAGAGATTGTTGGTTACAGGTTATGTGCGTGAGTAGACTTGATAATTAAGTTAGAAAGAGGTAGTGTGAGATATACAACAGTAGGATCTTCAATATGCACCAACCAAGGTCTTTCTTGACAATTAGGCTAACCATGCATTATGTTCATAAACAGCGGGTGCGCTGGTCATACGCAGGACGTGATAACGGCAGGAAGCCGGCGGCGTATGACAGCCACATGTGATTACTGTTCTGCAATAAAATTGAATGTGTTGACTAAGGACGCAAAAGACTTATGTGGTTTGTATGCATAGCGGATCCTTAAATTGTCAAGTGTATTGTTCGAGCCACTACAAAGATTTACCCTAGGCAAAGTCAAAGATCTACACTTGGCACGGGCCTGCACTGACAAAACCAATGTCTGCCCTTCTCAGCCTGAGCGCAGTCATGTGACCGCGTTAGCTCCACCCTCTGACATCACCGGTGTTTCCTCACTTTTCCCCAATCGTGTGTATGGCCAGCACTTGTCTATTTTTCTCATTCGACACATTTATTAGATTACCTGTATCCATCTCATGGCAGTCCTATCCTAATGACTAAATATGAATTCTGACCATTTTCCATAGCAGCAAGTTGAGGTGGATGATAGACCTGGCTAAAGAAAACACCTTTTTAATGGTATCTAGCTGGCCATGTCTCATTTACACTTGTTCGTTCAGTGAGGTACTGTCATCATTTGGAAGCAGCACGTTCAAAACCCAGTGAGGCCAAACTATAGCTTTCAATTTTTATATTGTTCTCTGAGTTGTCACTGCAGCTTTCAGTCTGTGTGTTGACTAGCATGTCCTTTAATCTCTACTGCTATGAGTGTTAACCAATGCCTGCTATTTCTCATGTCCCATGCTATAACCTTAACTGTTCTCCAGCAACTATTGAAATTTAAAAAAAAAACATATAAGTAAATATTAACTGAAACTAATAAAACACCAGAAATTGCACAAATCTGGGTTACCGTTGAAAACTGTAAAGTTTATAACACAAAATGCTTACAGAGTGTACAGAACAATGAGAAAGCAGAAGACATGCTGAGCCACAAGTAGCAACTGAAAAGGCCCTATTTCACACAGATTGGCAAGAAAGAGTAAAAGATATTACATCAGTAATGCTGGACAACCAGTATCAACCACTACCAATAGCCATACAGAAGTAATAAAACAGCCGTTTCATCATCAACACTGAATAATTTGTGCCTGCACATCAATCAAATATGACCTTTGCTTGAGGGTTAAAAAGAAGCACAATGGCACCAAACCCTTTGCTGTGAAGTTGGAACCACAACTAACTAACTAACAAACAATGGCACCGAACAAAACAATCAATAACGTTCCATGAAAAGAACCAACCCCCCTTACCAAGTCTATTAGAAAACTCAAACAATGAGACAGCTATTACTATCTTGATCAAGCAATACAGGTGATTCTGTTCTGCATCCAAGTAGAATACAACGTTGACCCCATCACCCCTGTGAACATGTGGGAAGGCAGAACAAATATTTGAACATATACTGCGTGACTGCCAAATGCTTCCTTAATTGTGGATTGAACAATGGACCACAGAGACATACATCCATACAAAGCTATTTAGAAATCAGTGAGCTCTTAACTCCAACAACATATTTTAATAAATGGGCATCTCGCGCAGACATTACCAACGCAGCCATGAGAAGGTGATCAGGTACATAAAAAATTACCCTGATATTGCATGCTGGTGCCCGAGCTCCTCATACACACCCCACTCAGTTCTGCCACTCATTACCCAGCTAACATGCCTGATCAAATAAGTTCACGCTTACCTCTGGTTCCTCAGCTGGCTCTGCTGTTTTGGATTTTCTTTTCCTCTTGCCAAAAATGCAATCCAAATCATCTGTGCTTCTCAAAGTTTGCACTTGACCACGAGAAAATCTACCATAACTGCAAGTATCAAACATATTTCCAAAAATTAACTGCTGAAAGTGATAATTGAATAATGTTTTAAACATATGATAAATGGATATATACTGTATACCTTAATACTTCAACTTGATAGCTTCTTTGGGAGTTTCCGCGACGAAGTGGTTAAGCTGCCTGGCTTTTCAGTTAACAATCACATCATTTGTAAAGAACAAAGCCTAATACGAACATTAAAGCAGTAACATGTATATATGGAACCATTAACTAGTCTTAAAGATTGTGACGATTTGGGGGCCAGATTTTTTATCTTCACATTTTCATCTACTATTAAAGAATACGGTTAATTATTGTCATGTCTTTAAAAAATATACTGACATTTGAAATGGTAATAACAGACATTTAAAATATATAACCAGGACAAAATGAATTTAAAAGTTCAATAGAAGACAGAATATATGGTAATTTCAAGAGAAGGAATGGCTAAAAACTCTGGCCACATACAAATAGATAATATGACCATTAAAAGAACGGAAACACAAATACCTGGGTAAAATCTTCAACTGCTCCAACATCATAAGGGAAGAAATACAAACTAGAATCAATTCTGGAAATAAGATATACTATGCACTACAACATCTACTAAAATCAAATGCGCTATCTCGTAACACCAAAATCACAATATACAAAACACTGATCAGACCAGTTGTGCTGTATGGCTCTGAAACCTGGAGTACAACGAAAGGAGACAAAGCCTTGTTACAAACCTTTGAGAACAAAGTTTTAAAACGCATCTTTGGACCCATTAGGGATACACAAAGTGCAGAGTGGAAAAGAAGAAGTAACAAAGACATTTATGATCTGTTTAAGTCCCCACTAATCACTGGTATCATGAAGGCTAATAGACTATAATGGCTGGGGCATACAGAAAGAACGGAAGATAATAGGGAAACAAAACTCGCTTACACTCAGGAAATAAATGACCGTAGACCCCGAGGTAGACCAAGAAGACAGTGGAGAGATAATATATATATATAGACCTACAAGCACTTGGAATCAACGACTGGCAAGAGAAGGTCAGCCAGAGAGATGAATGGAGACGGATTGTATCTGCAGCAAAGAACCTCAATGGCTCGGAACGCTGAAGAAGAAGAAGAAGAAGAATAGAAGTTATCCCATAATGGGAGCTTGCATATACTGGCTCCAAATAATGGCCTCTCTGCCTTGAAACACCTAAGTGCTGCTGTAAATAAGCCAGATTGCTTGCCAGTTTGTATTACTTTGACAATGTATTTTCCCTCCTGGAATATTGTATATGTAAACTGTCACAAACCATATATATTTAGAATATAAAATGGACAGACAGTTGCAAGAACATGGTATGTATGTGTTCACTGATACAACAAATGAGATATGGTAAATAATGTCAAATGTAAAAAAAAATGGTGACATCTACAGAAAACAAATGCAATATTAATGTTTGTCTTCCCTGTCAGTATTTTTTAAAATTTTGTTGCGTATCCCTTACGGGACGTTGCAGTCAACACCAGCATTTTCAGCTGCTGTTGATGTACTAGGCAAGTGTTACGTTCAGTAGTTTGCCATTGCTTTCTGAACGACCGGCCCCTATACCTTTTTCGAAACATCCAGCACCGCTGTATTTCGAACCCGGGTATACGGGCTCACAAACCGCGTTCGCAAGCCCTTAGCCACAGAGACCGACCTGTCACGTATTACAAACAAATATTTACCCTTTCAGAAAATTATGAAGGTGCTTTTTTGGTCATGGGTAAATTTTTTTCCCTTCTCACAAGGGTATAGGAGCTCGTCTTGTGAACACTTGATAAACATGCAAAATGTTCGGAGAACTTGTGATTTTTAGTGTTGTCATTTATTTAACAGTGAGTGACAACAAAGTTTTCTGTTGCCAAAGATTGAATCTTACGGGCTTTAAACTTTTCCAAAACATTGGCTCCATAAATCTCTTTAACATCTTTGTTATTACCACAAACTAGATCTACTACATTAGACAAGAGCTAAAATTCTTCAGACCGGCTGACTCTCTACTCAAACTATACCTATAACTGATAATCCAATCACCAGCAGCATCATTTAACTCAGTTTAGCAGCTACTGTCAAGTTAAAACACCTTTTGTGGGGGTGGTAGTAAACCAATTTTGATCGTGCGATGCTCCATGTCAAAATCAATCCTTATCGTATAAAATTTATCACGAGTAGTCACACTGGATGTTGAACTTTCTAGCCCTTGGAGTTTATGAAAAATATTACCATAAAGAGCCACAAATTTGGTCAAATACATGTAATGTGCTGATTTAATCAACCCCTGTACTTCTATGAAACGTCATAAATCATTCCATCAGCTTTTCGTACTCATAAGGTTAACATTTAACACTGAAAAGATGGCCACAATAAAGACAGTATGTTGACTGCCAGGTTTTTTAAACAGTGGAGCATGTATCCATATAAAAGTATGGTTGTAACTTGGATTCTTTTTAAACACAATACTCATCTTCACATTGTCCAATTACAATTTTTATTTTCAAATTTGTCTATAACAGATTTCATATTTGCGTCTCAGTGTTAGAGCCTGTAATGTGTAAAGTGACTTACTATCTTCTATGACCATCTACATGCTTTGTCTGTTCTGCCTTCTCTTCACTGTTTGCTTCACTTTGTGAGTTCAACGCTTTCAGCAGATCATTGAAATCATCCTGGTGGGCAATCCAGGCATCAGCATCCTGCGATGTACAGCCTAAACCTGACAGGGCAGAAGAAAACAAGGTTTAGCATTAGTTGTAGAATTTACCTGTACTGGAGAAATACAGGTGAGACTTAATGATATTTTAAAATATACACTGAAGAAACTTGACTTGATAATGGTTAACTAGACATTCCTGTGTCTATAAACCTCAGGGTCAACAAAATGTGGTCTTCATGAAGGAACACAGGTTGAGCAAGAAAAACATGATACTATCTATAAATAATTGCCAGTTGCAGAAAGGAACACAGGTTGAGCAAGAAAGATGTGATACTATCTATAAATAATTGCCTGTAGCTGGAAGGAACACAGGTTGAGCAAGAAAGACGTGATACTATCTATAAATAATTGCCTGTTGCTGGAAGGAACACAGCTTGAGCATGAAAGACATACCGCCTGTAAATAACAGTCTGTTGCAAGATGGAATACAAATTAAAAATTACATACATCTGTGACTGATGGAATCAGTAAACTGATTAGGGAAATTAGACGTAGACAGTTAACATTTTTTGGTCATGTTATGAGAAGAAATAAATTGGAGTACTTGGTGACAACTGGCAAGATCGAGGGGAAGAGAACAATGGGAAGGTAGAGAAGTAAATACCTGGATAGCTTGGCCACGTGGCATAGTCGAGACAAGAACACTGAGCTGATCCACAACTCTGGTGATCGAGTGAGATGGCGAATCATCAGCGCCCACGCTTACCAGCATGGCACATGATGGATGGAATAGGTCTCTATATGTCCTCACATCGTCTGATATTTTGTACTTACATATAAAAAAAGTCGCTTAAAAGTCGACTTTATTGCACCGGGTTGTATCCCAAATGGCTCGGTCTCTTTCCGCAGCGCGGAAAGCGTCGCACAAAGCACGAACTCCGTAGCTCTAGCGATGACACAGGAGTCTTCGAAAAATTTCACTCGTGAACCGAAGGACGCGGCCCGGAATCGAACTCACAACCTTCGGAGCTCAAGTCAAATGGCTTGACCACTTTGCCACAAAGACATGTGGAACCTAATATCTTAATCTGAAGAATATAACATTTCAGAAATGCTAATATTAATAATAATAATCTTCTTCTTCAGCATTCCGAGCCATTGAGGTTCTTTGCTGCAGATACAAGCCGTCTCCATTCGTCTCTCTGGTTGACCTTCTCTTGCCAGTCGCTGATTCCAAGTGCTTGTAATAATAATAATAATAATAATAATCTCAAAGAGAGACTCTTACCTCTACTGTCAGACTTGTAACTAGCTTTGATGTGTTCTGTGATTCCATTTTCATGGGCTCCTAAACCTTTGCCTTTCTCCCAGCCCATCTTCTCCATCAAACGCTGGCCAAATTTGCTGCTGTCTGTAAGAGAAAGAACATTCAGTTTTGATTCATCATTAAACAAATAGTAGCAAGTCCATTTTCTTACGCATTTAGATCCGAAACTGGAAATAATATTCCGCGCCTGCATAGAAGGATCCAATGGGTCCCCAAGAAAGGCTATGAAATAACCATGCATGTTTCTGACATTATCCATTCATATATCATGTGAAAATAACAAACGCCATGTTAGTTTCTGCAGAATATGTCAGTCTAACATTCTGTGCATAGCGATTGGTTGAAATTATCTTGTCTTTGAAATAAATTCAATTATTTGGCATATGGTAAGTAATTTTATTTTCTAGAACTTTTTAAATTTTAACATATTTTTAGATGGATTTTTCGAATTCTGCACCCATTTTTACATATATTTGGAGAGTTTCATCACCAATCATCTTAAATTTGTGGTAAAAAGAACATTTCTGCAGAGATGTTTCATGTTTGTAATTGGAAATCCGGGTGTATCGATCACACTAGCGGTACTTTTTACATTTAAAACGTACAATTTGAACTACTAAAGTTAAAGAGAATACAAGATTAAAGGGTATTAATATTTTATCTGTATACTTTTACTATTTCTTATCATTTAGCACAGTGGTTCTCAACCTTTTTTTGGCCCGTGCCCCCCTTCACCATATTTTCAGAACGTCATTCCCCCCCCCCTTCCTATAAAAAATTTGGCCAGTGCCCCCCCCCCTTCACCGTATTTTCAGAACGTCATTCCCCCCCCCCCCCTTTCATATTTCCTATCTAAATATCCCCCCACCCCTATACAGTATACGTAAAAATGTAAGGTAAATTTAATAGCACATACTAAAACAAGTCTAGACATCCACATAAAACATGATTTGTGGGTCTACTGACTTTATAAAATGAATTTTAGAAGGATGAGACGTACTTAACTGTAAAGTATGAAGGGAAAAAGCAATATCAAGTAATCGGTTCTTGTATTAACGCGATCTTGAAATGGTCTTCATCCCTTCCCCCCCCCCCCCTGGAAACCCTAAAATTCCCCCTGGGGGGGGGGGGGGGAATTCCACACCGGTTGAGAACCACTGATTTAGCATGACTTAACATATTTTTGAAGTCAGTTTTCATATCTGTCAATAACCTGTTTGAGTAAATCTCGCAGGGACTGGTAGAACATTCAGTAAAATTTATTTTAAAAGTACAGTGTAACTGTAAATGAGTAAATACTGTTAGATTAGTAATTTTTAAATCTGCAGCACCATCTCATCTCACCTCTCATTATTGTTAATCAATAGACTTTTTCCACATGGACCCCATCAGAAACTTAATTTCATGGCGACATCATGGCTAATAATCTTTAAGACTAAATTTGTAAATGTTAATGTTGCATTACCCTGATCATGTTTTTCTAATTGGGTATTTGCTAATAATGAGTACCACCACAGCTACAGAGGCCTTGAGAAACCAAATCCAGCGGCACCTCAATGAAGCCTGTATGTCAATTCTAAGCAAAAATATTGAATGTTGTGATCTTGACCAAAGAAACACTTCAGGAAAACTTTTGTTTTTAACTGAACATCTTAGTAACCATACATCACTGTGATGGGGATAGCGAGGCCTAACTGCTCATGTCAACTATAACTATTAATTAATGAATAATAATTATGTGGTGGCTATTTTTAATTGCTAATTAGGTCGCATGCTATCAAAACAGGGAAGTACTAATTAGGTCCGTAGCATTATTCCACATAATAATGCCCGGTTTTAAAGCTAACATTAAAAATGTATGTGGTAATTAATGAATAATAACTAATTGGTGGCTATTTCTAATTGCTAAATAGGTCGCGATGCATCATATGTAAAAAATATATGATGAGAGCAGTTAGGCAGTTAGGTGATGAACTGTATTTTCGTGGACTGTGTGGGTGAACATCTAGGAAACATCCAGATAGGAAAATGACTGCCGATTCCATCAGAGATGAATTGGGCGTTTCGTGGGGGACTGGTGTGTTGACATTCTGGCGGCGGCATTATGCACAGTGTATCTGTGTGGGCTGTTGTTTGTCGAGACTCCTGTCTTTTCCACTTTTCACATTGGGCAGCGTTTTGTGTGATATTCACTGGCACAGGAACAGAGCATAATGGGAACGACCCGTTGCTGTGAAGTTGGAACTGCGACTAACTAACTAACAAAGAAAACATGCTCAATCAGCAGATTCCTGAGAATTTGTTTAAGATCACGACACTCAAACATGCAAATCTTCGCTTGGAATTGACATACAGGCATCATTAGGTACTGTTGGATTTGGTTTTTCAAGGCCTATCTAGCAGGGGGGGGGGGGGGGGGGGGGGGGGGGGGGGGGGGGCGCGCGGCACGCCATAAGCTGCTATCTCCATTTTTGTAAACACAAACTGGCACTCAATGGATGATGTGGTCAATGTGATATACTGGCACCTTTACTTTCCAGGGCCTTTCCTGGTACTGGTACCCATTTTAAGTTGGGTTGATCTGGAAGTCCATTCAGATCAATTTTTAAAACCTGCCTCTGGGAATACTATCATATGACTGCTGGTTTGTTTTCAACCACATTGGTAGCGAGTTCAAATCGCCAGCCGTCTTCCACCTGTGGTATAAAAAAACGGAATGACTATTCACAAACTTTTGTGGTCATGTTACCTACGTTATTAATGTTTGTGGAACTATCATTGTGTACTTGGTAGTGTAGTGGTTAGTGTCTCCGCCTGTCACGCGGGAGACTGGGGTTCGGCTCACCGCTGGCAATTTTTGTGTTTTTTTCTAATTTTTAATAAAAAAATAATTAACATTACAAACTAAAATACAAAACTGAGAAACTCTAAGCTTGTGAATAAAGTGTGCTCTATGGATCTGCAGAAGCTGCCGGGGAGCGCACCCCACAGGCAGCGACAGAGTGATCGAGTGTCGGAATCGATGGATCCAATAGATGTCTTTGTTTAATGTGAATTTTATTTGCCAAATAAAATATCACTGTAGGTAGAGTATGTCCTTGTCAACAAATATCGTCTTTTGAGGTTTGAAGAAAAAGAACTTGCTAAAAAAGAGACAAGAAGAGAGAATAACTGAGTCTTCTTCAAATTGTTGTGAATAGGGGCTCATATTATTCACAAAATTTTGTGAATAGGGGCTCAATAAAAAAAATATTTCTCCGGGAATGTTTCAACTTTGTGAATGGAAAGCCAAGATGACGGCTGTAGCCTACCACGCATGTCGTAAGAGGCGACTAAGGAGGCTTCATGGTTCCGTCGCCCTGCTACTGAGTGAGTGCGTGGTCGCGACACTGTGAGCTGTGAGTTCGTAGTGAAATGCTTCTGAATCTGCCCGAGGTTTTTTGGAATGTGACTGCATGTTCAGAGCAATGGCAGCTGGCTATGTCCCAGAGTTGACCGGTTTTTGCCTTATGCAGAAATGCATGGCTGCTGGGCCTCTGGTTGACTGCCACTGCTATGGACGATGAACTGTATTTTTGCTGTACTGTGTGGGTGAACATCTAGGAAACATCCAGGTGGGAAAATGACTGCCGATTCCATCAGAGATGAACTGGATGTTTCGTGGGGGACTATTGTGTTGACATTCTGGCGGCGGCATTATGCAGTGTATCACTGTATCTGTGTGATCTGTTGTTTGTCAAGACTCTTGTCTTTTCCACGTTTCACATTGGGCAGTGGGAGGCATTTTGTGTGATATTCACTGGCACAGGAACGGAGCATAATGGGGACGACCCGTTGCTGTGAAGTTGGAACCTCGACTAACTAACTAACTAACCGTTTTACCGACGGTAGCAATTTCAGAATTATCGCCCTTTTCGGCGCTCTCCACTTTTTTATTTTTTACTTTCGCGAACTTTTTCCTGCGTCTTCGCACGATGACTTCCGGTTTGACATGGACTGCTATAAGACCCAAAAAAAAACGAAAGCAGTGTGGTACGATCAAAGGGGAAGTTATTCTCATATATTTAGCATTGGTTCTGCTAGCTAGGCACCAAGTTATTAAATCGAAAAAACGACTTATCTGGATTTTATTTGGTTTTGTTCACGATTAGTAAGGTAATTTGTCCTTATAACTCATGTATTTGAAAACTTCCCTTCATTTTTTCTTGCATATTTGAATCCCCCGTTCAATTTTACATAAATATGAAGAGTTTCAACATTCCAGGTGTTTGCAGACGTTCAGGACAAAATATTAGTGACATGGCCACGGCCGGCCGTCATACTCATACTCCGATTTGCGGCGCCCGATACAATAAACTATAGCGGACCTGTATTTATTTACAATTAGAACTGGTAATTTAAGTACTAACATTAAACAGAATACAAGTGTCATGTGTAGCAGTAATGTATCTGTGTACTTGCATAATATATTTCAGCATTTTACATGACTGAAAATAATCTTTGAAAGCCAGTTTTCAGACCCGTCTTTAAACTTGTAAGGTGTTAATCTGTTAAGTAAGGAGTACTTTTTTTTTCTAAGCTGCGCTGCAGCACTTAATTATTTAAATTTAAATACAGTACTGTAAAATAAGTTATATGTTTTAAATAAGTTAGTATTTAATTTTTAATTGCTGACTATTAATTAATTATTAGATACAGAACAGTGTGCTGTAATTGTTTTGTAGAGCAGAAGTAGAAATCAATTTTTAGTGAACAGTTAATTATTTAATATTTTATTTTTTTATTATTTAATATCTTAATAATTAATTAACTGCTGCTTAATTTATGCAGCAGTTGCAAACTTACTTACTTACATTAATGCAGTTAGGACATTAAGACAATATAATATCTTCTTCTTCTTCTTCTTCTTCAGCGTTCCAAGCCATTGAGGTTCTTTGCTGCAGATACAATCCGTCTCTCTGGTAGACCTTCTCTTGCTAGTCGTTGATTCCAAGTGCTTGTAGGTCTGTGTATATATTATGTCTCCACCGTCTTCTTGGTCTACCTCGGGGTCTACGGTCATTTATTTCCTGAGTGTAAGCGAGTTTTGTTTCCCTATTATCTTCCATTCTTTCTATATGCCCCAGCCATTGTAGTCTATTACCCTTCATGATACCAGTGATTAGCGGGAACTTAAACTTAAATATGATATATTTTCATGAATTGTTCTTTCACTAAGCGACGAACATTTCACATGACATTTAATTAATATAACTGGGCAGCTATTTTTAACTGTTAACAGAGTAGTGAAGGCTAATGCAGTATATAGTGAACAGATCAAGGAAATGTAAGTACATTTTTATTTTTTGGGAGGGAGGATTATTAATTGTTAATTAGGTCACGGCACATCTATAAAAAAAATAAAAAATACGTCAAGGTAGGCCTCGCCGCCCCGGACGCAATGATATATGGCACAACGTTGTCCGTTTAAAAATAAACAAGCCACTGGTAATAGAAGGCAAATAATAAACAATTGGCGGCCATTTTAAATTGTTAATTAGGTCACGGCACATCCTATAAAAAATAAAAAATACGTCAAGTAGGCCTCGCCTGCCCCGGACGCAATGATATATGGCACAACGTTGTCCGTTTAAAAATAAACAAGCCACGGTAATAGAAGGCAAATAATAAACAATTGGCGAGCCATTTTAAATTGTTAATTAGGTCACGGCACATCCTATAAAAAAATAAAAAATACGTCAAGTTAGGCCTCGCGCCCCGGACGCAATGATATATGGCACAACGTTGTCCGTTTAAAAATAAACAAGCCACGGTAATAGAAGGCAAATAATAAACAATTGGCGGCCATTTTAAATTGTTAATTAGGTCACAGCACATCCTATAAAAAAAATAAAAAATACGTCCAGTTAGGCCTCGCCGCCCGGACGCAATGATATATGGCACAACGTTGTCCGTTTAAAAATAAACAAGCCACGGTAATAGAAGGCAGAATTTCTCAGCTTCCAATCTTAGGGCCGGGATAAATCCTGACTTATCAGTTAATTTATCATTGGACTTCCTGGTATTAAATTACGTCACCAGAAAATTCATAACTCCACTTGGAATTAACGTATACTCTTCGTTGAGATACCGATGGATTCGTCTTGTCAAGCTCTATCTAACTGGTATGATTTCATAAGTAAAAACCCAATATTTAAAGAAAGTGTCTATTCCGCGACAGCTCGGAATAAACTACTCTGTCTATTCCGCGCCAGCTCGGAATAAACTACTCCGTCTATTCCGAGCTAAACTATCACGTGATTTTTCCCGGTCCCGGAAACCCCGGGTGGTCGTGCCTAGTCACGTGACTTAATGTATGTGACGTCATCGGAACATGAGCGTGGCTATGTTATATACTTTTGTCGATTCAAGATCATATCCTCAGTAGCACAGTGGTTAGTGTCTCTGCCTGATAAGTGGGAGCTGTTGGTTCGATTCCCTGCTGGACCCTTTTTTTTTTTTTAATATTTCAGCAATTAATTGGGTGCAAGCGACTTTTTAATAAAAAAAAAAAAGGATATGATTATGAACAGATGTTTTGTCACTTATATTATCTCATTTATATTATATAAAAGTTATCACTTTTTTATGTCTTTCAACACATCTTTCTCATATCTCTGTCTCTCACACTAGCCTCTCTTTTCAACCTGCTTCACATATACCAGGTTTTGCTGCACTTTATGTGCGTAGCATTTCCTTGTTTATTTGTTAATTCATCAGGCCAGTAAGTCGGAAGCCTGGTGTTTGAATTGCCTAATCATGTCTTTCTGAGGCGACGCATATTACTGTCAGCTTGGACCGGAATTATGAGGCCAGGGTTGCCACTTTTTTTTGACCAAAAGTATCTAGAAACTGCCCAAACAACATCCATAAATATCTAGATTTCGTAGCAAAGTATCTAGGAAAAATATCCAGATTGAGAAAGTAAGAAATTACATATGTATTGATGTGACTGCCGCTCTCCCTGGCGAAAAGTTTACGGCTGTCGCCGTTATCCCGTATATTCTCGTGAGTAACTCAGCTGCGCGAGAATCGGAAGCGGTTCGAGCCGCGCTGGTAACTTACAGGGGTATGTGAGCCGGTCGCTCAGAAAGCAATGGCAAACTACTGAGCGTAATCTTGCCTTGTACATCAACAGCAGCTGAAAAATTCTGATGTTGACTGCACCATCCTGTAAGGGATATGCAACATTAAAAAGAAAATTGATGTGACTTACCTATAGAATCATGTCCTCATGTGAACCGCTTCCGATTCTCGCGCAGCTGAGTTACTCACGAGAACATACGGGATTACGGAGAAAGACGTTTGTTACAATGCATTATATAATTTGTGTTACTTCAGGAAGTATAGAAGTGCGAGCGTTTCTAAAGTGAACAGTGACTTGTTCGTGCGAAAGTTGCTCAAGTGAACATTAACTTGTCTGTGTGAGCGTTGCTAAAGTGAACATTGACTTTTCTGTGAGAGCGTTGCTAAAGTGATAAGAGAGAAGGCCCTGTCAATACAGATAGCTTCTCCCAAATATCATGAGACATCGGAATTAACCATGAATTAGTATTTTCACTTCTACTTGAATATACATTTGGTTACTATATTACAATAGAACAGTATTGCAAGCGAATGAATTGAAATGTGAATGGGATACTCGACAAGACATAGATACACACAGGCACAAAACAAACAAAACTCTCATGCTTCGTACTGTGCTTTCTACTGTCATATTTTAGTTTATATATCCATTATTTCATGTTTACCGGCCTGTAGCCGATCATGCCTGCTGACAGACGGACTAGGTCATCTCTCCACCACACCATCTCCGACATATTTGCCCTCATACCCCAGGACATGTCCCGTGCAGCTATTAGCCTCGCACGTACTATTTTAACATCACTCGCTTTTTCTTGCCATTTGAATTTCCTGAACAACTGTCTCCGGCTCAAGGTTACACCTAAAGGCTTCCGGAGCAATATTCATCTCTCGTTGGGCAAACTGGTTCCTGCTGAGACACGACTCTTCAATCGCTGGCACAGGAGCAGCTGTCAAGTACATGAAGCTGGCAGTGACTGTGCATCAACGACATATCTCCGAACTGAAGGACACCAAGCACAACCTGTACCGGACTCTTGCATCTACTGACGTTCAACAACCAGCTTGCTTTCCATTTGATCACCTCCATCATTCAACATTATAACGTTTCTTGACAGGATTTTCCAACCTCTAGTTGCGAATCTCCCGTCATACATCAAGGATACAACGCATGCGTTACTCTCATTCAACTCCCTCCAACTGACTCCTGGGAACACATACAGACTATTCCTAATGGATGTATGTTCCCTCTATACCTCCATTCCTCACGCAGATGGCCTCAGGGCGCTACAGTTCTCTTCTGGATCAACGCACAGATCAAGCCATCCCTTCTCGCTCACTTGTGAGACTCGCTGAATTGGTCCTCTTCAATTCCTTTGAATTCAATGGCCACTACTTTGAACAAATCAGCGGTTGTCGCCCATGGGCATGAAATGGCACCCAGCTACGCATGTTTATTTTATGGGACATCTGGAACACCAGATGGAAACTCAGCTATGATGGTCTTCTCCTTCTTTTTACCGACGCTACATCGATGACGACATAGGTCTCACTGACATGGCAGAGGCGGAACTGAACCGCTTCATCAATTATGTCAATGACTTCCATCCATCGATCAAATTCACCACAGAAATTTCCACCACCTCTGTCAATTTCCTTGACACCACTATTAAATATAAATCCCTACAGGCCTCACGACCTCCGTGTACTACAAACCTACTGATGCTCACGGTTTCCTCCTGTACAGCTCATCCCACCCCAAAAGCTGCAAAGATTCCATCCCATATTCCCAGCTACTCCGTCTTCGTCGTATCTGTCAGGATAATAATGACTTCCTCGAGAGAGCCCATGAAATGCTAGACTTTTTCCGCAAAACGGTCCTACCCAGAGGTCAACAGCTTTCTGTCGCTAACCCAAGTCTCGCGGGAATGTCCCTCGTCAATCAAACGCGACCTCCTAACAATGCACCCAAGCTCATCCTCACCTTCCATCCACATGCCTATGCCATCAAGCATATTTTCATGAGACACTGGTCCATCTTGGAATCCGATCCAACCACTCGTGAGGTATTCTCCGAAGGCCCTAGGGTAATTTTCCGCCGTAACCAGAGCCTCAGAGACCACCTTATGCATAGTCCCTCCCCCACCGTTAGTTCATCTGTGGGCACATTCGAATGCCATCGTAAGAATTGTCTGACATGCCCAGTACGTTGTTCAGGACAACGGGATCGCATTTCCCTAGGCACCTTCTCCTTGAAAGATTATTTCACTTGTACATCCCGCAATCTGATATATGTCATCATACTGCAAACGATGTGACATGAAATACATTGGTCAAACAGGCAGACGTCTTGCAGACCGTTTTAGAGAACACCTCAGAGACATAAATCAGGGCGCTGACAAACCTGTCCCCAACCATTTCAATTCCTCCAACCATAATGGAGTCGACGATGTATGTGTCACCGCATTGAAAACCTGTTACTCAAATAGCTGCGTTAGGTTACAAAATTGAATGCCAACTAATCAACAATCTGGATGCGTCCATTCCAGCGATGGCTGTAATAAGCCGATGGCTTCAGCAATAAGGAATTCCAAATTCCTTGGTAAACATTCTGACTGATGAGGCTTGTGATAATGCTAGCTGCAAGGAATGACATACACATTTCATGAGGATTAAAGATGGGATATCTTCCTTCAATTTTGCATACACGCCATGGTTGATACCGACCATTACGATGCATTATAGGTTCCAATTTGCAGCCAAATTCTTTAAGTTTAAGTGTTTACTGACCAAAAGTTTCTCAGTGCCTTATGCTCCATTTAAACTCATTACCGAGAAGAGAGGGTTGCCAGATAGTTGAGCGTTGACCAAGTCAGTTCACAGTTTAAATAATGGCAGTTACCATAATTTACGCGCGTCCAGACCGAAACATAAAATGGGTAAATGACACCGTAAAGAAAAGGTAAAATCTAGAAAGTATTCAAATATCCGACTCCAAATGAAAAGTATCTAGAATTGCATCCATCATCCAAACGTCAGAAAACGGTATCCAGATGCCGGCAAAATACCTCTAGATCGGATATAAAATATCTAGAATGGCAACTATGATGATAGCAGGAAATAGTAGGTCGGTAATGTAAAACAAAGATGGAAGCCTGCTAAACAGTAAGAGAACAGAAACGCAAGTTAACAATTCTTTAACTCGCATGGGGATACAATTATTTTTATTGGGGATACCAATCTGGAAAATTATTCTTGATATTTAAACATGCTCATACTTCAGACTCGGTATAAACTACTCCGTTTATTCCGAGCCAGCTCGGTATAAACTACTCTGTCTATTCCGAGCTATCGCGGTATAAACTCTCCCATATTTAAATATTGACCAGAATTGCTACCGACGGTACCGAGGATTCGAAGGCAGGTCTCCTGGAAGACAATCCGGCATTCTAGTCACAGACATTTTCCTACTAATACAATTTACAATTATACTAATGCTACATGTTTTTAAAATTTAGTTTTTACACATTACCATTACTCCAGCTTGTGTTTCGTGGATCCAATCCAAACTTGGTTTTCCTCTTCTGTTCTGCCAACAACGCCATGCCATCAACAACACGAACTCACTCATCTATGAACCGGAAATAATTCTTCGCATGTGAAAATAGTAACTGTCTGGGTTTATCATTCCCTGCTTGTCATGAGCAGGGTTGCCATTCTAGATGTTTAACATCTAGATCTAGATGGTTTTGCCTGCGGTTCGACGTCATTGGTTTGACGTTCAGATGTTAGACGTAATTCTAGGTGGTTTTTCATTTGGAGTTAGATATTTTATAGATTTTTCTTTTCTTTCGGTGTCATTAATTATTACTGTATAAAATATTTATTATCCACTTTTGTTAGGTCTGGTGGGGCGTAAATTATGGTAGACTGCCATTATTTAAAACTTTGAACTGACTTGGGGTCAACCCTCATCAATCTAGCAGGCCCGCGGTATTGATTTAATAAGCGCGCGTAAATCATATCATCATCATCATCATCAAGTGCCGTGCCAGCTGGCGTAGGCGTTCATGGCTCTCCATAGATCTCGGTCTTTGGTTTTCTGGATAACTCTGCTGCTGATATTCCTCCATGCCACCGTCTCAATCCATCCAGCATCACTTCTCTTGTTCTACCTCTGCCTCTCTTCCCCTCGATCTCTTCTCATAAATCATATTTAAATCGGAAAATCATAACATATAAAATGACACAAAGTAGTGCAGCTTTACATAACAGAATTACGACACATACAGGACGTTGCGGCGATTATCCTTCATCAGCTAACAAACACATTCACAAAACACAACATATAGCCATAGGAGATCTGTGACTACAATTCAACATAGGACGAGAAGAATGAAAGTTGAAAAAAAATGAAAGCAAATGAAGAGGAAATGAAAATTGGAAGAAAAAAAAATGTTCATACTTACCCAGAATTCCGAGCGAATAATATATAACCGCGAATATCACCGATGTCTTCTTTTTATACCGAACCGAGGGAGTGGGGTGTAGGGTGGTGATGGGACAGTAGGTGTGCCGTACCACCGTCCCGTCATCATCCTACACCCCACTCCCTCGGTTGGGTATAAAAAGAAGACATCGGTGATATTCTCGGTAATATATTATTCGCTCGGAATTCTGGGGTAAATATGAACATTTATTTTTGTCAAATTTTCATTTTCTCTTCATTAGTTAGTTAGTTAGTCTTTCCTCTTGAGCCTAAGGCGGCGCATAGGGCAGAAGTCCTGTCTCCATGCTTGGCGGTTCGCTGCTACCTGTTGTAGATCTTGGATATTACTTGGCCATTGAATGAGCCTTCTCTAATGATGGTTCTCTTCATTGCTTTAATTTTTTTTTTTCATCTTTCCATTCTTCTCGTCCTGTCGGCACGTGTTGATGTAGTCACGGGAGATATCTTTGGCTATATGTTGTATTTTGTGAAGGTGTTTGTTTGCTGATGAAGGCTAATCGCCGCAACGTCCTGTATGTGTCGTAATTCTGTTATGTAAAGATGCACTACTTTGTGTCATTTTATATTGTTTGCATTTTCACAGCTTTACCGCAGTTCCGCCAAATTTTAATCGCGTAAATCATAGTAACATTATTTGAACTGTAAACTCACTGTGTTGCGAATTATTGCTGTGATGCCCACTTTATGATTCTTTTTCATGTGATATTTTTTAAAATATATATAATTGCTCACCTTCATATGTGTCTTCCACTTTGAACATGCCAAAAGTAACGCAATATGAAAAAAAAATTCGGAAATACTCAGAATAGTGGCTGCAGGATGACATAAGTAAAGACTGGGTGATGGTAGTTTATGGAGATGCGACTAAGGCTCGTTGTAAGTACTGAAAGAGCGAAATGAAAGCGAAAATACAAGACTTGAAGAATCATGCAGAGACTAAAAAACATAAAAATGCAGTGCCATTCAATGATATTACACCATTGACATCTGTTTTCAAAAGTTGAAGGATCTGTCGCAATTTTTTTTACGTTGTCATTGTGCTATTGTGAACTGTGACCATTTGATTGTTGTGTTTAAAAACAATATTTCTGACAGTAAAGATCTAAATGATGTAAAAATGCATCGCAGCAAGTGTACAAATATTATAAGAAGTACTTTGTTTTCTCACTTTGAAGAAGATTTGATCAGTGATATTTCTACAAATAAATATAGTTTATTATTAGACGAATCTTATGACATTTCTGTTCTGAAAGTGCTTGGTGTTTGTGTTATATATTATAGCAACAGCAAAGACAACGCAGTTTCTACATTTCTTGGACTAGTTCACTTGGAAAAGTGTGATGCAGAAAGTTTTGTTTCAGTAAAAATTTACACTTGAAGAATTTGGCTGCAATTGGTACCGGCAATGCCTCGGTAAAGGTTGGTATCAACAATGGCGTTTATGCCAAATTGAAGGAAGATTAGTTAGTTAGTTAGTTAGTCTTTCCTCTTGAGCCTAAGTCGGCGCATAGAGCAGAAGTCATGGCTCTCCATGTCTGGCGATTCGCTGCTACCTGTTATAGATCTTGGATATCCCATCTTTAATTCTCATAAACTGCGCTAGCATTATCACATGCCTCATCAGAATGTTTACCATAACTGGTTCTCCAAATCATCTGTCAGACAACAGCAATATAATAATTTATATAAAGCATTAAGTGATAGTTCCCCACCACTGAAAATTCTGTCATATTGCAAAGCTAGATAGTTATCAATTCAACCAGCTGTTGAAATAATTGTAAACCAATGGTTGGAGTTGAAGACACACTTCGAAATAACAAGACAAGATGAAAAGTGCTACACAGCTGAAATACTATATGGAATGTACAGTAATGAAAAACATATTTGGCATTCCTTCTCTTTTCACAACCCATTCAAAGTGAAGTGCAAAAAATTAATAAACTGTTTGAATCCTAAAAATCTTGATAAAGTTAAATTACTCGACGATCTCACTTTGCTATTTCACTCAATTGGTAAAAGACTTATATTTCCAACTTCTAAAGCTGATTTGTTCACTTGCACTATAGAGAGCTATTTGGCGCCAAAGCCATACAAGGGAAGCCAAATCGAATCAAAAATTGATGTTTTTTTTTAAAACAAAAGGACTTTTAACAGAAAATGAAGAGGACAACTTAAGAAAGCGCTGTCAATATTTTCTTGTCTCATTATTCAAGCAACTGAAGCAGAGACTTCCTGAAAATTGAGATGTATTGAAAAATATCTCACTCATTTCTTTTAACAACATACTTCAGTCAGTAAAGGACATACCTAAATATTGTCAAGTTATGACATTTTTATGCGCTACAGATAATAGTGTGGCGGAAGCAGAATATCAAAATAAATTGGTTGACTGGACACACAAACAGAAACTGAAGCTTCTTGGAGTGAAGTAAGACAATTTAAAGATGCTTCAGGAAACAATCCATTCTGCAAGATCTTTAAATGTGCGATGTCTGCCATGATACTACCCCATTAAAATGCTGATGTAGAAAGAGTTTTCAGTGCTATGAATTACATAAAATGTAAACTAAGAAACAGGATGAAACTTGTATTCTTAAATGCTATCTTGATAATAACATTTGGCATGAAGAGAGTAGGAAAATGCTGTTCAACTTATCAGCTCCCTGATCGTGTATTAAAAGAAATTGGAACAGCTAAAGCATACCAGAGTCATTTTGAATCTGAAGCTTCAACTTCATCATCCAAGTTAAGTTTATCCTGTGGATCTAGTGAGACAGACATAAGTGAAGATGAGGGGACGGAGCACGTATGGGAATGTCCTGAGTGCAGTTATGTTGGTTCTTAACTCAGCTCAAGTCACATCGATATCTATGTAATATCTTACCTTTTCCATCCAGATGTTTTTCTAGATGTCCCTCCAAGACAATCTAGATAATTTTAGATGTTGTTTGTTCCGTTTCTAGATGTTTTCTGTCAAAGAAAAGTGGCAACCCTGTGCTTGTCCTGTGCAGAATTTAGCCCCACTAACAATCAATTGCTCTTCAAAGACTAAAACAACTGAATAAATTATGGAGTGAGACAAATAAAACTACAAAAATTAGATTTTTAAGAGCATGCATCTTTCCCATTGCAACATACGCCTGTGAGACCTGGACACTTACTAAACAAGCTGAACAGCGCATAAATGCCTTTGAATATAAATGTTATAAACAAGTTCTAAGAATATCTTGGGTAAAGAAAAGAACAAATACATCCATACTTCAAGAGCTGAAGTATTGAAGAAGGTTGGCTATTAAAGACGATAAGAAAAAGAAAATTGAAATATTTTGGTCACTTGAAACGTCATGAAAGTTTCGGAGAGAACAATAATGGAGGGGTATATGCCTGGAAGAGAGGAAGAGGAAGGCCACAGAGAAGATGGGTGCAGGATGTGGCGGATGATCTCCAGATGGGTGTATCGGACGAGGGACATCTTGCTTATGATCGAGAGGTTTTCCGGAAGGTTGTTATGGGAGCGAGGTTCTGCAAAGGACATGCTACCAGTGGCGTGCAGAGGTTCTTTGATGCCCGGGGCCAACCCCTTGATTGGATGCCTCTAAATTGTTCTTTCCCTAATTCATTCCTCCCTTCCCCCCCCCCCCCCCCCCCCCCACCTCTGCACGCCACTGCATGCTACTGAATGAATGAACAATCTTTTGAAAGTTCTCTCTATTATAAGCTTCGTTCACATTGAACTAAAGCATAGTCCATACACTGATTTTTTATTTTTTTTTTAACCGTGTATATTCATTAACATCGTGTGGATTCAATCAATAAGGTGCCGTCTCCACAATTGAGGTTGATTGCAGTGGATCTCCAGTATGTCTCTCGCTCTGACTGTACATAGTGTCCGGCTGATGTTTGTCCATCTCTTGATGTTATATCTTCCCACTTGTATCGTTGTCTACCTCTTGCTCGCTTACCCTCAACCTTGCACTCCAGTACGGGTTTTTAAAGCGTATCATGTAGTAGTGTCCATAGTACTGGCATCTTTGGGCCCATTAGGGATACACAAAGTGGAGAGTGGAAAAGAAGAAGCAACAAAGACATTGCTAATCACTGGTATCATGAAGGCTAATAAACTGTAATGGTTGGGGCATATAGAGAGAACGGAAGATGATAGGGAAACAAAACTCGCTTACACTCAGGAAATAAATGACCGTAGACCCTGAGGTAGACCAAGAAGACGGTGGAGAGATAATATACATACAGACCTACAAGCACTTGGAATCAGCGACTGGCAAGAGAAGGTCAACCAGAGAGACGAATGGAGACGGCTTGTGTCTGTAGCAAAGAACCTCAATGGCTCGGAATGCTGAAGAAGAAGAAGAAGAAGAAGATCATGTCTTTTAACGTGGCCGAAATATTTCACTTGCCTCCTCTTTATTTCTTTCATCAACTCTCTCTTAATTCCCAGTTTTTCTAGAACCTCTGCATTTGATTGTTTTTGTTCCCATGAAATACGACATATTCGTCCACATCTACAGGGCCTCTATTCGACTTTCTAGTTGATTGTTCAATGTCCAGGCTTCCGCGTCATACTGTAGCGTTGAATATACGTAGCATTTGACAATTCTAATTTTTAATGCGTTGTTAATCTCTCTAGATATTAGAGAGATAATATGCAGATATTAATACTGATTTCATGCCGTTGAAATAATTGTTGGCCATTCCAATTCTCTTTTTTATTTCTTTTCACTTCTGCCATCATCTGTTATTATATGTCCAAGATAGGAGAAACTTGTTACTTGTGCTAGTATCTCCCCGTTTACTGTGATGTTCATTGATGAACTTTCCTTTCAACTGCTAATTATCATAGTTTTCGATTTGTGGATGGTAATATGTAAACCGCATTCTGCACGTTGCCTGTTTACTTGTTCCACTAGGTCTTGTAACTCTTGCTCGCTTTCTGCTAGTAACACGGTATCGTCAGCATACCTAAGGTTGTTTATGATTCTTTCATTGACATTAAGTCCAGGCAGTTCAACTTGTTTCAAAAACTCTTTCTGTGTATAGGTTGAAGAGGCTTGGGGACAGTACACATCCCTGCCGTACTCCTGGCGACGAATAGTCATTTCCGCATCTAATAGAGCCACTTGTTCCCAGTACAAGTTACTAATAATAAGTATGATTTCCTTTCCGACTACTCCTATATCTTGAAGGCTTGTAATTAGTCGTTCATGTTGTACTCTATCAAAAGCTTTCTTGTAGCCTGTGAAGAAAACATATATACTTTTCTGAACTTCTATATATTTTTCAAATAGATCATTGCTTCTCTGGTGCCGCTGTTTTTATGGAACCCATATTATTCTTCAGCTATTTCCTCATCTACTTTATGTTGAATTCATTCTTGTATGATCTTGAGTAATGTCTTAGTTATGTGGCTCATTAAGCTAATAGTTTTGTAATCCTCACAACCAAAAGCTCGTGGCTTCTTGGGTAGTGTGGTGAAAATGGATGTTTTCAAATCCTTAGGAATGTACCCAGTATTTTATATATATATACTAGCTGACCCGGCCCGGCTTCGCCCAGGCCCTGGAGGGGATCTATCTATCTATCAGTCTGTCTGTCTGCTTGTTTGTCTGTCTGTCTGGCTGACCCGGCCCGGCTTCACCCAGTCCCTGGTGGGGAGCATCTCATTTAATTCATATACGTAGTCATATAAGCTCTCCCGTTCCCGACTATCTGTTTGTCTGTCTATCTGTCTGTCTGTCCCGGCCCGGCTTCACCCAGTCCCTGGTGGGGAGCATCTAATTTAATTCATATACGTAGTCATATAAGCTCTCCCGTTCCCGACTATCTGTTTGTCTGTCTATCTGTCTGTCTGTCCCGGCCCGGCTTCACCCAGTCCCTGGTGGGGAGCATCTAATTTAATTCATATACGTAGTCATATAAGCTCTCCCGTTCCCGACTGTCTGTCTGTCTATCTGTCTGTCTGACCCGGCCCGGCTTCACCCAGTCCCTGGTGGGGAGCATGTCATTTAATTCATATAAGTAGTCAAATAAGCTTCCGTTCCCGACTATCTGTCTATCTATCTGACCCGGCGTGGTTTCGCCCAGCTCCTGGCGCACAGTAACTTAAAAGAATGTCCTTCCACACACCATTCAATGAAAACTGTAGAAAAAGATGGGTTACAATGTTATGCATTATGCATTATTTTATGAAAACTTTGAAAATGCCTTAAAGATTATATCATTATTTATTATAACTCATATGCCTGAAAATAACTATAGACAAAGAGTTTAACAATAGTGCAAGTAAGTCCAACAATATGACTATAAAGTATATAAAAACGTTATTAAAAGTTATGCCCCTTGAAATAACTTTTCTAGAGTGAAGTCCCTCTGCTATATAGACATTATATAATGAAAATGGAAAAGTAAATGTTATTAAATAAGTCGACGATTTTACATTAAGAAATTATTATAGTCGGTTGCAAATGAATGAAAGGAAGACGTGTAGAAAATTTCATCTCAATCGGATGTACCGTTATCGAACGCATCCAATACATAAATCCCCACACACAAACAAACATACACTCTGTTTTATATATATATATATATATATATATATATATATATATATATATATGTGTGTGTGTGTGTGTGTGTGTGTGTGTGTGTGTGTGTGTGTTATGTGTGTGTGTGTTGTGTGTGTGTGTGTGCGTGCGTGTGTGTGTAAAAAAAAAAAGTACAATTACATAATTCTGTGATAGTATCAATGTAAAAGCTGGATATCTAATCTTTTCTTTTAGTGGTATGTAAAATGTACATCGAGTTGTTCTTCTGTTGCTCCTTCCTTAGCTAGTCGATCAGCTCTCTCGTTTCCGGGTACTCCACAGTGAGATAGTATCCACTTTACGCTGGCTGCCTAGTTTAGAAAGTAGTGTCCATAGTACTGGCAATTTCCCAGAAAGGAGCGCTCCGTGTGGATTAGCTTTTCCTGTTACCAGCGTCTTTGCCTTCAGGCAAACCCACTCCGACTTCTGAGGTGCTTGTAATTTGCGTCGCACTCACCTGCAGAGACCAAGAGGTGGGTCAAGAAATCACTAGAAGAGTGTGGCGCATTGAAGCGGGGCACGAAGAAGTAACAAGTCAACGGAGACGTGTGGAGGCGACTGAGGCCGTGGCTGGGAAGGAAGCAGGCTCCCCACGACCACAAGTGCTAAGGGGCAAGCAAAGGCTGCGCAGACTCTCATCTCTGAAGGAGGGGAGGCTTGAGAGTGGACATGGTAACAGCATAGCGACAGGGACAACGAATTTGACCGAACGTCTCCACGGCAGAGAAAGACGCCTGGAGTCATGACCCGGACGGGCCCGTCCCTAGAGAGTGTTAAGGGTAGAATGGGCCGAAACACTTGGGGAAGTGGGTAACATCTGACGTTCAGAAGTCCCCTGCCGTGTGTGCTCCGCGGCGAAGATTTTACTACTACGCAACCACAGGAATACAAAATTCAAAATTGGCGAATAAACCATGTGCTGTGGATTGGAGTCGCAGACAGCATACTCCAAGACTGCCCAAAATACAACATATTTAGGCAAACCTTCCGGCCTAGAGAAACAACAGTGAAAGATAAATCTCTATGGACCACTGAGTGAACTAAAACAGACAGTGAAGATCTTACAAGAGACAATATTGCAGTTATAGACACATTATTATAAGCCAACGAAAGAAGAATTATGGTGAATTTTGCTGTTTTATCTGGTTGAATCCAAAACGGTATTAAGTGTTTTACTTCTAGCAGAGTAGTGTTTGTTCTTCTTTTAATTTATGTCTGTTTTTTCTTTTGTATTTGTACCAACATGGTCTTGTTCAACATATCTGGGTTATAATTGAAATGTAATAACTAGTGTTAGTGTTTTATGTAGTTGTTTCGGGATTTGAGGTTAGAAGTATTCCGGTACGAACCTTTGGCCTTGTCCACGTCGGATTAGAAGCACTAGACTTGAGTCTAGTCTAGGCCCAAGGTCCGTACCGGAATATGATCAGCGTTGCCAGTAGTATATTGTTATTGTGTATAGTATGTTGATATTGTAAAACTGCGTTCACTAATCCAAAGCCACAGACGCTGTCTAGCTATTGTGACTATCAATATTATGTTAGTCATCATTTTTAGCCATCAATATCTGCATAAGGCAGACAGTTTATATGGTTCAGTATCTGCAAAAGGCAGATTGTTTATATTCTTCTTCTTCTTTTCGTTCATCCGGAGTGTTTTTTCAGATGTGATTGCGGTGTGTCTGTTATGCGCCCTTGGGCCGAAACCCGTAGGCCAACACATCGACTTTTGCGTGCTTTTTTGACCAGGTAGCATTCCTGGGAGACTCTCACTTTTGTGGTGCCATCTACAACCATGCTGGCCAAGTTAGAACGGTCGAAGACAACGATCATCCCTCAAAGGAAGGCAGGGACAGTCCACAGCATTTTCCGCCATCCAAGGTTGCTTCCATAGTTGCAGGGCCGACACATAACGCCCTGGATCTGGGCTCACCGAGGGAATCGTCACGTCCTGCTCATGGCTGCTTTAAATCCTCACTTCAATATATTGGTCATTTCGTTTGCCCCGGGCCATTCCCGCACAAACCAGACAGGTTTGCAGACGTTATCCACTCAGCGAGTTTTCGGACATGTGCTTGTCGTTGCGCCCGTCAGAGCTGTTCCAGGCACGACAGACATTCGGAAAACTACCTAGTCAGAGCTGTTCCGAACAAGAGCGGCATTCGGAAACTAGGTAGTCAGAGCTGTTCCTAGCACGAGAGACATTCGGACGAGACATTTCACTCGGACGTAATTGCGTAGTGTCAATTTTTAGTTTGCCACCCGTAGGACGACACTTCCGACTTCAGCGGGCATTTTTTAATGAGGTTAGCCTTCCTCGGGTTTCGAGACTCTTGTTTCGGCTTCCACACAGCAAGCTTTCGCTTCGGGCTGCCACGTAATGGATTCGCAAGACAGGCGTTCCATTTCGTGTCAACGAGACAATTTTCCACCTTTGACTACACTCACTCCATGAGTGTGGTTACAGACTATCGGACGTCTGCGAGACGTGCGACCGAGGTGTTTTTCCACCTTTTGTACTCGCTCACGAGGCAGGCTACATGTGCTGCCGGCTCAGCACCTTACCTCCGTGCGTCTGTGGGCGAGTAACGGTCAGGCCCTTTCATCCGGGGATACCTCATATCCCCCAGCTAAGAGCCATCGAACGAATCTGCGCCGAGCATGTAGCGTTCTCAGCACATCATCACAATTTTGATGTAGGTTTGTATCGGCCAGGCTCTCGCTTCCGAGAGTTTATGGCTTAGAGACGTTCAGCCATACACCTCGGATGGGAGCTTTAGAGGTTATGTTCGAACTGAGATTTAGGGATCGTTTGCCTGATTTTGACTGCTATCCTCAGTCTTACCTGCAGAGCAGCAGGTTGTGTCTCTCTTAGTCTGGTCCCTATCCCACGAGCCGTCCGATATGTAGTTTTCACCCATCGGCAAGCACATGGGGTCGATGGGACACGCAAGCGCCCCCACCACGGCAAGGTGGAGACACATCGGGGGAGAGATTGTTTATATTATAACCTCCAACTCTTATTCCTGGTTATCTTTGATATTTCAGTATTATTTTGTGTGTGTGTGTGTGTGTGTGTGAGAGAGAGAGAGAGAGAGAGAGAGAGAGAGAGAGAGAGAGAGAGAGAGAGAGAGAGAGAGAGAGAGAGAGAGAGAGAGAGAATCAGAACACATCCTTGCCTTGCTTCAGTTGCTTTGATCATTTCATACTGTTTTAGGGACGCAGAGGTGTTTCCAAGGCACCATGGCCGGGTTATATACTGGCCAAGACCTATTGACGCGTCCTCGGCAACAGGTCCCTTCGGGGTCCTGGCTGAAGTCAATAGGATCGCCGATTCCTCCGAAGTCGGAGAGTGTCTGCCTGTATGGCGAGGAACCACCAGTCTGCACACCAATAAGCCAGACATGGGACAACGGATACTCACGCAAACCTCAGGTCCTGTATGACATCACACTGATGTTGGACAACAGGATGCCTTCATCCGACATACAGGACTTCGCGTTGGAGCTCAAGCCAATGAACACAAGCAAGCAAGCATACTGTTTTACAGTCTCAAATGCCGTGGTGTAAGCTACAAAGCACAAGAAAAGACCTTTCTGTGTCATAATCGATCTCTCTATTAGTATTCTGAAAGTAAAAGTTGCATTATTTGTTCTTGTTCCCTTCACATATCTGCTATTTATTCATTTCTATCTTTATTTACCTTCTTGTGCTTCTCATTGCTGCGGCTGGCACTTTGTTGTCTTGACAGACGATACTTTGGTACATCGTGCTTCAAAAACATGGCATAATAACTACAAGCCATGGCGATAGCGAATGTGCCTGATCAAACCAATTCGCGAGGTAAATGTTCGTCCACAATGGTATATGTGAACACAAGGTCATTTCCACCATCAAGCATCATCTGACGTCTCACGCACTCATTGTCTGATCATTTTCTCGTTTGTCTGTATCCTATTCCTAATTTTTTCGCTTCATTCGATCGGCGGCGACTTGCTACAAAGGTGCAATATCAATGCCTGTGTCAATCACGTCACTCTAATACATCTTTGTACCGTAGTAGAGGCCAATCCAGAGATCTTTTACCCATCTGTAATTCACCAAAAAGTTGTTCTTTGGTATTCTACCATTGTCTAACCTCCTGATGTGTTCTATCGATCGAAGTCTACGAAGAATGAGCATGGAACAAACTGCCACGCCACCCGATCTTTTCAAGATATATCGGTATGGTGATTTTATCTTGTCACTTAATGCCAAACATACTTTGTGGACACCGCATATGAAAGCTGTTTAAACTACTCTCTTGGTTTTTACTGCTCAAGACATGACCAAAGAATGCTGTTTGTATCTTTCTTATAGCTGTATATAATTGTCTTGTTTCAGTTTCCTCTTCCAGGCAATTATTGTTAGTTATTCTGGCAGTTCAAGGTATTTGCTGCATTCATCTCAGGAACCACAACTCCATTGCTTCTAAATATTTCATGTGTTAAGCACCTCTGAAGTCGGAGTGGGTTCACCTGATGGCGAGGGACACTGGTAATAGGGAAAGCTAATCCACACGCAAAAATTAGTCAAGTGCACTATATGTAGTAGTCCAAACCAAGCAAAAGCAAAAAAAAAAAAATCATGTTCCATGATTCACTGCCATACAGCAAAACATGTTCTATATAATATAACATTTCAGCACTCTGTTGTTTACTTTCAAGGATAGTGGCTTATTGCATAAGATACTTTTCATTTTTTTTAAAAATGCAGCTTTTGCTTTATATATTCTGCTCTTAATCTTTGTCACACATCTTTCAGATGATTGATGGTCTCTAGATCAAACAACTGGCGTGTATATATTGTATATTGAATATATATATTGTATATTGTAGATATGTATTGTAGATATTGTATAGATATATAGTTTATCGTCAGGGTAAGGATAGAGATCAGGTTGCTGTGGAACTACAAACCAAACTAAATCACATAAGTACTTGGTGTGTTGAAGCTGGGGCAATGGTCACCCCAACAAAGGCAACAGTGACTTGGTTCTCTTTGAATAATCATATTGTCAACACTCCAACACCAACTGCAAATCTGGACTCAGAGACGGTGGAAAGAACGCAGGCAATGAATTACCTGGGGATATGTTTTGATCGAAGCCTTGCTTATAATGAGCACATAGTACCAGGTGATAACAAAGGCCAAGCGGGGTTTGGCTAGCGATGCGGGTGATGGTGGCAGCAAACTGTGAGCAGTGCCATCTATGTCTTCTATACGAGGGGCTGGTCATGTCTGTTTTTGAGTATGCGATGGCGATCCTGACTCTCATCCGTAAGCAGATAGAAAGGATGGAAAGGATACAGAACGAAGCTATGCGCATTATTCTTGGATGTACAAGAGATACAGCATGCAGGGCGATGTGCTACCTTCTTGATTTTCCAACCATTGAAGACAGAATACAAATTTGCAGAGCACCTGCCTACCTCAGAGTTAACGCAAACACACAACATCCACTGCATAGTGAAATTAGGAAGGTGTAGGGCAGCAGGTTAAAAATAGGAAGGTCGTGGATGGGTCAAGCCGAAGACATTCTTCAACAGGTATGTGCACTGGAGGAATTAGAACCTAGCAAGGAGTGGGTACAAGTGCCAACAGATTTCTGTAGTCTTCGTTTGCATCCAACTAGACAGAAAATGCAGACAAGAAAATCCGGCTGCTGTGGAGGCGTAAGTACAAGCATTGATTTTCGAGAATTCGTTAGATGGTGATGCTGTCTCTACACAGATGGATCGGTCGTCCCATGTGAGAAGCTCATGGGCCTTTACGGCTCAGGCCGGAGGGAGAATTGTGAAGGAGGACTCTGGTGCTTTTGTTGAGACCACAAGTAGCCTGACTATGGAAGTCATGGCAGTAAGTAAAGCAATAACATGGCTCGAGACACAGACATTCACTAGGGCATGTTTCCTTAGCGACTCAATGAGCATGCTCAAGAGGATAGAGATGGGGTGGATCCGAAGAGAGTGGTTGCTGTCTCTGGAGCGGTCTCGGCTGGCAAAGATTAGTTTCATCTTCATGCCAGGGCATTCGGGAGTACAAGGAAATGAGCGGGCTGACAAGCTCGCAGGTAAGGCTACTGTTGAGGGCGGACACGCCATGGACCAGGCTGACATTCTGAATGCTCTACGAGAAGTAAGACTTTTGTGAGAACCAAGTGATGACTGTGAATCTACAACCATGGTCAGACTGCGAGAACAGCAAATTAAAAGAGGTGTGGCCAAACAAGAACACTACTGCAGGAAGCCAAAGAAGATTGATAAACCAACACAGAACTGGTATTGTTAGCTGCTACACGCTGCGGGATTTGCTGAGGAGGGGATCCAAGCACTTATAGACTGAATGGTTCGATGTACAATGAGGAAGATCTGTCGACTAACTAACGTATAGATATTTTTGCCTGTGCCATCCAAGACCTACCTTGTCTCAGTCTATGACCCTTGACCATATCCATGGCTTCATGCAGGGGATGATCCCTATCTGCAGCAATTCTCAGGTACAATTTGGCTTGAAGGACCCTATGCTTGTCCGTCATTATTGGTAGTGCCAGGATATGCCTCATGAAAAAAATTAGTGTATCTTTTGTGCATCCCAGGATCACCCGCATGGCCGCATTCTGTATGCACTCCAACCTTTCAAGCTAGTTCTTTGATACTGTCAAAAGCCCCAAACCATACTCAATGACTGAAATTATTAACCGCTGACAGAGCCTGTAAAGCATCCTCTGCTCTACCCCGGTTGCTGCCATCACCCTCAGTGCATGAAGTCCCTTACTAGCCTTCACCACCAAAGCCTCCACATGATCCTTAAGACATACACCTGTCAAATGTGATTCCCAAGTACTTCGGTATACTTTGTCTACTAAGAAGACATCTATTCAATATAATACATGGGACATCTGCCTTCACAATTCTCCCTAGATATGACAAAACAAGACATTGAATGATATATTAACATGACATGACTGGCACCTTGCCATCTTGATAGTCAATAGTTTGTAAACTGGAGTTATACCTCTCCATAACACAAAGTCTGGGCTGAATTTAGAGACCAAGTATTGCCAATGCAGCAAGATTCTTCTTGGCCTGTCTAGTTTACTCCAGAGGAAATGTAACACCAATAAGCCTGGAACAAGACAAGTTGCAGAAGCTGCTGGATCAGCAAAGCAGTACTCTAACTGTACGCCTGCCAGTGCTTCCATCCTAGACCAGTTGCCGACCAAGGCTTAGGGCCTAGTCTGCTCTGCCATAACGTTTAGTATTTAGGTTGCATTTCCTCACACTAGGGTAAGGCTTGTATCCTCCCAATTGCACTCCTCCGCCTGAAGTCGTTGGCACAATGTAGAGTGTCGGGTTTGGTGAACTCCGTCCAACATTCGGCGCTAACAGAAAGCAGGTCGTACCGTCTACTGTCATATGGTAGCTCAGTCATATCAGACTTTTACTGACCTATGATATATTAACACAACACAAATTATTATGAATACCACAGACAGATGAACCACTCTGCTGTGGTTTTATTTAAATACTCACAAAACAGTATAGCTACAAATATTATACAAGCTGGAACCACTCAGTCACTTATAAAGTTCCAGCCAGAACAGTCTCAAAGCCAGGCACTGAGGTTAAACATATATTTGAAATGCATATCAGGTCCGTTGTGAGGTTGGAATACGTTGATTTTGACACAACAGATGTGTAACTAATTTAAATCTGCTGGCTCACAATGTCTTGTTGTTTTGTTTGTTGCCAGTTTGGAATACGTTGATGTTGACACAACAGATGTGTAACTAATTTCAATCTGCTGGCTCACAATGTCTTGTTGTTTTGTTTGTTGCCAGTTTGGAATACGTTGATGTTGACACAACAGATGTGTAACTAATTTCAATCTGCTGGCTCACAATGTCTTGTTGTTTTGTTTGTTGCCAGTTTGGAATACGTTGATGTTGACACAACAGATGTGTAACTAATTTAAATCTGCTGGCTCACAATGTCTTGTTGTTTTGTTTGTTGCCAGTTTGGAATACGTTGATGTTGACACAACAAATGTGTAACTAATTTAAATCTGCTGGCTCACAATGTCTTGTTGTTTTGTTTGTTGCCAGTTTGGAATACGTTGATGTTGACACAACAAATGTGTAACTAATTTAAATCTGCTGGCTCACAATGTCTTGTTGTTTTGTTTGTTGCCAGTTTGGAATACGTTGATGTTGACACAACAAATGTGTAACTAATTTAAATCTGCTGGCTCACAATGTCTTGTTGTTTTGTTTGTTGCCAGTTTGGAATACGTTGATGTTGACACAACAGATGTGTAACTAATTTCAATCTGCTGGCTCACAATGTCTTGTTGTTTTGTTTGTTGCCAGTTTGGAATACGTTGATGTTGACACAACAGATGTGTAACTAATTTAAATCTGCTGGCTCACAATGTCTTGTTGTTTTGTTTGTTGCCAGTTTGGAATACGTTGATGTTGACACAACAGATGTGTAACTAATTTAAATCTGCTGGCTCACAATGTCTTGTTTTGTTTGTTGCCAGTTTGGAATACGTTGATGTTGACACAACAGATGTGTAACTAATTTAAATCTGCTGGCTCACAATGTCTTGTTGTTTTGTTGTTGCCAGTTTGGAATACGTTGATGTTGACACAACAGATGTGTAACTAATTTAAATCTGCTGGCTCACAATGTCTTGTTGTTTTGTTTGTTGCCAGTTTGGAATACGTTGATGTTGACACAACAGATGTGTAACTAATTTAAATCAGCTGGCTCACAATGTCTTCTTGTTTTGTTTGTTGCGAGTTTGGAATACGTTGATGTTGACACAACAGATGTGTAACTAATTTCAATCTGCTGGCTCACAATGTCTTGTTGTTTTGTTTGTTGCCAGTTTGGAATACGTTGATGTTGACACAACAGATGTGTAACTAATTTCAATCTGCTGGCTCACAATGTCTTGTTGTTTTGTTTGTTGCCAGTTTGGAATACGTTGATGTTGACACAACAGATGTGTAACTAATTTCAATCTGCTGGCTCACAATGTCTTGTTGTTTTGTTTGTTGCCAGTTTGGAATACGTTGATGTTGACACAACAGATGTGTAACTAATTTCAATCTGCTGTCTCACAATGTCTTGTTGTTTTGTTTGTTGCCAGTTTGGAATACGTTGATGTTGACACAACAGATGTGTAACTAATTTCAATCTGCTGGCTCACAATGTCTTGTTGTTTTGTTTGTTGCCAGTTTGGAATACGTTGATGTTGACACAACAGATGTGTAACTAATTTCAATCTGCTGTCTCACAATGTCTTGTTGTTTTGTTTGTTGCCAGTTTGGAATACGTTGATGTTGACACAACAGATGTGTAACTAATTTCAATCTGCTGGCTCACAATGTCTTGTTGTTTTGTTTGTTGCCAGTTTGGAATACGTTGATGTTGACACAACAGATGTGTAACTAATTTCAATCTGCTGGCTCACAATGTCTTGTTGTTTTGTTTGTTCACTAGCTTTAAACTCAAGCGTAATCCATACATGCGCTACTGCTTCTAGTGCACTGCACTGATATTTGTGTGTGGATTAGCTTTCCCTTTTACCAGTGTCATTCGTCAAGCAAACCCATTGCGACTTCAGAGGTACTTGTAATTTTAAGTCCACAAATCAAGGACAAGAAGTCAACATTTTAGTCCAGCTGACTGATGTAGGGGTTAAACCCGCTACCTCGGCACACCGGATGTTTAAGAATGAGCGGTCTTATCCATCAAGCCACGCTGATCTCCTGCTGACATTTAGATTTCATTTATATTCGGACAAAACACAACAGACTTATTGACACAGATACAAAAAGCTAAAGATAGGTTACACATGTGTGCAAGCATTCAAACTACTGATCATATACTATATCATGCTAAATACAGCTCAGGTATGTTTTTGTGCCAGGATACGAGGGTGTAAGAGGAAATGGAACAAGCTGATAGGCTTGCAGAATGGGCTATAGTGGAGAGCGGATGAGCAATGAACCGGGTGTAGCGAAACGCCAGTGGGCCATGTCCTTATGTATTCTGTTATTCTTGGTAAACAAGGGGGAACCGGCTTTCGGAAGCTCTCAGTTCTCTTGTTCCCTCAAATATCCATGAAAGATAGTTCTTTGGGTTATCTTCATGCCACAAATCTTACATGGAGTGAGTAGATATATGTCTCTCGTTTCGGGTAAACCCGAGGGAACGCCTTGCGCCAAATGTGCACTGGTGCGGCTGCTAAGAATTGATGGCCGGGCAAACAAGTACCGTTTGCAAGTTGCAACTTGTCAAAGTTAATTAAAGATAACGACAGAAGTGCAACAGACTACTGAGACAATTAAAAGGTCTCCTACTGGTGGTGGAGAAAGGTAACCGTAGGCTGTAATAAAGTTGGTACTTATAAATCTCTATTGTTGTAACGACGGAGAGGATATGGCAAAACAGCAGTCTTGCCATGTTGGTAGGGGGTGACCGTTAGCCGATTTGGCTGCGCGTCTTGTTCTTGGCATAGCCGGGGAAGTGAAACGGAACAATATATCTCCCCAGAGGATTTCATTTGTTCTTGGCGTCAGATGAGCTGTTGCTATCTTTCTGTCTACGGCTTGAATTGGGCAGATTGTCATCTTTCTGTTGTATATACTCAGTGGATGGCTATGGTATTTTTGGGGATGGAGTCCACCAATCTATGATCTATCTTCTTGAGCCAGAGGAGGCTATTCACGGGACTATCTCTTTCGTCTGTTACTAGATAGGATGATGTAGGGAAGGATAATGGACTTCTCTATCTCATTGAGAGAACCTGCATTCCTCTAAATCTATGGTGTTCTGTGGGGCACTGCTGGTACATTGCGGCGACAGCTCAAACGAGAGCAGAGCCGGGAGGGGGTGGTATCTTCTTTCCTAGTCTTGCGGGGAATGGGGAACTACACGGCGTGCCATTACAACTCCAATACTATACTTTTAGTAACGAGGGGAAACACACAGCTGACTTGGCACACCACACCACAGGATCGTAGTTGTGAGAAAGGCAGCGTTTGCAAGTGAGAGGGAAGCATGGAAATGATTGTGCCAAATCATAATAAAGGCTTGGTATGAATGTGGAGAGTGTGTCTTGTGGGCAAAAAGACAACAGGACTTCGTCCAGCTGAAGGTCTCCTCAAGCCCGGACGTGGTCAATCCAGGGGCCACCTGACAGGTCAGGCCCAGTAATTCAGGTATTAAATATATTGTATTTGTGTGATACATGAGTCAGCCCAGTCGCTCAGGTTTTGTTTGTCATCTCCAGGGTCCTCTGCTATGGAAAGTGACTATGTCTTCTAACGGACATTATCACCAGTGCTTCTAGGCTAACGCCAATATGTCCGACGAGGCCAACTCAGGGTTTGGTGTGTTTAACTCTGAGACAGAGACAAGGTGCAGATCTTGAGGCAAGGACATTTTGCATGACTGGTGCATTGCCGGTTTTTTTTTCAACAACATACGCCTGAGAGCAGTTGTTGTCTGGAGGGAGCCTAAGAGTGATTTTCTTGCATACTCATTTTATACCAGACATTAAAAGGCACCCATCCATTATCCCTCCACGAACACCTCACCGTATCTGCAACCGTAAAGCTTTTCATAGGTCAGTGAAGACCTGGTGCCGAATTAATTCATGTGGCAATGAACAGAAGTCCTCAACACACCAGTCGCTTGGATTCTACAAAAGCCTGTGGAATCTACAACCAGTTGCTGGAGAAGGAAGGAGATTCTGACATCTTTGGTGAGATATATCTGGACAGATCAGACAGTATCTGAAGCTGGATCTTTGACTGTGGTGACTGGAGGCTCTGTGTCAAAACTTTACCAGTGTAGTGTCTGTGTAGATCTATCTGTTTATCTGCCTTTATGTGTTCCTGTGCTGTTCTTGATTAGGTTAATAAAATTACTTCCAAGTTGTTCTGACGACTGCCATGTTATTTATGTGTCAGCCAGAAGAACACTGCAGGAAATAGGTCCCTAGGTCGAAAGGAAGCGTGACAGTGAGTCCAGGGAAAACGGAGGAGGGTTGGCAGGTAAAGACCTATTCCAGCCAGGGCTATAGAAGATTAATTAAACATTGTGACCGGGCTATTTGGGACCCTCCACGTAGCTTGTTACAATTTCTGGGGGCACGTCGCGGGATATTTGAAATCCTGGTGGAGTTCTGGCTGATTTAGTGATAGGGGACAGATATCCTTGTTTTCTATCAATAGGTTCTGCCTACCGTGCCTGGCTATTGTCTATACTCTTCCTGACACAGACTGACCGACATACGACGTGTTGTGGTCGTGTAATGTAACTTGTTGTGTAATTGTGAGAAAAATTTTATTGGACAATTACCTCGTCCCTTGCCCTCTGAGTTTAAGATGGCATCAGCTGGGTTTAATGTCGCTGACGTACAGGCTACAGGGCGTGAAATGGGTTATGATGGAGCGGAGTTACAGAAATATGTGCAGGAGGTGGAAAGAGACTACAGACAGGCTGTGCGCGAAGCCAAGAGGATTGAGGCGGAGGCTGAGGTTAGGAAGATGGAGGCCGAGCAGGCAGTCAGAGACCATGAGTTCCGTATGAGAGAGTTGGAGCTGAAAGCTCAAACTGCCAAGGAAAGAGACGGGGCAGTGGGAGACACAGTTCTCCCTGACTCAACAACTTCTGGTGGCGGTCCATACCAGGCAATGAAGTTCCCATTGCTCCCGTTCGATGAACACAAAGATAAGATCGACCAGTATCTTCACAGATTTCGGTCGATGGCTTTGGCTATGGGATTGGAACGAGGGAAATGGAACTTGAAACTCTCACAGGGCCTGAGGGGGACCGCGTACGAGGTCTATTCTAGGTTGCCACCTGGTATGGAGAATGACTATGAAGCTCTGGAGAAAGCACTATTGAAAAGGTTCCAGATGACAGCTCATACTTATCGACAACAGTTCAGAAAGTCGAAGAGAGAGCCAGGAGAGATGTTCGCAGCCTACAGTGTCAGACTGAAGTCTTACCTTTTGAAGTGGATGTCATTAGCTGGATTTGCTAACGACTATGAAAGTTTGGAAGAATTGGTGGTCGTGGACCAAATGAAGAGAATGATGCCTAAGCCATTGCAAACCTTCTTGCTTGAAAATGGGGCAGAAAGGTTAGACCTAGTCAACACGTTGGCGGAAAGGTATGTGCTAGCTCATGGGGATAATGGGGAATTGTCACAACCCAATCCCCGACCACCAGACACATGGTCTGGAAAGAAGAAGAACCCTAAAACAGCTCACACTAAGAAGGAGGATCCTTTCGATAAAGTTCCTAGTAAGAAACCCTCTGGTAAGAGTCCACCTGGATCTCCTAAAAGAAAGTGGAGTGAAAAGTGGTGCGCCTATTGCAAATCTCCCACACACAATACGGTTGATTGCCGGCGTAAACAGAAAGACTCTCACTATGCTGCTTGTCTTGTAGAAACCGGGGAAGGGTCTCACAAGGAGGTAGAAGGGAGGGATCTTGGGAACAAAGATTTAGAAAAACCACCAGTAGTAGAAACGGTACTTGTGAACGGTCAACCAGTTGAGTGTCTCTACGACACCGGTCTGCAGTTTGAGGCTGTAATTTCATCACACTTAGTGAGTCCAGAGCAGCTAACCGGAGAATCTATTGAGATTCAAACGGCGACAAAGAGTGCGGTAGCGATGTCTCTTCCAATTGCGAAGGTGGACATCAAATCAAAATATGTTACCGGCACTATACAGGCAGCCGTTCTGCTAGATCCAATCTTCCCAATGATCTTGGGTTGTCGCTACGTCTTTCTAGGGATTCCAACCGAACCCATGTACGTAGGAGCGATGCAAACCAGATCTCAATCGGAGGATGAGCAGACGCCGGCCTTGATCGTGAATCCCTTGCCTGGGGAGTTACGAGCTGCTCAAAGCCAGGATGCTACTTTGCAACCTTGCTTCAACCAGTTGCCAAAAAGTTCTGACCCACCAAGACGGGGTCAGTATTATATGAAGAATCGGTTACTGTACCGGAGAGCCGGAGTGGAGGATCGCCAGCATGGACAGCTGGTAGTTCCTAAGGCTTATCGGGAACAGCTTCTTCATATGGGACACACCATTTCTTTCAGTGGACATATGGGTGTCGGGGCAACTCTCCAGCGCATTTCCTGCCATTACTACTGGCCAGGGATGACTGGAGACGTGCGTAGGTACGTCAAGTCGTGCCCGGAGTGCCAGCGAGTGGCACCAAAACACTGGACAGCTCCGGTAGTCCTGGGAGACATGCCTATTATGAACTCTCCTTTCGAGAGAGTGGCCATCGATCTTGTTGGTCCTCTTCCTAGGACTAGGAAGAGGAATAAGTACATTCTCACGATGGTGGATTGCTGTTCCATGTGGGGTGAGGCGATACCTTTGGCCACAATCGACTCTAAGCGAGTGGCTGATGCACTGATGGAGACCTTTACTAGGTTGGGATTTCCCAACCAGATCCTAACGGACAATGGGTCTCAGTTCTGTGGTAAGCTGATGGAAGAAGTCTTTCGTATCTTCCAGACCAACCACATTCATACAAGCCCGTATCACCCTCAGTCTAATGGGCAAGTAGAGAGGTTTAATGGTACCTTGATGACCATGCTTCGGAAGCTGGCTCAAGAGAAACCAGACAGATGGGATGAGTATATCTCAGCCGCCTTGTTCGCCTATCGGGAGGTTCCCCATGGGTCGACCGGGTTGCCACCAGCCACTCTACTATTCGGGAGGCCAATCAAGGGTCCCTTAGAAGCCTTATTGAGATGTTGGACAGAGGAGGAAACTTCTGAAGAAGCTGTATCCTCTTATAAATACGTCGAAGAGTTAAAGAAAAAACTCCAGACGGGTTGGGCTTTGGCAGCTCAGAATCTGAGGGCGGCCAGAAAGAGACACGCGGCCTACTACAATAGAAGGACGAAAGATAGGTCTCTTAAGGTGGGGGATCGGGTTCTGTTGTTACTTCCAGTAGGTTCCAATAAACTCGAGATTGGTTGGCAGGGGCCTTTCCCGGTGGAAAGGGTTGTGTCCCGCACCAACTATGCCATCCGGATCAGGGGGAAATCCAAAATCTTCCACATTAACCTTCTCAAAAAGTTTGAAGAACGATCTGATGGTACTTCTCTCCCACTCATGACTATGGCGGTCGCGATGGAAACTGAATCGGGCGAAGACGCGGATCGGGGTTATCCATTACACCCTGGGGAAACCTATAGGGATGTCCATATAAATCCTGATCTGTCGGCTGAAGAAACAGACCGTGTCATCCGGTTGTTAGAGTCCCATCAGCAAATTCTTACCGATCGGCCAGGGCGGACAGGGTTGGTCGAGTTTGATATGACTCTGACTACCCAAGACCCAGTTCGCCAGAAAATATATCCAGTACCCTTTTCGAAAGAGAAGGCCCTGGAAACTGAAATCCAGAAGCTTCTGGACGATGACATCATCACTCCTTCGACTTCTCCTTATAATGCCGGGGTTGTCTTGTTGAGGAAGCCAAGCGGGGAGCACCGCTTATGTATTGATTACAGGCATTTAAACAGTTGTACGACATTCCAAGTTGAGCCGTTACCAAACACAAATCAACTGTTTGCCAGATTAAATAGGGCAAAGTACTTCTCAAAAATTGATTTAAGCCGGGGATATTATCAGATCCCTGTGAAACCTGAGGTTCGGCCAATGCTCGCTTTCAGTACTCCGAGCGGCCATTACGAATTTAAGGTGATGCCTTTTGGGCTGAGCAATGCGCCCAGTGTGTTCACACGCATGATGAGAAAGTTATTAGACCCTTTAAGGGATCCTTCTGTTGTCTCGTTTATGGATGATATTCTCATCGCGTCTGACAATATGAAAGATCACCTGAAATCCTTGGAAAAGATCTTCATAAGATTGAAAGAGGAGGGGTTAACCGCCCGTCCAGCCAAATGCATGATTGGCTATCAATCCTTGGAATTTCTGGGACACACTATTACCCCAGGGGGACTGGTACCGGAAGAAAAGAATATTGAGAAGGTCCGTCTCGCACCCCGTCCTAAATCCAAAAAAGATGTTAGGTCTTTCTTGTCTTTGTGTGGGTTTTACCAGAAATTCATTCCGAAGTTCAACGAAATTGCGGCGCCGTTAACTGAGACCCTGAAGAAAGGATCACCAGATCTTATAGTCTGGACCCCGAGCTGTGAAGAAGCTTATGGGAAGCTGAAACAGGCTTTGGTGGATAGGCCAGTCCTGCAACTCCCAAATTTGGAGAAAACGTTTGTTCTGAGAACCGACGCGAGTAACATAGGGATTGGGGCAACTCTGTTGCAGGAAGGGCGAGATAATCCTTCGGTGCTGTGTCCGGTGGCATATGCCAGTCGAAAACTGTTACCCGCCGAACGGAATTACTCCACCGTCGAACGGGAATGTCTAGCTCTAGTGTGGGCGGTACAGAAATTTCAACCTTATCTGTATGGAGTCCAGTTTAAAGTACAATCCGACCATCAACCTCTGACGTTCTTGGCAACTTCTAAGAAACTGAATGCGAGGTTAATGAGATGGTCATTGCTCCTACAACCGTATCAGTTCACGGTCGAATACATCCCCGGAAGGGAGAATGTGGGAGCAGATTTCCTATCACGGCATCCTATGGTTGAATGTGAGGGTGGGGTCATTCGAACAGAACCACTGACAGTAGAAAGTCGTCGGGTTCGACTTTCTTAAGAGGGGGCCTATGTAGCGAAACGCCAGTGGGCCATGTCCTTATGTATTCTGTTATTCTTGGTAAACAAGGGGAACCGGCTTTCGGAAGCTCTCAGTTCTCTTGTTCCCTCAAATATCCATGAAAGATAGTTCTTTGGGTTATCTTCATGCCACAAATCTTACATGGAGTGAGTAGATATATGTCTCTCGTTTCGGGTAAACCCGAGGGAACGCCTTGCGCCAAATGTGCACTGGTGCGGCTGCTAACAATTGATGGCAGGGCAAACAAGTACCGTTTGCAAGTTGCAACTTGTCAAAGTTAATTAAAGATAACGACAGAAGTGCAACAGACTACTGAGACAATTAAAAGGTCTCCTACTGGTGGTGGAGAAAGGTAACCGTAGGCTGTAATAAAGTTGGTACTTATAAATCTCTATTGTTGTAACGACGGAGAGGATATGGCAAAACAGCAGTCTTGCCATGTTGGTAGGGGGTGACCGTTAGCCGATTTGGCTGCGCGTCTTGTTCTTGGCATAGCCGGGGAAGTGAAACGGAACAATATATCTCCCCAGAGGATTTCATTTGTTCTTGGCGTCAGATGAGCTGTTGCTATCTTTCTGTCTACGGCTTGAATTGGGCAGATTGTCATCTTTCTGTTGTATATACTCAGTGGATGGCTATGGTATTTTTGGGGATGGAGTCCACCAATCTATGATCTATCTTCTTGAGCCAGAGGAGGCTATTCACGGGACTATCTCTTTCGTCTGTTACTAGATAGGATGATGTAGGGAAGGATAATGGACTTCTCTATCTCATTGAGAGAACCTGCATTCCTCTAAATCTAGGTGTTCTGTGGGGCACTGCTGGTACATTGCGGCGACAGCTCAAACGAGAGCAGAGCCGGGAGGGGGTGGTATCTTCTTTCCTAGTCTTGCGGGGAATGGGGAACTACACTGCGTGCCATTACAACTCCAATACTATACTTTTAGTAACGAGGGGAAACACACAGCTGACTTGGCACACCACACCACAGGATCGTAGTTGTGAGAAAGGCAGCGTTTGCAAGTGAGAGGGAAGCATGGAAATGATTGTGCCAAATCATAATAAAGGCTTGGTATGAATGTGGAGAGTGTGTCTTGTGGGCAAAAAGACAACAGGACTTCGTCCAGCTGAAGGTCTCCTCAAGCCCGGACGTGGTCAATCCAGGGGCCACCTGACAGGTCAGGCCCAGTAATTCAGGTATTAAATATATTGTATTTGTGTGATACATGAGTCAGCCCAGTCGCTCAGGTTTTGTTTGTCATCTCCAGGGTCCTCTGCTATGGAAAGTGACTATGTCTTCTAACGGACATTATCACCAGTGCTTCTAGGCTAACGCCAATATGTCCGACGAGGCCAACTCAGGGTTTGGTGTGTTTAACTCTGAGACAGAGGACAAGGTGCCAGGTCGTGAGGCAAGGACATTTTGCATGACTGGTGCATTGCCGGTTTTTTTCAACAACATACGCCTGAGAGCAGTTGTTGTCTGGAGGGAGCCTAAGAGTGATTTTCTTGCATACTCATTTTACACCAGACATTAAAAGGCACCCATCCATTATCCCTCCACGAACACCTCACCGTATCTGCAACCGTAAAGCTTTTCATAGGTCAGTGAAGACCTGGTGCCGAATTAATTCATGTGGCAATGAACAGAAGTCCTCAACACACCAGTCGCTTGGATTCTACAAAAGCCTGTGGAATCTACAACCAGTTGCTGGAGAAGGAAGGAGATTCTGACATCTTTGGTGAGATATATCTGGACAGATCAGACAGTATCTGAAGCTGGATCTTTGACTGTGGTGACTGGAGGCTCTGTGTCAAAACTTTACCAGTGTAGTGTCTGTGTAGATCTATCTGTTTATCTGCCTTTATGTGTTCCTGTGCTGTTCTTGATTAGGTTAATAAAATTACTTCCAAGTTGTTCTGACGACTGCCATGTTATTTATGTGTCAGCCAGAAGAACACTGCAGGAAATAGGTCCCTAGGTCGAAAGGAAGCGTGACAGTGAGTCCAGGGAAAACGGAGGAGGGTTGGCAGGTAAAGACCTATTCCAGCCAGGGCTATAGAAGATTAATTAAACATTGTGACCGGGCTATTTGGGACCCTCCACGTAGCTTGTTACACCGGGCTGAAATACTGAATGATGTCAGAGAGGCCTGGCAATTAAACAAATCACGAGATGACTGCGATCTGTATCCTTGACCAGACTGCCAGAACATCAAGTGAACAGGGTGGAGTCAGACAGGAGCATTATGCAAGGGCCAAAGATGAATAGTCAACAAACACAGAACTGGGTCGGTAACCACTACAAGCTGAGGGAGATACTGAGGAGGGGATGCAAGCACTTATGGACTGAATGATCTGTATTGCAGTGAGGAATATCTGATGAATAACTAATTACAGCTCAGAAAAGTCTAATGTTTGTGAACACATTTTCTCAGATGCTTACTAATGTTAACTGCATTAACCTTACAACCTCAGTTCTGAAGTCATACAACAGAAGAAAGATTTAATTTATTATCTGCTTCTCTTACTTTCTAGTATTTCGTCTTCTTCTTTTGTTGTTTTAGCAAATTATTATCTTAATTACAGGAATCTGCCCACTAGCAACCTCAAGTTCTAATAATACCAAACAAATGGCTGTACATTATCATCAATATGTAGCAAGTTCTAACCATAGCATCACTCTTGTCATGTCCCTACTCTCAATATTTCAATCGAAACATTTCCATGCCCAGGGTGTTTTTGATGTCCTGTGTGCACCTTCGTATTTGTTGATACCTGACTCTTCTTCCAGGAACCATGTCTCCCTTACCTGTTCTTTCTAAGCCACCGAGATGTTTAATATGTCCAAAGTATTTCATGTTCCGAGACTTGATACTGCTCATGAGCTGTTGTTCTTCATTGTTCATTGTGTAGAATGTCAGAGAGCTGTGCATTCATCTATAAATTGTTTTCTATTAAAAAATATAAACAGAATAATTGAAAAATCATGCAACATTGGAACCAGCTTTGTTGATCTCAATTTGTAACTTTGTATATTATGTTGTTATGAAGCATTGCTTTGATATATACAGAGAATAATTAACGCAAATTATCACAAGTGGAATCCAGTGTTCTTCAATATTTAATATGTTGCATTCTCAAGGTTTAACCCTGGGTCTCCCGTGGGCAACCATACAGGCACCAGCGGTACAGTTTTTGTAAAGACTCAACATCATCATCTGGAGAAATAAAAATGAAGAAGTCTTAATATCAGCAATAATATTTATTATAAACAAAATACCCAGGATCTAATTATCTGAGGAGCTCTAAAAGTGCAGGTTGACCGTAAGGCACAGACATTAGTGTTAAAGTAGGATGTAAAAACAGACTCAACACAAACAATATCATTTTGAGAACAATGAAAGAGAAGCATATCATTACAACTATGACAGTGAAAACAAAACAACACACATGAACCATACCATTAATATTTAGCTTGTGCAGCAATTCACTGGTTTCCTTTTTTTTACTCAACACCTTGACTAAGTTGGTTGATTCCACCTGAGGTAGTGTAATGTTGGGGTATATGTATATTCGGTTGCTGAAGGTGGCATAGACAAAACATGGAGCATTACTGCGGTCTCGTAGGGAGAAATGCCCTGCAACATCATGGACTTTACATTAAAAGGCAGCACAAACATGAAGTAAAACTAAAGCAATACACCATCATGAAGCAGGTGTTTTCCAGCATGTTGCGCTCATTATCTTCTTCCTCTTCTTCTTCAGCGTTTCGAGCCATTGAGGTTCTTTGCTGCAGATACAATCCGTCTCCATTCGTCTCTCTGGTTGACCTTCTCTTGCCAGTCATTGATTCCAAGTGCTTGTAGGTCTGTATATATATTATCTCTCCACCGTCTTCTTGGTTGCACTCATTATAACTTACAAAAATATTCTCAATCTTCGTTCAGGTAATGAGTGTGTAACTGTAGAGTAGCATACAAATACAGACAGTTTATTGTTATTGTTCATCCATCTATCCTACCAAACTACAAGCCTCTTGTAGACTTCAAGTCAATCAGAAGTGACATTCGCATTCAGGCAAGCACACACATGCTGCTGTTGTTGCTGAGGGTGCAGTCAAATCAACTTGTTTACTCTTCTATGGCTTGATGAATCAGGGTCTGGTTATGACTAAAACATTCACTAACTGGTGCCTCTGCAGAATGGTGAGAATAAAATGTATGATATAATTCTCATGGGAAGAACTAAACACATCCCAGTGAACCAAGAGATGAAGAAAATAAACTGGCGCTGGATAGGGCACATAGACAACCTGAGAACTATATAACTAGGCATTTAACAGTTGGCTGGGTATGATGGATCGACATACCCAGGTCAGCACACCCCAAACCAGGAAGTCAGTGTTTTTCGGATAGGGCAAGGTAATAATAGGTGTGCGGTTGAGCGAAAAGTGTAGGAGGTCTGTTGGGTTTTTGCGGCGGGTTAAGAGAAGAAAACAAAGTTGGGTTTGTTGCGTGGAAGATACAGCAGCACATGAAGTTTTGAACATTTTGTCTGGTTCGAGAAGGGTATTTAGAACTTAAAATGTTTAACAAGAAAAGTGTACTACACACCAACTTTCTAGTTTGATGAGAAAAGTGCACTACACACCAACTTTCTAGTTTGACAAGAAAAGTGCACTACACACCAACTTTCTAGTTTGACAAGAAAAGTGCACTACACACCAACTTTCTAGTTTGACAAGAAAAGTGCACTACACACCAACTTTCTAGTTTGACAAGAAAAGTGTACTACACACCAACTTTCTAGTTTGATGAGAAAAGTTTGATGCAGGCAGTCGCTCACAGATTTTAGGGATATTTAAAAAGAGCAAGTTACAGTAGAGAGAAGGCAGAATCAGTAATGAAGAGTTATGGAGAGTCAGAACAAGGAGGGATGGAAAGGCACAGTTAGGGATGTAGAGTGAGGCAGAGTCAGGGATGTAGAGAAAGTTGAATTTAGTTTATGAGAAGCTTTTTTAAGAAGACTGCGGTATATTGTGTATTTGGGCTGGCATTCCATAGGTGTGGATGTATGCCTGCGTAACATGCCTGGGTTCATTAACATTGGGCGTGATGGACCTAAGTGAAAGTGGTACTATATAAACAAGCTAACCGGCCCTGAGAAATAATAGACGGAGGTAAAATGAGGCTGGGTGATAGGTCCCTGGAAAGGGCAAATAAGAAGTCAGACAGGGAAGGTTGGAGGCAGTGAGTTTAAGGGGGAGTCGAGGAGGCGTCAGCCCGCTAGTGTGGTTGTGAGGCAGACAGCTTGGGCTGGGGAGTAGTGTTGTGTGGAGTCAGGGGACTGGATAGTGAGTTGAGGCCTAGACCCAGAGTGGGTTGGATCGAGTGAGTTCGGGCCGGGGAGAGTGGCTGGTTAACTGTCGTGGTGGATGAGATTAAGAAGGCCTGGAGAAGGCAGTGTTATTTGAGTGTTAGGTTGTGATGAGGATATATTCTGGAATTACTGTTACTGGATGTATATATGTTGCCTGTTTCCATGTCCATTCATCATTAAAGGGATATTCTGTGCGCAAACGCAATCTTGTTCAGTGACTAATAGATGTGTACTACAGTAATGACTTGTGTTGTGGGACCCAGCTTACACTCTGCAGTGATATAGAAGGAGCATCAGGATCTAGACAACGACCAATCTCATTCTGTTGCAAAAGAGATTGTGACAGCCTGAAACCAGCGATAGAAGTTACATAATTGTTAACCACTACACCATCACAGGCCAGATAATATTAGCTTGATAGGTCACAGGCGTCATGTATGCTGTCTCAATATGTTGAGTCAAAATATTATTTTGCTATTACTTACAACTTAATAACAACTGATACAATCTAAACCTCACCCGCACAAAAGGCAGCCACACTGTCCGGGAAATGATAGCGGACAATTTCTTTGCTGTGGTTGACAATGTAAGTCTGGCCATTCCAAGAGCAACAAACAACTTCTTCTTTACCATTGCCCTAGTAGAAAATACAACATTGAAATACAACTACAACTGTAATACAACTACAACAGTGAAATACAACTACAACTGAAATATAATATATGCACAGTCATCAATATAAGAATAAATGTACATTCATAGGCACATAAACAAGGACATTAGCAGGGAGAGTGATAAAAATATAATCACTTTACAATATAATCAAATTTAGGAAGATAGTAAATGCCTGGCACACAACACAAATTATTGGAGAAATTCTTTTGACAGATACATAACACAACAAAATGTTAACGTATACCATGTTAAAAACAGCTACTGGCAATTTGGAAGCAGATTTCCTTGTATTGAGTTTTAACAATTATATTAGCATCAGTCGTTCAGAAAGCACTGGCAAATTACTGAATGTAAACTTGCTGGGACATGGAACTAAATGTAAATGCTGCAGTGATGTAGCTATAAGCTTTTAACTTTCCAGAGCTGTGTGTAAATGCTGTAATGGTTGTAGCCGACAGCTATCGTTTTCCAGTGTTGTGTGTGTAAATGCAGTGATATAGCTATTGCCTTTCATTTTCCAGTGTTCTGTATAAACACTGAACTGATGTAGGTATTGTATTTCATTTTCCCATGTTCTCTGTGTAAACGCTGCACTGATGTAGCAATTGCCTTTCATTTTCCAGTGTTCTGTGTGTAAACGCTGCACTGATGTAGCAATTGCCTTTCATTTTCCAGTGTTTTGTGTAAATGCAGCACTGATGTAGCAATTGCCTTTCATTTTCCAGTGTTCTGTGTGTAAACGCTGCACTGATGTAGCAATTGCCTTTCATTTTCCAGTGTTTTGTGTAAATGCAGCACTGATGTAGCAATTGCCTTTCATTTTCCAGTGTTTTGTGTAAATGCAGCACTGATGTAGCAATTGCCTTTCATTTTCCAGTGTTTTGTGTAAATGCAGCACTGATGTAGCAATTGCCTTTCATTTTCCAGTGTTTTGTGTAAATGCAGCACTGATGTAGCAATTGCCTTTCATTTTCCAGTGTTTTGTGTAAATGCAGCACTGATGTAGCAATTGCCTTTCATTTTCCAGTGTTCTGTGTGTAAACGCTGCACTGATGTAGCAATTGCCTTTCATTTTCCAGTGTTTTGTGTAAATGCAGCACTGATGTAGCAATTGCCTTTCATTTTCCAGTGTTTTGTGTAAATGCAGCACTTATGTAGCAATTGCCTTTCATTTTCCAGTGTTCTGTGTAAACATTGCACTGATGTAGCAATTGCCTTTCATTTTCCAGTGTTCTGTGTAAACATTGCACTGATGTAGCAATTGCCTTTCATTTTCCCATATTATGTGTGTAAACGCTGCACTGATGTAGCTGTTACCTTTCATTTTCCTGTGTTTTGTGTGTAAAAGCTGTACTGATTTTGCTGTTGCCTTTCATTTTCCTATGTTGTGTGTGTAAACACTGCACTAATGTAGCTGTTACCTTTTATTTTCCCATGTTCTATGTGTAAATGCTGCACTGATGTAGCTGTCAGCTTTCACTTCTGGTGTTCTGTGTGTAACTGACTACTACTTATACAATGACTACTACTTATACAATGACTACTACTTATGCAATGACTACTACTTATACAATGACTACTTATACAATGACTACTACTTATACAATGACTACTTATACAATGACTACTACTTATACAATGACTACTACATTATACAATGACTACTACTTATACAATGACTACTTATACAATGACTACTACTTATACAATGACTACTTATACAATGACTACTACTTATACAATGACTACTACTTATACAATGACTACTACTTATACAATGACTATACTTATACAATGACTACTTATACAATGACTACTACTTATACAATGACTACTACTTATACAATGACTACTTATACAATGACTACTACTTATACAATGACTACTTATACACTGACTACTTACTTATACAATGACTACTTATACAATGACTACTACTTATACAATGACTACTACTTATACAATGACTACTACTTATACAATGACTACTACTTATACAATGACTACTACTTATACAATGACTACTTATACAATGACTACTACTTATACAATGACTACTTATACAATGACTACTACTTATACAATGACTACTACTTATACAATGACTACTTATACAATGACTACTACTTATACAATGACTACTACTTATACAATGACTACTACTTATACAATGACTACTTATACAATGACTACTACTTATACAATGACTACTTATACAATGACTACTACTTATACAATGACTACTACTTATACAATGACTACTACTTATACAATGACTACTACTTATACAATGACTACTACTTATACAATGACTACTACTTATACAATGACTACTACATATACAATGACTACTACTTATACAATGACTACTACTTATACAATGACTACTACTTATACAATGACTACTACTTATACAATGACTACTACATATACAATGACTACTACTTATACAATGACTACTTATACAATGACTACTACATATACAATGACTACTACATATACAATGACTACTACTTATACAATGACTACTACTTATACAATGACTACTACTTATACAATGACTACTTATACAATGACTACTACATATACAATGACTACTACATATACAATGACTACTACTTATACAATGACTACTACTTATACAATGACTACTACTTATACAATGACTACTTATACAATGACTACTACTTATACAATGACTACTTATACAATGACTACTACTTATACAATGACTACTACTTATACAATGACTACTACTTATACAATGACTACTACTTATACAATGACTACTACTTATACAATGACTACTACTTATACAATGACTACTACTTATACAATGACTACTTATACAATGACTACTACTTATACAATGACTACTTATACAATGACTACTACTTATACAATGACTACTACTTATACAATGACTACTACTTATACAATGACTACTACTTATACAATGACTACTTATACAATGACTACTACTTATACAATGACTACTTATACAATGACTACTACTTATACAATGACTACTTATACAATGACTACTTATACAATGACTACTACTTATACAATGACTACTACTTATACAATGACTACTACTTATACAATGACTACTTATACATGACTACTACTTATACAATGACTACTTTACAATGACTACTACTTATACAATGACTACTACTTATACAATGACTACTACTTATACAATGACTACTTATACAATGACTACTACTTATACAATGACTACTACTTATACAATGACTACTTATCCAATGACTACTACTTATACAATGACTACTTATACAATGACTACTACTTATACAATGACTACTACTTATACAATGACTACTACTTATACAATGACTACTTATACAATGACTACTTATACAATGACTACTACTTATACAATGACTACTACTTATACAATGACTACTACTTATACAATGACTACTTATACAATGACTACTTATACAATGACTACTACTTATACAATGACTACTACTTATACAATGACTACTACTTATACAATGACTACTACTTATACAATGACTACTTATACAATGACTACTACTTATACAATGACTACTACTTATACAATGACTACTACTTATACAATGACTACTACTTATACAATGACTACTACTTATACAATGACTACTACTTATACAATGACTACTTATACAATGACTACTACTTATACAATGACTACTACTTATACAATGACTACTACTTATACAATGACTACTACTTATACAATGACTACTACTTATACAATGACTACTACTTATACAATGACTACTACTTATACAATGACTACTACTTATACAATGACTACTACTTATACAATGACTACTACTTATACAATGACTACTACTTATACAATGACTACTACTTATACAATGACTACTACTTATACAATGACTACTACTTATACAATGACTACTACTTATACAATGACTACTACTTATACAATGACTACTACTTATACAATGACTACTACTTATACAATGACTACTACTTATACAATGACTACTACTTATACAATGACTACTTATACAATGACTACTTATACAATGACTACTACTTATACAATGACTACTTATACAATGACTACTACTTATATAATGACTACTACTTATACAATGACTACAACTTATACAATGACTACTACTTATACAATGACTACTACTTATACAATGACTACTTATACAATGACTACTACTTATACAATGACTACTACTTATACAATGACTACTACTTATACAATGACTACTACTTATACAATGACTACTACTTATACAATGACTACTTATACAATGACTACTACTTATACAATGACTACTACTTATACAATGACTACTTATACAATGACTACTACTTATACAATGACTACTTATACAATGACTACTACTTATACAATGACTACTACTTATACAATGACTACTACTTATACAATGACTACTACTTATACAATGACTACTTATACAATGACTACTACTTATACAACGACTACTACTTATACAATGACTACTACTTATACAATGACTACTACTTATACAAGGACTACTACTTATACAATGACTACTACTTATACAATGACTACTACTTATACAATGACTACTACTTTATACAATGACTCTTATACAATGACTACGTACTTTACAATGACTACTACTTATACAATGACTAACTACGTATACATGAACTACTACTTATACAATGACTACTACTTATACAATGACTACTACTTATACAATGACTACTACTTATACAATGACTACTACTTATACAATGACTACTACTTATACAATGACTACTACATATACAAATCTGCAATATCTGCTTGGTAACTGCAGCCAAACAAGCTAAGTGGTATGGATCGATAAGTTCCACAACATAATCTAACACAACACTATCCATCACATCACTAGCCATCACATCACTAGCATCACATCACTACATATCAGAACACTATCCATCATAACACTAGCCACCACAACATCAGCCATCACAACATCAGCCATCACATCACTAGCCATTACATCACTAGCCATCACAACACTAGCCATCACATCACTAGCCATCACAACACTAGCCGTCACAATACATCATGAGAAAAGAAACCCATTGAACCCACTGGTCAAGCACTCACAGTAACATCCAGTTTGGTCAGGGCAAACAGGTAGTGGTCAACCTGAAGTGACCAGATGATGGTATCATTCTCTACCAGGATTAACGATCCTGAAATGGGAAAAGTGTAAGTGTCAAAGAATGAATATTTATTACATAATGGTGTCTCTTCTTCTCTGGAGAGTTTTTGCTTCTGCTATGGCTTGCTTATGCATTTTCCTCACGTTGGACTGGTAGTACATGGTTCTGTCACCCAGCTACTGAGTTACGTACGTGGAGCGACACTGTGAGCTGTGGATCTCATGTGAAATGCTTTTACATCTGTCTACGGTTTTTTATTGTGAACTGTATGTTCAGAAAATGGTGGCACCCGGTTGCTGAACCAGCTAGTTTTGCATTATGTAGTAATTTGTGTGAAGCTGCTGCTTTTCTAGTGACTGCCGCTCCATCAACGATGAACTGTAATTTTCATGACGGACTGTTGTGTTGGCATTCTGGCAGCGACCTTATGCATGTACTTGCTGTTGGTTTGTCATTACTGCTGTTTGTTCCACTTTTTTACATGAGGCAGTGAGCAGTATTTTATGGGATATTCACTAGCACAGGAACCTAGCATTATGGGGGTGACCCTCTGCAGTGAAATTGGAACCGCAACTAACTAATAACTGACAATGACATAACTAAAACCTTTGGAAGAAACATTACCAGCTGAAGCCTGATCCCAGCCAATCTGTATGTGCTGGACCGAATAATGACCTAGTTACATCCTGATATGCCTCTGTACAGATGTCAAGTTCCAACATCGGTCTTGCACACCCTGCTGGCTTCTGGGCTTGGAGAATAGGTCAGATATACAATAGACCAGGTCAAGTTCCAACAACGGTCTTGCACACCCTGCTGGCTTCTGGGCTTGGAGAATAGGTCAGATCTACAATAGACCATGTGAAGTTCCAACACTGGTCTTGCACACCATGTTAGCTTCTGAGCTGGGAGAATAGGTCAGATCTACAATAGTTAGTTAGTTAGTTAGTCGACAGATCATCCTCGTTGCACATCGGACCATTCAGTCCATAAGTGCTCGGATCCCCTCCTCAGCAAATCCCGCAGCGTGTAGCGGCTAACGACGCCAGTTCTGTGTTGGTTATCAATCTTCTTTGGCTTCCTGCGTAGTGTTCTTGTTTGGCCACCCCTCTTTTAATTTGCTGCTCTCGCAGTCTGGCCATTGTTGTGGATTCACAGTCATCACTTGGTTCTTGCAAAAGTCTCACTTCTCGTAGAGCATTCAGAATGTCAGCCTGGTCCATGGCGCGTCCGCCCTCCACATTAGCCTCACCTGCGAGCTTGTCAGCCCGCTCATTTCCTTGTACTCCCGCATGCCCTGGCACGAAGATGAAACTAATCTTTGCCAGCCGAGACCGCTTCAGAGGCAGCAACCATTCTCTTCGGATCGACCCCTCCTCTATCCTCTTGATCATGTTCATTGAGTCGCTAAGGAAACAAGCCCTAGTGAATGTCTGTGTCTCGAGCCATGTTATTGCTTTACTTACTGCCATGACTTCCATGGTCAGGCTACTTGTGGTTTCAGTGAAAGCACCAGAGTCCTCCTTCACAATTCTCCCTCCGGCCCGAGCTGTAAAGGCCCATGAGCTTCTCACATGTCGGACGACCGACCCATCTGTGTAGATGACCGCGTCACCGTCTAGCGAATTCTCGAAAATCAATGCTTGTACTTCAGCCTCAACAGCAGCCGGATTTTCTTGTCTGCATTTTCTATCTAGTTGGATGCAAACTGAAAAGGATGTGCAGAAGTCTGTTGGCACTTGCACCCACTCCTCGCCAGGTTCTAAGTCCTCAAGTGAACACACCTGTTGAAGAATGTCTTCGGCTTGACCCATCCACGACCGTCCTCTTTTTAACCTGCTGCCCTTCACCTTCCTAATTTCACTATGCAGTGGATGCTGTGTGTTTGCGTTAATTCTGAGGTAGGCGCGTGCCCTGCAAACTTGCATTCTCTCTTCAATGGTTGGAAAATCAAGAAGGTAGCGCATCGCCCTGCATGCTGTATCTCTTGTACATCCAAGAATAATGCGCATAGCTTCATTCTGTATCCTTTCCATCCTTTCTATCTGCTTATGGCTGACAGTCAGGATTGCCATTGCATACTCCAAAACAGACATGACCAGCCCCTCATACAGAAGACATAGATGGCTCTGCTCACAGTTTGCTGCCGCCATCACCCGCATCGCTGCCAAACCCCGCTTGGCCTTTGTTATCACCTGGTCTATGTGCACATTATAAGCAAGGTTTCGATCAAACCGTATCCCCAGGTAATTCATTGCCTGCGTTCTTTCCACCGTCTCTGAACACAGCATTACAGTTGGTGTTGGATTGTTGACAATATGATTATTCAACGAGAACCAAGTCACTGTTGCCTTTGTTGGGTTGACCATTGCCCCAGCTTCATCACACCAAGTACTTATGCGTTTGAGTTCGGTTTGTAGTTCCACAGCAACCTCCTCTCTATCCTTACCCTGACGATACACTAAAACATCATCGGCATATGACAATGTCCTGCCAGGTCCAGTGATCTGCTCACTGGTGATTCTCACTGTGTAGGCATTGAACAGTACCGGAGATAATGGTGATCCCTGTGGTAGGCCAGGATATATTGTTGTTGGTTCCGAAGTCCAACTGCCACATCTAAAAACTACTTTCCGTTGGAAGAGGGCTGCAGCGATCCAACTAAGGAGGAATGGACTTACGTTTAGTTCAAGAAGCTGAAACATTAAAAAATCCAGTGGTACTCTGTTGTATGCGTCCTCAAGATCAATCGCTGCAGCAACGGTTTCAGTGCCTGAGTGGAAACCTTCATAGACATCGTGGGCAAAGACTGCTGCATTGGTCCAGGTTTCTCTTTTTGGACGGTACCCACCCAGGGTAGGTGGGAAAACACCTTGCCTCTCTAGTTGGCTTGATATTTTCCTGGCAATTACCTTCTCCAGCAGCTTGCCTATTGTATTCTGCATGGTTATAATTCGATATCCCTGAATTTTTGTGTGGTCTTTGTCAGATCTACAATAGACCAGGTCAAGTTCCAACAACGGTCTTGCACACCCTGCTGGCTTCTGGGCTTGGAGAATAGGTTAGATCTACAATAGACCATGTGAAGTTCCAACACTGGTCTTGCACACCCTGCTGGCTTCTGGGCTTGGAGAATAGGTTAGATCTACAATAGTCCAAGTGAAGTTCCAACACTGGTCTTGCATACCCTGTTAGCTTCTGGGCTTGGAGAGTAGGTCAGATCTACAATAGTCCATGTGAAGTTCCAACACTGGTCTTGCACACCCTGCTGGCTTCTGGGCTTGGAGAGTAGGTCAGCTCTCAACAATCCATGTGGAGATGGTACTTTGGCATCAGGTCAGGAGCCAAGTCACTATACCAACTTCAGATGCGGGAGTTGGTCTTCTGAGCCGATAACGATATGTCCAGGATTACCGCAGGGTTCACCACTGTCACCAGTACTATTCAACGTGTATACGGTGCCGATCACTGAACAACAGTTGGACGGGAGGGGTAGGACTCTGTCATTCGTTGACGACATCCTCGTGTATCGACAGGGTCGAGATAGACAGGCGGTTACCAATGATATGCAGGGCGAACTAGATCGAATTTCCTCATGGTGTGCTGATGCCGATGCCCTTGTCAACCCTGCAAAGGCAACGGTTACATGGTTCTCACTAAACAACCATATTGTGAAAACAGACCTGCCGGCAGTAAGAATGGATGGGAGCAGTTTGAGTAGAACCCAGTCAATGACATATCTTGGCGTGAGGCTTGATTGTAGCCTGTCCTTCAGAGATCATGTCGATTATGTCATAATGAAGGCTCAAAAAGGTTTGTCAGCAATGAGAGTCATGGCGACTGCCAATATCGAGCAAAGACTGCTAATACTTCTGTTCCAAGGACTTGTGCTTTCACGCATCGAGTATGCCCTGGCCATCCTCACTGTCAGCCCTACACAGATCGGAAGACTTGAAAAGGTACAAAACGAAGCCATGCGCATCATTTTGGGCTGCACGAGAGACACCAGCTGTGCAGCAATGAGATACCTCCTTGACTTCCCGACAATGGTACACAGGATCAAGATCTGGAGAGCTCGTGCATACTTAAAAATAAGTGCAGATGAGCAGCACCCTCTGCATGACGCTATATTCAGAGAAAAGGGTGACAGGCTAAAGAGGGGCAAATCATGGATGGGTCAGGCAGAAGATGTCGTCTGCAGTCTTACCAGTATCAACCCCGGCAAGGAATGGGTGCCAGTGCCTCCAGCTTTTAAGTGCACTTTCTCCTGCATTATCACACTCGACAGACGGTGCAGAGAGCAGAACCCTGCCGCTGTCAATGCAGAGGTTAACGCGCTCATCTATGAACACTCAGATAGCCCCTAAGTGCTCATCTATACAGATGGATCTGTTGTAAAGCAGCAGAGAAGTGCGTGGGCATTTACAGCCCGTTCAGCGGGCCGAACCGTTCAAGAATCCAGTGGTGCCCACTCTATGACCACAAGCAGCATGACGATGGAGGTGATGGCAGTTACACATGCTTTCATATGGCTGAAATCACAGCATTATACCAACGTGTGTGTACTAAGTGATTCAATGAGCATGATTCAGAAGGTCGAAGCTGGATCTGTACATAGACAGTGGACTGAATCGCTGCGGAAGTCTGTTGTCCGTAAAGTCACCTTCATCTTCGTCCTGGGACATGCGGGAGTCAAGAGAAATGAACGAGCTGACAAACTGGCTGGCTCTGCACCCCCTGTAGATGGCCAGCCCATGGATCGTGCCGATGTTATTAACGTCCTTAAAGATATGGCGAGAACAGAGGACTTTGATGTCAGTGATTCCACATCGCTGTCCAGGATGAAAGACCTGGGAATAAGAATCGGCACAGCCAGATCTTACATCGGGAAAACAAAGCGCCACGTCAACCAACACAGAACTGGCACTATTAGCCACCGGACGCTGATGCATATGCTGGGGGAGGATCTGAGCACCTATGGACCTGTCCGGAGTGCAATGAAGATACCCCAACTGATAATTGAACTGATAACAGAACCAACTTCATCTGATAGAAATAAGCTCTTTCCAAGGTACAGATTACCTGAATGCCAATGTATTGGTAGCAAGAGTTGAAACTAACAGTCTTATAGAGGATTCATAAACCATCCACCCATCTAAACAGAGTGCACTTGCATGCTAAAGACATCACTCTGGGTCCAATCCTCAGCAATGGCAGGATTCAATGATTTTACCAGTATAGGACACACACTAAGAAAACCTGATAACAGTTTGACTATAAAGTCCTTTCTCTGGAATCCACAGGGCAAATGGAGGCTTAAACACACAGAGGGAGATCTAAACACATAAAGATGATAATTAGAGACAGAGTATGAGGAGGACATAGTTTCAGCAAAAGGACAGCTTGGCATGAGATAGTTATGGGCCTATTCCCCAATGGATGATAAAGAGCAGAAGAGGCTGAAACATCTAGGATTAATCCCACCTTATAAAATGGGTACTGAATAATTCCCACGATTTTATAGGAATTAAGAGTGGTGAGGAGGTAAGTGGTCACTCCACCTCATTATGTCAAAATTTAAAACATGTAAAGGTCTAACACTTCAGTGTTAGTATCTGCAATAGACTACAGAGTTAATCTGTTTATAAGAAACATCCATGCTTTTATATCTGCAATAGACTACAGAGTTAATCTGTTTATAAGAAACATCCATGCTTTTATATCTGCAATGGACTACAGAGTTAATCTGTTTACAAGAAACATCCATGCTTTTATATCTGCAATAGACTACAGAGTTAATCTGTTTACAAGAAACTTCCATGCTTTTATATCAAAACACACAGCCTCGTTCTTAAACATCTGGTGTGCTGATGCTGAGGTAGTGGGTTCAACATCTACACTGGTCAGTTGGACTGAAATGATGACTTCACGTCCTTGACTTGGGGACGTAAATTACAAGTGCCTCTGAAGTTGAAGTGGGTTCACCTGATGGCAAGGGACACTGGTAATAGGGACAGCTGATCCACATGCAAAAATCAGTCCAGTGCACTAGAAGTAGTTGTACATGTGTGGATAACGCTTGAGTTCAAAGTGTGCGAACGCAAACACACACACACAGAATATCAAAACAAACTGACATGGAAATGACACTCTAGGCTAATTTGAATACGTGTAGATAAGTACGCCTGTTTCTGCAGTGCATTGGTTGTATTTGCCTGCACTGACTTCACTTATCATGTATCAGATCCTGCTTTTAGCACATAAAGCACAAAGTTGTATAACACGTTGACCTACCATCGAGTGTCGCTAATGCATAATACATTGGTTGTATCAGATCCTGCTTTTAGCACATAAAGCACAAAGTTGTATAACACATTGACCTACCATCGAGTGTCGCTAATGCATAATACATTGGTTGTATCAGATCCTGCTTTTAGCATATAAAGAGCAAAGTTGTATAACACGTTGACCTACCATCGAGTGTCGCTAATGCATAATACATTGGTTGTATCAGATCCTGCTTTTAGCACATAAAGCACAAAGTTGTATAACACGTTGACCTACCATCGAGTGTCGCTAATGCATAATACATTGGTTGTATCAGATCCTGCTTTTAGCACATAAAGCACAAAGTTGTATAACATGTTGACCTACCATCAAGTGTAGCTAATGCATAATACATTGGTTGTATCAGATCCTGCTTTTAGCACATAAAGCGCAAAGTTGTATAACATGTTGACCTACTATCAAGTGTAGCTAATGCATAATACATTGGTTGTATCAGATCCTGCTTTTAGCACATAAAGCGCAAAGTTGTATAACGCGATGACCTACCATCAAGTGTAGCTAATGCATAATACATTGGTTGTATCAGATCCTGCTTTTAGCACATAAAGCGCAAAGTTGTATAACATGTTGACCTACTATCAAGTGTACCTAATGCATAATACATTGGTTGTATCAGATCCTGCTTTTAGCACATAAAGCACAAAGTTGTATAACATGTTGACCTACCATCAAGTGTAGCTAATGCATAATACATTGGTTGTATCAGATCCTGCTTTTAGCACATAAAGCACAAAGTTGTATAACATGTTGACCTACCATCGAGTGTCGCTAATGCATAATACATTGGTTGATGATGAGTATCAGCACTGGAACTGGTACTGTGGGATGACCTTCCCCTGCTAATGCCACCAATGATAAGAGTGCTGGTATCCTTATTTCGGGTCTGCATATGTGCCAGAGGGTGGTAGATTATGCTGCAGAAAAAAAACAAAGCCACAATATTATATTTCAATTAAGAGTGCTAGTTGAAGACACAATAACATAATAAATAACCTATTTAAGGATGCTACAGTGTGAATTTCATTACGGTTCCTACAAGGAGCACCATTAGAATTGGAACTCTACGCCGACTGTTGAAGATGAGGACTGAGCGCTTATAGGAATGACCCAAGTGCAGTGATGTAGGTTCTTGACTCAACTCAATCCAAATCCAACAAGGAAAGATGTACAAGATAAACAATCTACAATTCTTACACATGTGTTAAAGGAATTATCTGCAACCAAACTTTGTGACAGAGACACACCATATGGGTTTTCCAGAGTGCTATAATGTAGATTCCTAATAAATCATTAACTAAGACTGAGTGTATAACTGTGTCACTATTTGCTGAGAGAGTTCTATGATGTAGATTCCTAATTAACCATTAACCAAGACTGAGTGTATAAATATGTCACTATTCACCGAGAGAGTTCTTCTTCTTCGTTCATCCGGAGTTTTTTTTCGGATGTGATTGCGTTGTGCCTGTTTACAGCAGAGCTGCGTTCTTGCGCCGTTAGGCCGACACATCCGACTTCTGCGGGCATTTGTTGACCGGGTTAACCTTCCCGGGGGTTTCTTAGGACGTTTGACTCTCACTGTTGTGGTGTTATCCCCCATCCCAGCTGGTCCATATAGAACAGCCAAAGATCCTGGTCAGCCCTCAAGGGAAGGCAGGGGCAGACCATGGGCATTCCCCGCCATCCAAGGAGGCTTCCATACTTGCAGAGCCGATACATAGCGCTCTGGTACTGGGCTCACCCAAGGAATCTTCACGTCCTGCACATGGCTGCTTAGCCTCACTTCCGTATATTGGGCCTTCCGTTCACCATAGGCTGTTCTTCCGGAAACCAGAAGTATGCAGTCTGCAGATGACATCCACACAGTGAGCTTTCGATTCGGACTTTCCACGTAATGGATTTGCTATCCAAGCAATATTCCATTTCATGCCACTAGGACACTTTTCCACCTTTTATGAAGCCCACACAATGGGCTTTTGATTCGGACTTTCCACGTAATGGATTTGCTATCAAGCAATATTCCATTTCGTGCCACTAGGACACTTTTCCACCTTTTATGAAGCCCACACAGCGAGCTTTCGATTTGGACTTTCCACATAATGGATTTGCTATCCAAGCAATATTTCATTTCATGCCTCTGGGTCTTCATGCACCTTTAAATGTCAACCTGTATGTAGTTAAAGTAAGCTGCGGTCAACTTGAGCTTGTTGATATCTCCATAGAGCTTGTCCTCAAATGAAGCAGGTGTGGGCCAAAATATCTTTCTCTGTTCTGCATACGTTGGGCAATCCTGCAGCAAATGTTTTGCTGTCATTTTTCCAGTTCTACAATTACATTCATCAGTATCTCCTATCTTTAGTTTATTGAACAAGTGGTATTTCAGCCTGTTATGTCCTGTGCGGAGTCTGAAGATTGCTACTTGTTCTCTTCGGTCGAGTTTGTAATATGCATCATCCTTCTGATGGCCTGGATGCTCAGATTCCCATTTGGTTCTATAAGTGCTTTTTATCAACCTCTTTGCCTCATTATAGGTTATGTCTATGTCAGGCTGTGGTAGTCGTCCGCCCTCTTTTGCCAGTCTGTCAGCCTCTTCGTTTCCAGGTATACTGCAATGTGATGGGATCCACTGTATTACAACTTTTTGGATTTCTGGCATAGACCATGGAGTGCTGCTCTTAGGTCAGTTAGTTCTGTGCTGTTATTGCTCTTGAGTATTGAGACAGCTGACTTTGCATCTGTGAAGATAGCTATTTGCTTCTCTTTATTTTCCTCCATCAGGAGCATTTCTGCTGCAGTTTTCAAAGCCTCTACCTCCGCTTTGAAGTTACTTGAAAATTTTCCAGTTGCCATTGAATGTGTTTTTTTCACTCCATTTTTTAAATTTAGGAGAATTCCTCCTCCTCCATTCTCTATTGAATTTTTGGCTGATCCATCTGTATATGCATGGGTCCAATTCCTGCTTGGGTAATGTTCTTTTATGTAGTTTAGGGTTATTTCTCTTCTTTCAGTTTCATGCTGAGTGTTCTTTTTCTCAATACCAGGAATGTTTTCTATCATCTCAGGCAGTTGCTGCTGTCTCCAAGCTGGGAAGTTGTGTGCATTGTGTATGGGCTTGACTGTTGATATGTTAAGTATAGGATCTGCCCTAATCCTTCGTTTTGCAGTTTCTACAAAGTTGCTACGCTTCAGTCTTCCCTTTCCAAAACCATTAAATCTGTTGTACATAGGGTGGTCTGTCAATCTTCTAAATTTTTCTGCTTGTTGCTGGGCTCTGCTATCTCTTCTATCCTGCATTGGTTGTAAACAAGTGATCTTTTCTAGTTCATTAATAGGCGTTGTCTTCAGGCTTCCAGTTATGATTCGCATTCCTTGGTTTTGGACTCTACTTATTTTGTTAAAGTTTGACTTAGCTGCTGTTGCCCAAGCTGCAATGCCATATTCCAGTACTGGCCTCACCCGTCCAGTATATAACTTCTTGAGAACTTTCTCATCTGCTCCCCACGTTGTACCAGCAAGCTTTTTCATGATTGCCATTCTCTGCCTTGCTCTTGTTCGATTTTTCTCAACCTGTGTCTTCCATGTCAGGCGACGATCAAAGGTGACTCCTAGATAGTTTGGATTTTCTTCATGGCGCAATATTTTTCCATTCAATACCAGCTTAGGTTGCTGAGTTTTATTTGAGAGGGAGAACACTGTGCATGTTGTTTTCTCCTCACTTATCTTCACTAGCCATGATTTTGACCAGTCCTCTAGCGCTAATAAGGCTTGCTGTATTCTGCTGTTAGCTGTACTAATATATTCTTCAGATGTCCATATGGCTAGGTCATCTGCAAAGGAGGATGTGTGTACTCTGGCTGGAAAATTTTCTGTGATGTCATTTATATATGCTAGGAATAATGTTGGTGAAAGAACTCCTCCTTGGGGGACACCTTGCTCCAGCAGCATCATTTTGCTTGTTTGTCCTTGTACTTTTGTCCTGGCAGTTCTGTTCTCAAGGTAGTGGCTTAATGATAAAGGACGTGAAAATAAGAATTTACAATCTGTATAGCCCGGCAGATAAGGATCTTACACTCTCAAACATGGAAATAACTGACACAAATTGCATTGTTGTCGGAGACTTTAATAGCCGTTCAGAAAGATGGGGATACCCAGATACTGACAAAAGAGGAGATGAAGTGGAGGACTGGGAAATAGACTCAAATCTCCATCTACTCAACAAAGCGGATGACACACCGAGCTTTTACTCCAGAAGATGGATTACCACTTCTACTCCAGACTTAGCTTTCTGCACAGGAGACATCCTCCACAAAATCGATCGCCATGTGCTTGACCAATTAGCAGGTAGTGACCACAGACCAATCAAGCTTGTAATAAATATGGAGTATGTTCCACAGGAGCAAAAGCCTTTGCCCCGTTGGAATTACAAACGAGCAGATTGGGACAGATTTGCCATACTAACAGACACATATTGTGAAAACATAAATACACGATATGGCAACATGAAGCAAATGGTGGAAAGTCTAAACAGAGCAATAATACAGGCGGCCACTGAGTCTATTCCAAGAGGAGCGAGGAAAAATTACAAACCATACTGGACTGAAGAACTACAAATTTTGGAGGACAAAGTTGAAGATGCTAGGAAGACCGCAGAGAGAGAACAAACAACTGAAGCGAACATCTCTCTCAAAGCCATCTCAGCAAAATATAAAAGAACAGTAAATCAAACAACAAGAGATTGTTGGAGGAAAAAAACAGAAAACCTGAATTTTGACAGGGATGGAAACAAACTATGGAAACTAGTGAAAGCCATGAACAATGAAGGACCTAGAAACAAACAAATAACAATTAAACAAGGAAATGCCTTGCTTACAGGAAAAAAGGCTGCAAATGCACTAATGGAACACTATGCCAGTGCAAACCACATTGATATTACAACCGAACAGAAGAAAGCAATCAAAGATAAACAGATACATCATAGAAATACAGAGACAGCAGCAGAATATATGATGGCAAATCTAACAATGGAAGAAATGGAACAGGCAATGAATACCCTAAAAAAGAAGAAATCACCAGGAAAGGATGGAATCACAAATGAAATGCTAATAGGACTAGGCACCAAGGCAAAGAAGAAACTACTAGCAGTCCTAAATTACAGCTGGAAGAGGGGAATAGTCCCACAGGCATGGAAGGAAGCTATACTAATACCAGTCCCAAAGAAAGGAAAAGACCTGGAAGAACCAAATGGCTATCGACCTATTAGTCTACTTAGCTGTGTAGGAAAATTAATGGAACGCATTATCAATGGCAGGCTAACATGGCATCTGGAAGAAAACCAACTCTTAACACCACACCAAGCAGGATTCAGAAAGTACAGATCCACTGAAGATCAAATAACCTATATAGCTCAGGAAATAGAGGATGCCTTCCAAGAGAAAAAGCACACACTAGCAGTCTGGATAGATTTAGAAAAAGCATTTGATAAAGTATGGAAGGAAGGACTGAAAGTAAAATTGCAAAACATGCATGTTTGTGGAAAAATGTACAATTGGATCAGCCACTACCTTGAGAACAGAACTGCCAGGACAAAAGTACAAGGACAAACCAGCAAAATGATGCTGTTGGAGCAAGGTGTCCCCCAAGGAGGAGTTCTTTCACCAACATTATTCCTAGCATATATAAATGACATCACAGACAGTTTTCCAGCCAGAGTACACACATCATCCTTTGCAGATGACCTAGCCATATGGACATCTGAAGAATATATTAGTACAGCTAACAGCAGAATACAGCAAGCCCTATTAGCGCTAGAGGACTGGTCAAAATCATGGCTAGTGAAGATAAGTGAGGAGAAAACAACATGCACAGTGTTCTCCCTCTCAACTAAAACTCAGCAACCCAAGCTGGTATTGAATGGAAAAATATTGCGCCATGAAGAAAATCCAAACTATCTAGGAGTCACATTTGATCGTCGCCTGACATGGAAAACACAGGTTGAGAAAAATCGAACAAGAGCAAGGCAAAGAATGGCAATCATGAAAAAGCTTGCTGGTACAACGTGGGGAGCAGATGAGAGAGTTCTCAAGAAGTTATATACTGGACGGGTGAGGCCAGTACTGGAATATGGCATTGCAGCTTGGGCAACAGCAGCTAAGTCAAACTTTAACAAAATAAGTAGAGTCCAAAATCAAGGAATGCGAATCATAACTGGAAGCCTGAAGACAGTGCCTATTAATGAATTAGAAAAGATCACTTGTTTACAACCAATGCAGGATAGAAGAGATAGCAGAGCCCAGCAACAAGCTGAAAAATTTAGAAGATTGACAGACCACCCTATGTATAAAAGGTTTAGTGGTTTTGGAAAGGGAAGACTGAAGCGTAGCAACTTTGTAGAAACTGCAAAACGAAAGATTAGTGCTGATCCCATACTTAACATGTCAACAGTCAGACCCATTTACAGTGCAGACAAGTTCCCAGCTTGGAGACAGCAGCAACTGCCTGAGATGATAGAGAACATTCCTGGTATTGAGAAAAAGAACACTCAGCATGAAACCGAAAGAAGAGAAATAACCCTAAACTACATAAAAGAACATTACCCAAGCAGCAATTGGACCCATGCATATACAGATGGATCAGCCAAAAATTCAGTAGAGAATGGAGGAGGAGGAATTCTCCTAAATTTAAAAAATGGAGTGAAAAAAACAAATTCAGTGGCAACTGGAAAGTTTTCAAGTAACTTTAAAGCGGAGGTAGAGGCTCTGAAAACTGCAGCAGAAATGCTCTTGATGGAGGAAAATAAAGAGAAGCAAATAGCTATCTTCACAGATGCAAAGTCAGCTGTCTCAATACTGAAGAGCAATAACAGCACAGAAATAGCTGACCTAAGAGCAGCACTCCATGGGCTATGCCAGAAATCCAAAAAAGTTGTAATACAGTGGATCCCATCACATTGCAGTATACCTGGAAATGAAGAGGCTGACAGACTGGCAAAAGAGGGCGGACGACTACCACAGCCTGACATAGACATAACCTATAATGAGGCAAAGAGGTTGATAAAAAGCACTTATAGAACCAAATGGGAATCAGAGCATCCAGGCCACCAGAAGGATGATGCATATTACAAACTCGACCGAAGAGAACAAGTAACAATCTTCAGACTCCGCACAGGACATAACAGGCTGAAATACCACTTGTTCAACAAACTAAAGATAGGAGATACAGATGAATGTAATTGTGGAACTGGTAAAATGACAGCTAAACATTTGCTGCAAGAGTGCCCAATATATGCAGAACAGAGAAAGATATTTTGGCCCACACCTGCTTCATTCGAGGACAAGCTCTATGGAGATATCAACAAGCTCAAGTCGACTGCAGCTTACTTTAACTGTATTCAGGTTGACATTTAAATGTACATGAAGAAGTATTTAGACTGCCACACTTCATACCACAGGCATGTCGGTTACACAAGCCTCCCAGAGGCATGAAATGGAATATTGCTTGGATAGCAAATCCATTACGTGGAAAGTCCGAATCGAAAGCTCACTGTGTGGGCTTCATAAAAGGTGGAAAAAGTGTCCTTGTGGCACAAAATTGAATATTGCTCGGATAGCAAATCCATTACGTGGAAAGTCTGAATCGAAAGCTCACTGTGTGGGCTTCATAAAAGGTGGAAAAAGTGTCCTAGTGGCACAAAATGGAATAATGCTCGGATAGCAAATCCATTACGTGGAAAATCTGAATCGAAAGCTCACTGTGTGGATGTCATCTGCAAACTGCATTCTTCTGGCGTCTGGAAGAACAGCCTATGGTGAACGGAAGGCCCAATATACGGAAGTGAGGCTAAGCAGCCATGTGCAGGACGTGACGATTCCTTGGGTGAGCCCAGTACCAGAGCGCTGTGTGATGGCTCTGCAATTATGGAAGCCTCCTTGGATGGCGGGGAATGCCCATGGTCTGCCCCTGCCTTCCCTTGAGGGTTGACCAGGATGCCTTTGGCTGTTCTATATGGGCCAAGATGGGATGGGAGATAACACCACAACAGTGAGTCTAACGTCCTAAGAAACCCCCGGGAAGGTTAACCCGGTCAACAAATGCCTGCAGAAGTCGGATGTGTCGGCCTAACGGCGCAAGAACGCAGCTCTGCTGTAAACAGGCACAACGCAATCACGTCCGAAAAAAAACTCCGGATGAACGAAGAAGAAGAAGAAGGTAGTGGCTGATCCATTTATACATTTTTCCACAAACATGCATGTTTTGCAGTTTTACTTTCAGTCCTTCCTTCCATACTTTATCAAATGCTTTTTCTAAATCTATCCAGACTGCTAGTGTGTGCTTTTTCTCTTGGAAGGCATCCTCTATTTCCTGAGCTATATAGGTTATTTGATCTTCAGTGGATCTGTATTTTCTGAATCCTGCTTGGTGTGGTGTTAAGAGTTTGTTTTCTTCCAGATGCCATGTTAGCCTGCCATTGATAATGCGTTCCATTAATTTTCCTACACAGCTCAGTAGACTGATAGGTCGATAGCCATTTGGTTCTTCCAGGTCTTTTCCTTTCTTTGGGACTGGTATTAGTATAGCTTCCTTCCATGCCTGTGGGACTATTCCTCTCTTCCAGCTGTTATTTAGGACTGCTAGTAGTTTCTTCTTTGCCTTGGTGCCTAGTCCTATTAGCATTTCATTTGTGATTCCATCCTTTCCTGGTGATTTCTTCTTTTTTAGGGTATTCATTGTCTGTTCCATTTCTTCCATTGTTAGATTTGCCATCATATATTCTGCTGCTGTCTCTGTATTTCTATGATGTGTCTGTTTGTCTTTGATCGCTTTCTTCTGTTCGGTTGTAATATCAATGTGGTTTGCATTTGCATAGTGTTCCATTAGTGCATTTGCAGCCTTTTTGCCTGTAAGCAAGGCATTTCCTTGTTTAATTGTTATTTGTTTGTTTCTAGGTCCTTCATTGTTCATGGCTTTCACTAGTTTCCATAGTTTGTTTCCATCCCTGTCAAAATTCAGGTTTTCTGTTTTTTCCCTCCAACAATCTCTTGTTGTTTGATTTACTGTTCTTTTATATTTTGCTGAGATGGCTTTGAGAGAGATGTTTGCTTCAATTGTTTGTTCTCTCTCTGCTGTCTTCCTGGCATCTTCAACTTTGTCCTCCAAACTTTGTAGTTCTTCAGTCCAGTATGGTTTGTAATTTTTCCTCGCTCCTCTTGGAATGGACTCAGTGGCTGCCTGTATTATCGCTCTGTTTAGACTTTCCACCATTTGCTTTATGTTGCCATATCGTGTATTTATGTTTTCACAATATTTGTCTGTTAGTATGGCAAATCTGTCCCAATCTGCTCGTTTGTAATTCCAGCGGGGCAAGGGCTTTTGCTCCTGTGGAACATACTCCATATTCATTTCAAGCTTGATTGGTCTGTGGTCACTACCTGCTAATTGGTCCAGCACATGGCGATCGATTTTGTGGAGGATGTCTCCTGTGCAGAAAGCTAAGTCTGGAGTAGAAGTGGTAAGCCATCTTCTGGAGTAGAAGCTCGGTGTGTCATCCGCTTTGTTGAGTAGATGGAGATTTGAGTCTATTTCCCAGTCCTCCAATTCATCTCCTCTTTTGTCAGTATCTGGATATCCCCATCTTTCTGAACGGCTATTAAAGTCTCCGACAATAATGCAGTTTGTGTCAGTTATTTTCATGTTTGAGAGTGTAAGGTCCTTATCTGCTGGGCTATACAGATTGTAGATTCTTATTTTCACGTCCTTTATCATTATGTCAACACCTATAATTTCCGTTTGGTTGTCAGAGATCACAGATACTTCGCTGCAAGGTATTGTATTTCGTGTAAGTATTAGAACTCCTCCTTTGTGTCCTTCGCGGTCGAAACGTGTGGCCTGATATCCTCTGACTGAGAATTTGTGATTGGCGTTGAGGTGTGTCTCTTGAATGCATGCCACATCTATTCTATCTTTATGAAGACGATGTGTTAGGGAGTCTTTCTTCTTGTAAACTCCTTCGGCATTCCACTGTAGTATGTTGAGTGTCCGGGGTATTTGGTCAATAGCTCTTAACCTACTCCTCTGTGCCTTGACTCCACAGCACAGGGGAAGGTGACCACCAGTAGTCATGGGTGGACCCCCTCGAGGCAGGGGGCCCGGCACTATCACCGCCTGATGGGACTTCACGGGATTAGCACCATATCGATTAATTTTGATTTGTGACATCATGAATTAAGTTACGTTGCACTGCTTTGTCAAGCCTGTGGCTCAGTACATCCGATTTCGACAAGCATTTACTCGGGATGCTTTCCCTAGCCTTTGACTGTCCCCAGTCTACCTACAAGGCAGCAGGTTTCACGTTGCACTGCTTTGTCAAGCCTGTGGCTCAGTACATCCGATTTCGACAAGCATGTATTTGGGGTGCTTTCCCTAGCCTTTGACTGTCCCCAGTCTACCTACAAGGCAGCAGGTTTGTGTGTCTCTTCGTCTGGTCCCTCTCCCTTGACCTGTCCGACATGGGTGGCCCTACCAGTAGCTGTGCTACCGTCGGCATAGCTCTTGGGGTCATTGGGACGCACAAGCCCCTCTACCTCGTCACGGTGGACACACAGCAGAGGGGCGAGAGAGTTCTATGATATAGATTCCTAATAAACCATTAACTAAGACTGAGTGTATATCTATGATGTCACTATCAAGGACCATTGGCACATTCTTCTTCTTCTGCCTTCATCTTTCAATGGAGCACAGCTCCCCAACCAGATCCTGTCAGGCCTTTTATAGACCTGTTCATGATTGGATATATTTTGAAGCTAATGTTTTCTTCAGTATGAGACGCCTGCATCAGGCCAACCCTCCTTGGTTGCCTCTTACGACATGCACAGTAGGTTCCAAGTGTTACTGTTCACTAGCTTCCCTTACAGGGAGCAAGCAAAGGCACAGGCAAGCCATCAATTATAGGCAGCACAGCTGCTGGGCTGTGAAGTGTTAGGCCTTCACATATTCTAGGTCATGATAGATGAGGTGTCAGTGGCCAGTTCTCTTCTTCTACATTTCCCAGAAAATTCTGGAAATTATCTTATCCATTTTTATGAGGTCGGGTCAACCAGAGAGCCAGACTGATCCAAAAATGCAATACTGCTCTGCTGAAGTTTAACTCTAACCGCTTTGCAGGCAAGTTAACTAACTGACCCATTTATTACTTTAACTCTAACCACTTGTCAGGCAAGTGAACTAACTGTCCCAATTATTACTTTAACCCTAACCACTTGTCAGGCAAGTGAAATAACTGTCCCAATTATTACTTTAAATCTAACCACTTGTCAGGCAAGTGAACTAACTGCCCCATTTATTACTTTAACTCTAACCACTTGTCAGGCAAGTGAACTAACTGTCCCAATTATTACTTTAACTCTAACCACTTGTCAGGCAAGTGAACTAACTGTCCCAATTATTACTTTAACCCTAACCACTTGGCAGGCAAGTGAACTAACTGTCCCATTATTACTTTAACCCTAATCACTTATCAGGTAAGTGAACTAACTGACCCAATTATTACTTTAACTCTAACCACTTGTCAGGCAAGTGAACTAACTGTCCCAATTATTACTTTAACCCTAACCACTTGTCAGGCAAGTGAACTAAGTGTCCCATTTATTACTTTAACTCTAACCACTTGGCAGGCAAGTGAACTAACTGTCCCATTTATTACTTTAACGCCTTTAGGCACAGAGTGTTTTTTTTAATTTGGTCCAGACTTTTCCACTTTCTTCCTTAACATCTATCTTAAACAATTATTCTGTTATCTCCTTGTGAATCAGTTATTTTAAGGTGACAGTTGTCTGGGACAAAATGGTTAATTTTTGCGCACGCATGTGTGTATGTATACATGAGAGAGAGACAGAGACATCTCTCTAACCACTAAAAAGACAACCTAATAATGGTTGAGCTAATAATCACATTCAGTTATATGAACCTATTAATGTTCTTACATGGAACTGTAAACGGTATTGAGAAAGGGGAGTGACTACTGTTGGCAATCTGATATTGGAATTCAAACTGATATAATATGTCAGCACGGCAGAATGGTTAAGAACGTGTGTTCTTAAAAATTTGGTGTGCTGATGCCGAGATAAGGGGTTCAACCCTTACACCGGACAGTTGGACTAAAATGCTGACCTATTGTCCTTGACGTGGGGAAGTAAATTACAAGAACCTCTGAAGTCGGAGTGGGTTCGCCTGATGGCGAGGGACACTGTTGATAGGGAAAGCTAATCCACGTGCAAAATTCAGTCCAGCACTTCAAAATATAGTGTGTATGGATTATGCTTGAGTTTAAAGCGAGCGAACGCAAAAAAAAAAAACAACAAAAAACTGATATAAAATATAATTAGGAAAGCTCGACAAAAGGAAAAACAAACACAAATACAGCAAGCGTCTCGACCAAACTCTTTATCAATGAACAAAAAAAATACAACAGGAAAAGAAACAAAAAAATAGCTGGAAAACTGAATTGTAATTTGATGGACACAAAGAGTAAGAACCCATGGAAGGTTATATGCAGCTAAAAGATAACATCAGACTTACTCAAAAGGTGAATCAGGAATAGAGCTGAGTTTGCCAATAGACTTCTCTAATATGCTGTCGGGATGTTCTTTAGGACTGTCCATGAGCTTTGTCAAAGAAACATTATCCAGCCGATCAAGACTCAATTTTCTGCTAGGCTTCGCCACTGTCACTTCACTTTTCTCAGGTGAACTGTCTGACTTGCCACTCCTGTTTACCACTTCACTCTTAACAGACTGACCATCATGTTTCTGTGACTTGTCACTTTTGTTTAATGCCGTGTCCATGGACTTTACTGAAATATTTTCTGCTGATCTGTTGGTAGAATCAGAATGACAGGATGTGGTGTCTGATTTGGTTGAGAAAATTTCAGATTTGGATAAATTAGCATGTCCCGGCAAGTTATGGATGTATGAAGCTGTGGAGTTGTCATGTTTTCCTTGAGTGATGAAACTCCCGCTTCTCTCCAGGGAATGATCGGGTTTGTTTTCAGACATTTTGTCAAGGTAACTTTCAGACTTGATGTGCCGGAATGCTGGCCTCACTTGCAAGGAAACAAATGTTGCCCCTGGCTGAGATACCATGAGTTCCGGCTGGTGATCCTGGTTGTAATTTATTGTTATGCTTCCGATCTACAAGAAAGAAATAATAATTCAGTTATATAGTATTAATTATTAAACACAAAATGAAACTGTACCCAGGCAGTGCAAGTGAAACACATAAGTGTTCATTACAAAAATGCTTTTGCACTTTCAACAGTGCATTCTCTTTCTAAGGTACAACATTCATCATAATCACATTTGCTTATTACAAATATTTTCCAAGTTGAAGAAAGTACTTAAGTGTTAAACAGATTTCTAAACATTGGAAAAGAAATCTGGAAAAAGTGTTGTATTAGAGTTGTAATGAGACGCTAAGGCTAAGCATTGCCAAGCATATTACTAACACTAGTTCATTTCACCACTGGCTAAAAATACTTGTTTTTTGTTTGCACAAAGTTGGTTTCTGTAAATGAAAGACAATTGCCTCTGCCATTTTAAATACTGAATGTATATGAAATAGCAAAAGATAATCTTCTGCTAAAGAATTACAGAAGAATAACAAAGATATTTCACCACAACCATGACTGAATTTACCTGTCCAGCCAACTGCCATCTTTGAATGAGCAAAAAGTGTCCATTGTCAGAATCTGGCATCTCATGCCATCGAAAAGCTCGGACAACTCTGTCTGAATATCCTATCACCATTTCTACATGCCCATCTGAGTCTGAATGCCAGGCAGAAAACAAAACAAGGGGTTAACATACACAGTATTAGAAAAGTTCAAACATTTGAAATTGCAATTATAAGAAACACATGGACATTTGGGGAACTGTGGCAGCACAATGGCTAGCAAGCTGGAAGTCATGTGTTCAAATACCCATCAAGGCAGGGACATTTTTTCACAGGCCTGGGTTCCCCATTCAACCCAGCCTAAAATGGATACCAGAAAATGTGCTGGGAAGTAGAGCAGACAGTGTCATATTCACATCAACAAAAAAATGTTCTAAAAGTAGTGAAGCCAACACCATATACTCAATGCACTTCAAGGCGTGAAAGGGAGTCCTTTAAGTATGTTTACCGCGTTTCAAACATGTATCATTATCACCTGTAGATACTATTTCATTAGACAATTAACTATGATAAGTCGCTGACAGCAAACAATTTAAGCAGTTGGATACAGAATTAAAGATCCAAAGTTAGTTGCATATCTTTTACATGACGTTGCAATCAATCCCAGCATTTTTGGCTGTTTGTGATTTCTTGGCAAGTTTACATTCAGTAGTTTGTCATTGCTTTCTGAATGACAGCACTCATACCATTTTTTATAAAAACCAATGCAGAGCGGTCTGCTGCCAAATCGCCTGCAGCTGTGTTTGAACACAGTATGCGGGATTATGAACTGCATCTATAACCCCTTCGCCACAGTTAACAGTTAGCTGTATAACCTTTACAAGACATTACTGTCAACCCCAGCATTTTTTCTGTTTGTGATCTCTTGGCAAGTTTATGTTCAGTAGTTCCTGAGCCGGTGAAAAATTAAAGATCAACCACAGCAAATCCAAGTGTTTCAAATATCAAAAGAAACAATTTCTTGCAACTTGACAAACTACGGCTGAAATTATCAATACACCTCTAGATGATGAATATTCATAAAATAATTCTGAGATAACATGATGTTTAATTTTGTAGCTAATTAATTAACATTAACATACAAATTCAGGTGTTTGAAGAACAAAAAGTAATAGATCCTGTTCCATATCTTAAGATGTATTGTATAATGGTGCTACGCCCATATTTCTATTGACCAATCAGCACTCAGTGGATGTATTGGTCAACATCAAGCCAACCACTTTCCCTTCCCAGACATTTTTGGATACCCATTTTTAATCTGGGTTGACCTGGGAGCTCAGGTACATTTAAATAATCCATCTCAATGGAGACTTGAACATATTACCACCAGGCAAGTGTACCAGCCCACTGCGCTACTGTGGCCCCCCCCCCCCCCCCCCCCCCCCCCCCCCCACTAACATAATGGTTTGAATTTCATTTGCAGCGATTTCTTTTTTCTGATCACATACATCTCTGGAAATTACCCAGACTTGTAATATAGATACGAGAGATTTCCCTGGGAAGGATAAGAGGCTAGGAGCAAGTCACTCCAGCTCATTAATGAATGCCCTGACCTAATATCAATCAAGACTGACAACACCCCATCCATATGGCAAGAATTATTACTGTACTACCTTAAAGTAACTAGGAGTTTCAGATAACCATAAAATTAGGGTTAAAAGGTTTATTGGCGAAAGGAACGATTCATCACACCAGGTTTTTATATCCCTGCTGAAAGCATTGCACAAAGTGCGACTTCCGTAGCTCCAGCAACGACTCCCAGGAGTCTCAGAGAAAACTGCACTTGTGAACCGAATAACTGAGTCTCAGAGAAAACTGCACTTGTGAACTGAATGACTGAGTCTCAGAGAAAACTGCACTTGTGAACCGAATGACCGAGTCTCAGAGAAAACTGCACTTGTGAACCGAATGACCGAGTCTCAGAGAAAACTGCACTCATGAACCAAATGACTGAGTCTCAGAGAAAACTGCACTCATGAACCAAATGACTGACTCTCAGAGAAAACTGCACTCATGAACCAAATGACTGAGTCTCAGAGAAAACTGCACTCATGAACCGAATGACTGAGTCTCAGAGAAAACTGCACTTGTGAACCGAATGACTGAGTCTCAGAGAAAACTGCACTTGTGAACCAAATGACTGAGTCTCAGAGAAAACTGCACTTGTGAACCAAATGACTGAGTCTCAGAGAAAACTGCACTTGTGAACCAAATGACTGAGTCTCAGAGAAAACTGCACTTGTGAACCAAATGACTGAGTCTCAGAGAAAACTGCACTTGTGAACCAAATGACTGAGTCGCAGAGAGAACTGCACTCATGAACCAAATGACTGAGTCTCAGAGAAAACTGCACTTGTGAACTGAATGACCGAGTCTCAGAGAAAACTGCACTTGTGAACCAAATGACTGAGTCTCAGAGAAAACTGCACTTGTGAACCAAATGACTGAGTCTCAAAGAAAACTGCACTTGTGAACCAAATGATTGATTCTCAGAGAAAACTGCACTTGTGAACCAAATGACTGAGTCTCAGAGAAAACTGCACTTGTGAACCAAATGACTGAGTCGCAGAAGAGAACTGCACTCATGAACCGAATAACTGAGTTGCAGAGAGAACTGAACTTGTGAACCGAATTGACTGAGTCTGGAATCAAACCCACAACCTTTAGAGCACACAAGGCAAGCTTTATATAATATACTTTAAAAGCTTCAACTAAAACTATAAAATACAAATGACATTAACATATGTAGGCCAAGGAGAATATTCTGTATACCAATATCGGCAAGGCACATCACTCTTGCATTTGCTGGTAACTCTTGAGTGAAAAAGGGTTTCATATGGCCACTTTCTGTTTCCTCTTCAGTAGTGCTCATACTCTGCAAAGAAAAACATGAGAACTGACACATTGTGTACAAACAACAAGATTTCTAAGGAATAGGTGCAAACAACAAAAAGGTGAGAAACTTCGGCTTTCAGTGATAGTTTGATCATTTAACAGTTCGGATGAAATACTCGTAAGATGTATTAATGTTAAAAGTGCCACCAGTGAAAGAAAATCTCACAGACCTTAACAAGATAACAAGGAAAATTGCCGGATCAACCAAGTGGACATAAAAACAGTAATAAGAAAGTTCTCACCAACATTAAAGCTGAAATGAACAGACAGGCCAAATAATTTGAAGAGCTTCTGAATAGATCAGTCACAAAAGATGCCCTTGATATTCTGACAGAAGTACAGCTGGATTTCAGCTGTGAGAAACCATCTAAAGAAGAAATTAGATAAGCTGTCAAACTCCTGAAGGAAAGAAAAGCTGCTGGTCCAGATGATATCCTGTCCAAAGCTTTTCAAGCCAATATAAACAATTTAATTGAGTTAATTCACAAATTACTTAGCAAAGTCTGAGAGACTGAAGAAATATAAATAGACTGGAGAGTAAGATATCTGGTGAAGATACCAGTGACAGGAGACCTGCACGAGTCAGAACATTTTATAGTAGTAGTGTTATTGTCAGTTCCTGAGAAAATATTAAGCAGATTCGTTCTGGGAAGATTAAGAGCTGAGAAACAACTAGGAGATGAACAAGCAGGCTTCCATACAAACAGATTCTGCACTGATAAGATAGCCACATAACGCAAAGAATAAAGCAAAACGTTGAAATGCATTCACTGCTTTATACTGAATTTGTGGACTATGACAACATTTTTCACAGCACTGATACAGAATATCTTTGGAGATTGATGAGGTACTATGCAATCTCACGGAAAATCATTAACTTAATAAAGACAATATATGATAGCATAAAATGCAGAGTTCTTTATGTTTGAAATGAAAACACAAGTGCAGCAGGGATGCTTTTTCACCTGTAATTATAGAGTGGATTTTTTAAGACAACACCAGAAGTGGAATTCAATGGACTCTGACAGAGCTGAGCAGCTTGACTGTCTGGGCTTCACTGTACCACACATAAAATCTGATGCAAGGTAAATTAAGCACAATGAGAAGTCACAACAATTAGGTCTAATAATTCAAACTGGAAAGACAAAGTTAATGAAAATAAATTAAGCAAATCATAACACAATCTCCCTTGGTGAAACCTTACTTTAAAAGGTGGAATTATATACATATTTAAGCAATAATGTAGACGAAGTTGGTAGAATGGATATAGATATTAAAATAAGGAAACAAGAGGAGTCTTACTAGCACTATGAAATGTATGAAAGAAATAAAATATTGAAAAAAAAAATAAAAATATTTACCTCTAATGATAAATTAGTAGTGCTGTATGGGTCAGAAGCACGGAGCATGACTAAAACAATAGCTAGTAAATTACAAATGTTAAATAACTGGTGCCTGTGCAGAATTCTAAAATGGTACAACAGAATCACCAATGTGGAGCTCGTGGAAGGAACTTAAAATCACACTAAATCAAAAGGTGAGGAAATGATGCTGGCGCTGGAAAGAACACACATTGAGCAAATCTATTAATGGCATAGCTAGGTATAGCCTCTGGGACCTATGGGGCAAAAGAAAAACAGGGAGACTTAAAAATACATAGAGAAAAGAAATACAGAGAGAGAGAGAGAGAGAGAGAGAGAGAGAGAGAGAGAGAGAGAGAGAGAGAGAGAGAGAGAGAGAGAGAGAGAGAGAGAGAGAGAGAGAGAGAGAGAGAGAGAGAGAGAGAGGAGGGAGGGGGAGAGAGAGAGAGAGAGAGAGAGAGAGGAGGGAGGGAGGGAGGGAGAGAGAGAGAGAGAGAGAGAGAGAGAGAGAGAGAGAGAGAGAGAGAGAGAGAGAGAGAGAGAGAGAGAGAGAGAGAGAGAGAGAGAGAGAGATGAATAATAAGCGAGTACATGGAAGGAGATGCAGAAGACAAACAAGGAAAGAGGGGTTTGGTGTGAGTTGATTGATTGAGGGCCTCAGCTCAACTTAGAGATGAAAGGTAGGTAGGTGACGAAGAAGAAGAAGAAGTAGAAGAAGAAGAAGAAGAAGAAGAAGAAGAAGAAGAAGAAGAAGAAGAAGAAGAAGAAGAAGAAGAAGAAGAAGAAGAAGAAGAAGAAGAAGAAGAAGAAGAAGAATGCAAAAAATAGTAAGTAGATCAAAATACTGTAATAAAGATGAAATGTCAATTAAGGGAGAAGAGTGAGGCATAAAGTAGAATGACAAAGGGAAAACAAGTAATAACTTATCAAAAGGGTGTATGTAACAATAGTGTTACGCTAAGGCATCAACATCAGTATTAACCCTGCTGGATGAGCACAGCCAACTGTCATAATAAAACGGCTTTCAATTTGGCGTCCACAGAACTGTCCAAGAAATCTGGCATGCTGCCAATGATACATACATCATCAGGACCAATCTGATCAGGGAAGTTAAAATGTTCTGCAACAGGCTTGTCAGAATATTGTAAGATGTCCCTCGGATGCTTCCTGAACTTGTATGGGGAGGCGAAGGGAGGAAATAGGATAGGGGTCAGCATGGCAAAGATGTTAAGCCATCTTCTTTATTATCTGAAGGTCAAGGGTTTGTTTTCGGTCTCATTGTTCGGACAATGAGAGCAAAACTTTTCAGAAACCCCTAGGGGGTCATAACTGGAGGTATGGAGTTTGTGCTTTGTGCAATGCTCTAGACAGACAAGACTTCCATTATGCGGAGACAGACCAAGCCAGTTAGGGTAAAACCTGGTGGACTGAAGAAAATCTTCTTGCCTTTAGCCTTTCGTCTAATGTAAAGCAAGTCTACATTATATAAAATTACAACAAATGTGAGCACTGTGTTAGGGCAATGAATATTGCAGACTTATGCTAATAGTGGATAGTGCACTAATTTATACTAATACTGGATAGTGCACTAACTTACACAACTGGATAATGCACTAACTTACACTAATACTGGATAGTGCACTAACTTGCACTAATGCTGGATAGTGTAGTGCACTAACTTACACTAATACTGGATAGTGCAATAGCTTACACTAATACTGGATAATGCAATAGCTTACACTAATACTGGATAGTGCACTAACTTACACTAATACTGAATAGTGCAATAGCTTACACTAATACTGGATAGTGCAATAGCTTACACTAATACTGGATAGTGCAATAGCTTACACTAATACTGGATAGTGCACTAGCTTACACTAATGCTGGATAGTGCACTAACTTACACTAATACTGAATAGTGCAATAGCTTACACTAATACTGGATAGTGCAATAGCTTACACTAATACTGGAGAGTGCAATAGCTTACACTAATACTGGATAGTGCACTAGCTTACACTAATGCTGGATAGTGCACTAACTTACATTCACACTGGATAGTGCACTAACTTACACTCACACTGGATAGTGCACTAACTTACACCAATACTGGATAGTGCAATAGCTTACACTCATACTGGATAGTGTACTAGCTTAAACTCACAATGGATATGCACTAATTTACACTAATAATGGATAGTGGACCTGCTTACATTATGTCTGGATAGTGCACTGGTATACACTCATACTGACCTTGATTTAAATCCTTATTTGAGGAAGGGTGTTTTATGTTGATCTCTCGACAGAAAGGGTGACAAGGAAGACAACCAGTCATCCCGACATTACAATGCTATGACCTAGTAAATGTGATGTCCCATCACTTCACACCACACGGACGACAGCATCTGCCAATGGGATTACACTTACTTTATGACATGAGAGTCCTGTGACCTTACCTGTGTGGACATGTGAGTTGGAACATCATAGATGTAGCACCACCCCTCAGCTGTCATGCACACAAGGCTGTTCTGCATCAAAGTTCATGAATAAACATCAGTGTCGTGCAATCATGAATATTCCTACAAAGACATGTTAAAAGTTAGTTGCATATCCTTTACAGGACGTCGCAGTCAACACCAGCATTTTTTGCTGTTGTGATCTCTTGGCAAGTTTACGTTCGCTTTCTGAGCGACTAGCAACCATACCATTTCGTAAAAAACCAACACAAGACAATCTGCTGCCAAATCACACACAGCTGTGTTTCGAGATTGCGGTATTATGAACTGCGTCGGTAACCCCTTCACTACGGAGCCAGCCAAAGACATGTGACACTACTAAATGCTGACTGAATATCTTGATTGGAATTTCAAAGTTTGTGGTAATTACACTTTTGGAAAGTAAACTATGTAAAAGAGTCAAAAGAAGTCATAGGTAGACTGGCCACATCAATGCAGAGGTCACACCTACGACACAACTCATGCAGACAAATTACCATAACATATTTGAGAAAACATACATCTTTGCTGTGGCTAAATAAGGATGTCAGCCATGGCCCATTTCACAATAAATAATGAAGAAAATTGAGTGTTTCTAATGTAAATGTTTAAAAAAGTTCTTTGAATATCATAGACCAAGAATAAGACATGCCATGGACCGATGTGAGGTAGACAGCGGTAAACTGATGTAGTGAGAACAGGTTACCATAGAAGAGGAATTGTCATCTGTGAAAGCAGTTCACGCGATCACGATGAACAAATCCGCATGAATAAGTCAAGGAAAGTCGGGGAGCAACAGATGATGATGTTGAAGAACACAGGGAAATCATTCAGAGAAGTTGCGTATCCCGTGACATTAGTTGTGTGGTACACGAGAAGGACACGGCTGGACAAGGTTAGTCTAGCCAGGGTCCCAGTAGAGAGAGGACGTGAACCGAGTGTCAAAAGTGAAGCGAGATGAATTCAACATTGCTTTCATATTGGAACGACGCTTCAGCCTGAGGCGAAAGTGTTTGACACAAGTCGGACGGCTAATTGAGTAGCCATTCCAGTTCAGTTACGGCTCGCCGAGTTGACGGCGATTGAGCAATGCCCCATGCCAATGTCAAGGGCAAGTGACCGTAAGTTGACCATAGATTAGCCATTGTAGTATAGCGGTGTTTCAGAACTATGAACAGTAATTATACGTGTTATTTACTATCGCATGACATCCCGCACCTTTCGGGAATGATTGACATTATGTCACTGACACTGTTTATAATAAACACTGAAGAATGGCAAGGACATGGAGTTGTTCACTATTTCCATGTGATGAAAGTTCCTGTTTACTTCTGTCACTGCGGCTGAACAAACGAGCCTGCAATCAGCTTCATGGCAGACAAATACTGATATTCTAAAAGATCTGAACATGGAAGAAAATTGACTCATAAACAGAGTCTTGTCTCAGAAACTGAAATACTTTGGCTGTATTAAATGTGCAATAGTTTGGACAGAATGTAAGAAGAGGCAGTGGTAGACCATCACAAAGATGGACACAGGACATTGCAGACACCTTGGGTATGAACATCTATGAGTAAGGACAACTGGCAAAAAATTGATGATCTTTTGGGTGGGCCATGATGAGTGCGATGTTCTGCAAAAGACCTGCTACATGATGATTTAAGACCTGCTACATGATGATTTGAGACTTTCTACACGATGATCTGAGTTTAGACCTGCTACATGATGATTTGAGACTTTCTACGTCATGATCTGAGTTTAGACCTGCTACATGATGATTTGAGACTTTCTACATGATGATTTGAGTTTAGACCTGCTACATGATTATATGGGTATAGACCTGATACATGATGATCTAAGACTTTCTACATGATGATTTGAGACTTTCTACATGATGATCTGAGTTTAGACCTGCTACATGATGATTTGAGACTTTCTACATGATGATCTAAGTTTAGACCTGCTACATGATGATTTGAGACTTTCTACATGATGATCTGAGTTTAGACCTGCTACATGATGATTTGAGACTTTCTACATGATGATCTAAGTTTAGACCTGCTACATGATGATTTGAGACTTTCTACATGATGATCTGAGTTTAGACCTGCTACATGATGATCTGAGTTTAGACCTGCTAAATGATGATTTGAGACTTTCTACATGATGATCTGAGTTTAGACCCGCTACATGATGATTTGAGACTTTCTACATGATGATCTGAGTTTAGACCTGCTACATGATGATCTGAGTTTAGACCTGCTAAATGATTATTTGAGACTTTCTACATGATGATCTGAGTTTAGACCTGCTACATGATGATTTGAGACTTTCTACATGATGATCTGAGTTTAGACCTGCTAAATGATTATTTGAGACTTTCTACATGATGATCTGAGTTTAGACCTGCTACATGATGATTTGAGACTTTCTACATGATGATCTGAGTTTAGACCTGCTACATGATGATTTGAGACTTTCTACATGATGATCTGAGTTTAGACCTGCTACATGATGATTTGAGACTTTCTACATGATGATCTGAGTTTAGACCCGCTACATGATGATCTGAGTTTAGACATGCTACATGATGATTTGAGACTTTCTACATGATGATATGAGTTTAGACCTGCTACATGATGATATGAGTTTAGACCTGCTGCATGATGATCTGAAACCTGCTGCATGATGATCTGAGACTTGGTACATGATGATCTGAGATCTGCTAATGATCTGAGACCTGCTACATGATTGATTTGACACCAGCTACATGATGATCTCAGACCTGCTACACAATGATCTCAAACCTGAGAAATGATGACCTGCCACATGATGATCTGAGACATGCCACATGATGATCTGAGACCTGCCACATGATGATCTGAGACCTGCCACATGATGATCTGAGACCTGCCACATGATGATCTGAAACCTGCCACATGATGATCTGAGACCTGCCAAATTATGATCTATGACCTGCCACATGATGGTCTGAGATCTGAAACATGATGATCTGATATCTGCCACATGGTGATCTGAGACCTGCTACATGATGATAATAGACTTTCTACATGATGATCTGTGACCTGCCACATGATGATCTGAGACCTGCCACATTGTGATCTAAGACCAGCCACATGATGATCTGAGACTTTCTACATGATGATCTGAGACCTACTACATGATGATCTAAGACCTGCTACATGGTGATCTAAGACTTTCTACATGGTGATCTAAGACTTTCTACATGGTGATCTTAGACTTTCTACATGGTGATCTAAGACCTGCTACATGATGATCTGAGACTTTCTACATGACGATCTGAGACTTTCCACATGACGATCTAACGCCTGCCACATGATGATGATCTGAGACCTGCCACATGATGATCTGAGACCTGCCACATGATGATCTGAGACCTGCTAATGATGATCTGAGACCTGCTACACAATGATCTGAGACCTGCCAAATTATGATCTATGACCTGCCACATGATGGTCTGAGATCTGAAACATGATGATAATAGACTTTTTACATGATGATCTGAGACCTACTACATGATGATCTGAGACCTACTAAATGATGATCTGAGACCTGCCACATTGTGATATAAGACCTGTCACATGATGATCTGAGACTTTCTACATGATGATCTGAGACCTACTACATGATGATCTAAGACCTGCTACATGGTGATCTAAGACCTGCTACATGATGATCTGAGACTTTCTACATGGTGATCTTAGACTTTCTACATGGTGATCTTAGACTTTCTACATGGTGATCTAAGACCTGCTACATGATGATCTGAGACTTTCTACATGGTGATCTAAGACTTTCTACATGACGATCTAAGACCTGCCACATGATGATGATCTGAGACGTGCCACATGATGATCTGAGACCTGCCACATGATGATCTGAGACCTGCTAATGATGATCTGAGACCTGCTAATGATGATCTGAGACCTGCTACACAATGATCTGAGACCTGCCAAATTATGATCTATGACCTGCCACATGATGGTCTGAGATCTGAAACATGATGATAATAGACTTTTTACATGATGATCTGAGACCTAATACATAATGATCTGAGACCTGCCACATTGTGATCTAAGACCTGCTAATGATGATCTGAGACCTGCTACATGATGATCTAAGAACTACATGATGATCTGAGACTTCCTACATGATGATCTGAGACTTCCTACATGATGATCTGAGACTTTCTATATGATGATCTGAGACTTTCTACATGATGATCTGAGATCTGCTACATGATGATCTGAGACCTGCTACATGAAATTTCTGAGACCTACTACATAATGATCTGAGACTTTCTACATGACGATCTGAGACTTTCTACATGACGATCTAAAACCTGCTACATGATGATCTTAGACTTTCTACATGGTGATCTGAGACCTGCAACATGATGATAATAGACTTTCTACATGATGATCTGACTGAGACCTGCTAAATGATGATCTGAGATCTGCTACATGCTGATGTAAGACCTACTACATGATGATCTGAGACCTGCCACTTAATTAATCTGAGACCTGCTATGTAGCAGAATGAATATCATATCTGTTATTAGCTTAGGTGTGCAGGATTAGAGCACGCTTGAGCATCCTAATAGAACAGTAAGAAGGATGCTCAAGTCGTGACGTAGGTTGTTTTAGGGTGGTTACCATTAGAGCAGAGACAAGATAAGACAACATCACATTTTAGTAGTCTCTGGATTTTGTATCGGCCGACATGAATCAATAAACCTGTTTTAAAATGAATACATCAGAAGTTACTTGTTGATCCTCTGTACCGCATTGTTACAGATGGATTTATGGCGCCGCACTCAGGATTCGATTCTTTGCTTGGATGTCATGTATAACGCGAAGTACGGGAATCAACATGCAACATCATGCCACAGCGGACTTTTATGAAAAATTTGTTACCAACTTGCTGAGGTATGAACCAAATTTTACAAATTTTAAAGACATTCATTTAAACAAAAAGTTCGAAACCGGACCACTTCTAATTGAGTCAAACTCATAATTGAAACATTTTTCGGACTACCTAAATTTAAAAGCATACACATCAAGATTTTTGAATGGAGCCGTCTTCATGACATGGTTGCCTATGGAGTTTTACTAAGTTGTTTCTTATCATAACTACTTGAAGTAACGGGATTTTTGTCAAAATTGATATGAAGTTGACCTGCCATTATTACAGCCGTTTGTTAACCTTGCGTTTGAAGGTCAGCCACTCACATACTAGAATTGTCCGGGTCCAGGAGCAAAGAAATCTTAAGACAGATATAAACAACTCGAATTAATGGAGAACTCGTTTTGAAAGAACTGTTATCTTCCGTATGTCAAGATCCCCTAGGACAAACTCAAAAGCCGTTGTACTCATTGACCTTGAGTACTTGAAGAAACACGAAAGCTTATATTGAGACGGGCCAATTGCTCCTTTGTTTGGAAATTTCGAGTAAAGTGTCAGTCATGTTTGCTCATCACTCTAGCGATCCTGAACTCTCTGGCATGTCAGAATGTTTTTGAGCCAAAGCTGGTCGGACCCAAATTAAATCGCTTTATCGAGCTAGAGCAGCTTTCAAGTCGACGCCTTGAAGAGCCCTGTCTAGGGTGAAAAGAAATCTCAAAACTGGTAGGGGCCCGTCCAGGGGCTGAAAGTAGCGAAACCTGAGACGTTGGAAGAAGGATGTCACCGAAATTACGTAATCGTTTGGATGGTTTCAGATAATACGGACTCCTGACGTTTGTGTTATACGTGACCCGTGGGAAGGAAAATTTTCAACTAACGTGAATTCACTTTCCTCTTGGATCAAGGGAAGACATGGTTGACGGTAATTAGTTAAAATATAACTGCTAGGAGAATATTTTTTAATGTGATTTAAACAAGATCATTTAGTTAAATTGTTATAAATGTGACTTTGCTTGTATAAGTGTATAGTGAAATATTTCAGCATAGCAGAAGAAACAACAGGGTATGGCAACAGGCAGACCCATCACAGCACAGTAGAGAAACATGCATTATTTCAGCTAAGCTCAAGACGAGTTTTTTTTTCAGGTACCAAGAAATATACAGAGGAAGAAGTAGGCATATTATTTTAAGCTTGATATAAATTACAGAGAAATAAGTATGAATTACCTACATATGGAATTAAAATGTATCAGTACATGGTTGGGAGAGTTAAAAGTGGCAGTTAGTGAAGTAGAAAATTTTGTGGAAACGCAGAACAGAACGACTAGACAAGAGCCTTATAGATTTAAGGTAGACTGCAATAGAGTAGGAAAGAATAGCAGGGGACAGCCACTACTTAATAAAGACAGAAGACAATATGGTTATGATTATGTAGTTGGTTATGACGAACCAAGGCATGATGTATATAGGGTAAAAGACGGTGAGATTAGACGTAATAGTGAAAAATCGGACCAGTATAGATGTCATGAGAGAGACCTTTCCAAGAAATTATGGAATTGGCCATCCCATAGCAAGACTGCTAGGAAAAAACGTGACGACTGGTTTGAACAAAGACGGAGACAGTATCTGAGGTCAGGGTCAAAGAACAGGGTAGGAAATGTAAGTAAGAATTCAATTACTCCTAAGGTGGTTGCGAATCTGACTCTTAGACAAGAAAAGAAGATGACGGTGGTAATTAAGAAAATAGACCAAGAAACTCAGACGCAGGTGATTGAAGTGGTAGAACGGAACACACAAACACAGGTTGATACAGTAGAGAAAAAAGTCCAGGTACAACCAACCAGCAAGATAACAAGGGGAAGTCAAACTGAGTTAGTAGAGACACAATCAAAACCAACTCACTTGACTAAGGGAGACACGGTTGAAATTAAGAAAGATAAACAGACGAGAACCAAAGACGAAAAGAGTCCAAAGAAGAAAAGTATTGGGGAAAGAAATATTAACAGTCTGATAGTCAATAAAGGTACAACTGAGATGTCAGTTTCCTCAGCTAAAGATATTGAAGTTGTCCCGAAGCGGAGCATGAGGAATAGAAATAGGAAGAAAGTCAGACGTTCTAAAGCCGACTATGGGAATATGATCGACATGTCTGCAGTAAACTACTATGAGTCTGATGAGGGAACTATTATCAGTGTATCATCTGAAGACGAAATGGGGAGATATAAACGTTATGTAAGATATACAAAAAACAGTGATCAGGCTGACGCAAATAAAGGAAATAGGAAGAAAGCATTTAAGAAGAAGAATAGTAATAGACAGATAGCGGAAATTTACTCGACGACAGAAAGTGACTTAAGAAAAATAGAATATATGACCTTAAGACCTGAGTACTTTAACAACAGATTAACAACAGATAGTGAAGATGACATAATTGAAGAAAGACGTACTAATGTACTAGGAGACAATGAAATATTTAACTTAGATGCACTCTATAACTGTTAAAATTCTGAGGGTGAGGAAGAACATATGGCATTTTTTTAGCTTATGAGAGGAATTGCGGTTTGAGCATATACATATGGGCTGTCTAAAATAGGCAGATGAATTTATTTGGTGTGGCATCACATGGTACAGGGTAGGCAATAGTGTTGTTGAGGATAGAGAGTCACGGTAACTGATAGAATATTCGACGTGGATACGTTATAAAGAATATCTTGTGTTTGGTTTGCGGTGTAGGGAGAGTAAACAAGGTAGAAATTGAAATGTCCCGTGTCCGGAATGGCTAGATAGAGAGAGTTGATCACGTTGACTGATGTGATTAAAGTAGAGTAGATTCAGCACAGAATTAGCAGAGAGTACTAGAATTGGTTCGACGCAGGGCTATGACGTGATGTCTGAGATAGTTTCGCATGGTAGTTTGAGAAGTAGGTATAGTAGCATTGGCAGAGGAACCAATTGGCAGAGAGTGTCTGATGAGGAGATATAGATTGAGGAATTGAGTATCATGTGTAAAATAGCCAGTGGAGCGCAAGAGTATTAAGAGTAAAAGACTGTGGAAGCTTGAAGAATAAGAGTTCCTGGTGAGGGGGATGACGTAATTACATGATGCGTGCGGAGAAAGAAGAGGTGATTAAATCTGAGAAAGTTGTTGCGTGGAAAAGTATAGAATGATGGTTACGAGGGTAGTGGCTCAGCGGAATGAGGTTTGTTCTGAGAGATCGTTGATAGTGCTGGTTAGTGTGTAAAAGAGATATAGTTTGCGAAAGATAGTATATAGATTCTGACCTTTGAAAACGAGTGAATGATTGAGAAAAGGAGAAATAAGAAAGCACTCGAATTGTGAAAGTCCTGTTGAGTAATTCGTCAGGTTATGCGTTGTTCGTACGTGAGTATAACTGTAGACAAACAGCAGTTCGTCGCAATGAGTGAAGTGGGAGTGAGGTTTTGAGATGCCGTCTAAGTGGAGTACATGGATAAAATGTTGTCAAGCGATTGGTAATAGTTGCGCGTTTGATATATCTTGTGTCAATGTGTGTGGAGGACTGTGGTGAGTGATTGCTGGAATGTTGAATTGACGTCTAAATTGTTTTTTTGAAGTAATGGTATGGACACGTCAGGTTTTCGCGATGCGAGAGTAGTCGTGAGATAAGAGCGAGATTGTGTATCACTGTCTGAGAAAACATAAAGTACGAATGCTGTGTGAATATGCGAAGAGTGGCTGATGAGTGAAAGGAGTGATGTCTTTTGTTGGGAATGTGTGGTGTTGGATAGAATTAATGAAAATTTTATGACAGGCTGACAGAAAGAGAGTTAACATTCTGAATGACGTTTCATAAAACATGTTTAGTATTGTTGACAGAGACATGTCGAAGTATGAATGCCTGATACTGAGAAATGAGAAAAGTGAGGTCTGTTGTCAGTTATATGTGGTGTGGTTTGCTGTTTCTGAAAGAGTCCCGATAAATAGGAGTAAGAAAGAGAAGGAGAGAAAGTAATTAGCTAAATGAAACGTCGGAACATTATAAATAGAGTACTAGAGAACGTGTTCCGATAAGTGTGACTAGTCTGACTATCATCGCGGTGTGTGAACGAAGTTAAGAGAAAGTTGAGGATAGCTTAGAGTAGTTGTGGTGAGATGTTGGAAAATACTAATACATATGGTTAGTTACGTCGGATAGACGAGAGACTCAAAAGTAGAATTAGTTGTTGGTACAGTATATAGATGTATTAGTGAAGTCTATAGTAAATAGACAATTTTTTTTGCTGGTGGAGATACCGTAGTTAACGGTAATGTTTAAGAAAATGTTGGTAATTCCTGGTGCAAATTTAGGGGAAACAACTAGTGTGCCGAGCCACAGGTTCTATTGAGATAGTCGACACACTAGTACTAGGTGAAGTGATTTAAGCTATAGTTTACAGCGGTTTGTTTAGGTTATATTACAAATATTGTGATGTGTTAGGAGTTAGTTTGTAAAAGATAGAATGTTGTGAGGGGAGATAATCAATGATTGTCTTCCAGAAACAGTATGGTCATTTGTTGATTAATGACTTTTGTTGAGAGAACAGATATTGTTCTAAGTTAGAATTGGTCTGTAGGTAACAGATATATATTTTTTTGGATTAATGCAGGTTAATTGCCTTGAGCGTTTTTATTACGGTTGTAAGAGTAGCGCTTTGTAGTGAATAGATAGGTATTACATTGGTTCGTAGAAGAGTCAATGTTGTTTGGTTACTAAAGTAAGTAGTCAATCTAGGTGAATTATTGTTTTGTAAAGGTTGGGATAAACTTCTCTTTAGTGAGAAGACAGTTGTTTTTTATGAATTTGAGTTTCAATGCCTCATATATAATATGTTATAGTATTTTTTTATGACTTGGTTTTGTAGAATGATCGACATTTGATTTTAAAATTTGAATTTGTTGAGTTTTATTAATAGATAAATAAGTATGTTAGTCCATAAAAGCGACTAACAATGGATAGGATGTATGTTATATTATTCTGAAATATGTTTTTCTTTGAATGAGTTGATACTTTATTTGATATGGGGAAAGTAAAATAATATTTAATAACTTGGGGGGGGGGGGGGGGGGGGGGGGGGGGGGGAATGATGTCCTGTTGTGATTTTATTTCACTTAACTCATCAATGTAAGTGGAATTGTCTTGTGTGTTGAATAAGAATTGCACCTTGTTTATAACATTGTTAGAAATTAGTTAAGTTAAGTTTAACTTTACAGACAGTTATAGTTTTGTCCAGTATAAAAACAATATATGGGGCTTTATATAGAGCCCTTCGTTCAGAAAATAGTTAATAAACTACTGAGGTCTAGTAGAGAGACACATTCTCTTAGTGAATAATAGGTTCATGGGTATATTCTGTTAGCAAGTTTGCTGTGATAATCAGCGTAGAGAGGTTGATGATATAGTGGATATGAAGTGTGGGAAACATATACCATACTTAAGTGACGGGGTTACTACACAAGTAAAATGGTTATGAGGGAGTTAAAAAATAGGAGATGCATTAAGTCAGCATTGATTGAATATATATGGATTGGATGCCATATTGGGGAAGAAAAGATTAACGTAACTAATGTATATAGCAGTGGGGTAAATGTGGGGAAAGTTTAGAACATGGTTTCCATGAGGTCAGAAGTAAACATGGATTTAGAGCCATGATGTAATAGAAGACTGGCTGGCTTATAGAAGAAGAAGTGGGTAATGTGCTACGCCAGACAGTGTGAAGACAAATAGTAAAACATGAATTGAATGCCATGTTTTACTTCGAAGAATAATTATATACTGTGGATATCAGTACAATAGTAAAGGGGTGTAAGTGTATTAATGAGAAATGAACATTGTCACTGTGGAGACAAAATGACATGGGGTTTTTGAGGGTCCATAATATATGGACTGAGAAAGAATAACGTTAATTGCAAGCAGTGAGGGGTTAGAAGGTCACAGACATGAGTTCAGGGGCAGTATATTGTTGCTGTTGATAACGGCATAAATTGACAAGTAGAGGTTGTAGTAGACATGCCCATAATAAATGGACATTAGTGGGTCGCTGAAATTTTCGGCGAGATTAAGAGAGAATTCTGAGTGAGGTATAGGAGAAGATTAGTTATGTGAGGTGATGTGTATAATGTTGGAAGAGGTCTTGAGGGATGATGGACCTTGTTAATTGTGTACTGTCTGTAATATATAGACATTTGGGAGTGAATAATATTTTTGATGGTTGGTATTTGATGCTGTGGATAGCAGCGTAAACTGTTGCCATAATAAGTGGTATAAGTGAACAGTGGAAGATATATAATTGTTTTAGACTTTATTACATAAAGTCTCAGGTGACATAGGGGGGTAAATGTGAGTGTGGTTTAGGTGAATGTGGTTTTTGTGAGAAAGAGTTCTGCTTCTTTTAAACTCTGGTGGCCACCGATTATTTGTCTTCCTATCGTGTGATTTTAGGTAGGTTGAAAGTAGAGAAGTAGTAATGTGGAGGTAATACGGTTAGTGATGACAATAGGGAGTTGAGATAGTACAGCGTTTTGAATTTTTTGAGTTCGTGATAAGAAGAGTTAAGTGGATTGCTTATGAAGAGAAGAGGAGGTATTTCAAAAGGGGTAACCATATGTGTTGTGATGTGTTGTATAAAACTGAGATTTAAATATTATTGAGGTATAATAGATACCTATACAGGAACGGGTTTTTTTGTGATATAAATAATATATGTTATGTTATGTTTTTTTGAAGAGACAGAAACGAAGAAGAAGTTCATAGTGGTTTGCTATGTGACATGGGGAAGAGTTACAAATAGAATGAAATATTTACTTAAGATAGAGTTAGTTTGGGGCGGTTTAGAGAAATTATTGGGAGAAGGAGAGAAGGTGTAGGATAAAGGGGTTAGGAGTTAAGACTTTTGAAGAAGAAGTCTTTTTAAAGAAAGGGAGGTGTAGCAGAATGAATATCATATCTGTTATTAGCTTAGGTGTGCAGGATTAGAGCACGCTTGAGCATCCTGATAGAACAGTAAGAAGGATGCTCAAGTCGTGACGTAGGTTGTTTTAGGGTGGTTACCATTAGAGCAGAGACAAGATAAGACAACATCACATTTTAGTGGTCTCTGGATTTTGTATCGGCCGACATGAATCAATAAACCTGTTTTAAAATGAATACATCAGAAGTTACTTGTTGGTCCTCTGTACCGTATTGTTACAGCTACATGATGATCTAAGACCTAGTACAATGATTATCTAAAATTACTTGGCAGCAGGATACTGTTGATTTCCAAACAGTAAAATATTTCTGCAGTGTAAGGCAAATGGCAAACAAAAGAAGATTAAAGAATGGACAAGCATTGCTACATTTATACTATTGCCAAAGGCAGTGAGCAGAAAAAGACTTTGGTCACAAATGCAACCAGCATGACACCTTGACTATCCACAAATGTTTAAGTATAGAAGAAGGAACACATTCTACAAGATGATGTGAAAATTGTTCTGCTTGTAGTCGTCATCTTCTGTGTATAATGCTCAGCAGGTTATGTACAGATATGCAGAAACAGAATGAGTTCCATCAATCTTTTTATACAAAATGTCTTTGTTTCATGTTGGCATGTTTATATGCATAAGCTTCCTGGGAGGTCAGCTTGGCTGAATGGATAACAGCGCTCGTTCTTAAACATCATGTGTGCTGATGCTGAAGCAAGGGGTTCAACAGCGTCCTCTGAAAAATGCATCATTATGCCATCCCCATTTTGCCGGACGTGATTCTAAAATACAGAATCTATACAGAATGCCAAATGGACACAATATAAAAGACATTCACTATGGGCAGTCAACAAGTGGCAACAAGAAACCTGGACGCACACAACTATGATTCTAAAATACAGAATCTATACAGAATGCCAAATGGACACAATATAAAAGACATTCACTATGGGCAACCAGCAGAGGGTAATAGAAAAACTGGATGTATAGATCTATGATTCTAAAATACAGAATCTATACTGCTTGCCTAACAGACACATTCTAAAGTACATTCAGATGGACAGCTGGCAAATGGTAATAGAAATACTAGACCCAAACAGCCATGATTCTAAAACACAAAACCAATACTATTATCTTTTTTTTTAAATGTTGCATATCCCTTACAGGACGTTGCACTCAACACCAGCATTTTTCAGGTGCTGTTGATGTACTAGGCAAGTTTTACGTTCAGTAGTTTGCCATTGCTTTCTGAACGACCGGCTCCCATACCAACACGTTATAACACAACGCGACACGGTCTGCTGCACAAATCGGTTGCAGCTGAGTTTCAAATGCCTGGTAAGCGGCTCATGAACCGCGTTCGCAAGCCTTTGCCCACAGAGACCGGCTATTATCTACACCATCTAATTTTATCACTGTCCCCAAATGGAGACATCTAAAGGACATTCTCTATGGGCAACTATGAAGAGTCAATAGGAAAACTGGACGTACACAGCTACGATTAAAAATTAAAACATGCAAGCAAAACATGAAAGCATTGGATATAGACACAACAAGCTGGGAGGAAAAGGTTAATGACAGGAAATGTGTTGTAAGGAGTTATATTAAAAATGTATGTGTTTGTGTGCACATACACATGCACACATAAGAGAGAGGGAGAGAAGAGAGAGGGAGAGAAGAGAGAGAGAGAGAAATGAGAGAGAGAGAGAGAAATAGATAGAGAGAGAGAAATAGAGAGAGAGAGAGAGAGAGAGAGAGAGAGAGAGAGAGAGAGAGAGGAGAGAGAGAGAGAGAGAGAGAGAGAGAGAGGGAGAGAGAGAGAGAGGGAGAGAGAGAGGGAGAGAGAGAGAGAGAGAGAGAGAGAGAGGGAGAGAGAGAGATCATTTACAGTTATCATTTGTAATTTACCTTTTTTGGCAAATGGATTTCTCCTACAGCAAGACACGTAAGCTAAAATTTTAGAGTACACACAAAATTAGTCAGACACTATAATTTATCACAAACAGCAGTACAATATACTGCCATCAATTACTTACATATGAAACAATATTAAATGCTAAACTTGCATTTACAGTGTGTATTTTTTCCCCACTCATCATTACTTTGTCTCAGAAGCTGTGGTGGTGCAATGGCTGTCACTCTTGTCTGCTAGCTTGGTGGTCATGTGTTTAATTCCCCATGAAGGCCAAAGTATCATTCAATTTTTTTCACAGAACATGATCTATGAGGGGGGCTTCAAATGAAAACCTTAAATGTCCCAACGACTCTTTGAGCTATCCAAAAGGTGGAAATCACATGGGGTTAGATCTGGTAAGTACAGGGGATATGGTACATACTGAAAGTGGAAGCTTCAATGGTTTCAACTGTTGCACTGGCAGTATGAAATCAAGCATAGTCATCTTGCAAAAGGACACTGTTACCCAGAAATCCACATCGTATGGATCTGATTGCGGGTCGAAACTTCCTACTCCACTCATACACTTGCTGGACTCACAAGCATGCATTCCCATACTGAACCATTCGCCAATGAATTTCTATAGGTTTCACCCCTTCACTGATCAAAATACGGATAACAGAACGCTGCTCCTCTTTAGTGCATGTCAAAAGTTTTAATTTCTAAAACACTTTAAAAGTTTTCATTTGAATCCCCCCCGTATAACTCTGCAGTATGCATCTAATGAAATGCAGCAAAATATGCCAGGCAAGAAATCATGCAATATTTTATTTATGTGTCTGTGTTTACATTCACTAAGGGACTACATGTTAAAAAAATGTCACACAATCATCAGAGCCTTGGATCAGGTCTATTTTCTTGCCTCAGTTATGCCATGTGGTCAAGCCATCCAGAGATGTATCTTTCTGCCTTCCCCTTGCTCTTTCCCCATAAATCTTGCCTGTTGTCACAAAGCTATTTTGAACAATATAGACTGCTGTATATTTCTTCCTGAAGAAGGGCAGAATGTCAGACGGGCCTGTGTGCCCAATTCTTAACCCTTTGAAAATAAAGATTTTTGTTCGTTCGTTCATTCATTCTTCCTGCAATTGTAAAATTGTTTAATGTTGTATTATGCCACTCACCATTCAACTAACTGCCATCTTTCTCCAAGGCTGTATATTTCTTCCCGCAACTATAATACTATTTAATGTTGTATTACGCCACTCACCATTCCACTAACTGCCATCTTTCTCCAAGGCTGTGGTGACATGCCTTTGAATATAGCCACATGGCCATCGATGTTGCCCACAACCAATTCATTTGCCTGTCATTTTGTTATAGAAGAAAATAAGCAATGTGATTCACCTGGTGTATACCTATATACATATATACAATTGTAAGAAAGAGACAATCAATGTTCATTGGTCACATAATGAGAATAGAGGCAATGAAAAACACAGTGACAACTGGAAACATAAGTGGCAGAAGAGGCAGTCAGATATTCAATTACATTTCAGTTCACTCTTTCTTGCATACAATGATAGTTGCTAATTGTATTAGATACTTTACATTTTCTTAAATGCAGATTTTGCTTGATCTAATCTGCTCTTAATCGCTGTCATGAATTTTCCATATGGTGGTATAATTGTCGCTAGGTATTTCAGTTTATCAACATGTCATTTTCTCTTCTATTGTTGTATCCTATTTGAGTGGAGTGTTGGCTGGCGTGGGATGGGGGAGGGGAGAGAATGTGTGTGTGTGTGTGTGTGTGTGTGTGCGTGTTCGTGTGTGTGTGTGTGTGTGTGTGTGTGTGTGAGAGAGAGAGAGAGAGAGGGGGGGGGGGGGGAGATTTAATCATTATTATTGTTTTCTTGATATTCAAGGACAGTCCTTGTTATGCCTGTTGTGCACTCTCTATTACTCATCATCATCATGTGGCAAGCCAATAAGCCTAGGCGGTCATTGTTTGCCATCTTACACGAGCACCAGTCTTGGACCAGGTGTGCATCCTTTACAGGACATCACAGTGAACCCCAGCATTAAAAATGTCTTGGAAATTTATGCTGAGTAGTTTACCATTCCTTTCTGAACAACTGGCACTCATACTCTTGTATGAAAACCATTGCAAGGCAGTCTGCTTCCATATCACTTGCAGCTTTATTTCAAACATGCATAAGAAAACCACAAGGAGACCATAATTACCATATCATTATCCACATCAGCCAGAACCATGGCTTGGGTGATAACATTGCCATGAAACTCCACCTCAATCCGCTCCACAAAGGACACTGTTCTCATAAACGAGTTAGAAAGATCACTTGCCATGACAATGTTCTTAATCCCAGCAGTAATCTTGCTCTGTGAATGTAGAGATATGTGTTATATAGGAACCAATCAGCCATGAGAAGTAACCAAAAAATCAAATATAAGTTTTCCAAACACTCATTTGTTACTCAAGAATTTCAGTCCTAAAAAGTCACTGTAGCTTCCCAAATGATGGGATAGAGCTAGTGTGTATGTGTTGAAGAATAACAATAACAATAATATCACAAGTGTATTAATTTCACAGTAGCTTCCCAAATGGGGGTGAGAGAGGGGGGACAATAAAAAATAATATCCAACCATGAAGACTGTCATGAACCAACTGTCTGTGGCCATCGCTCACGGTCGAAATGGCAGTTGCCGAGTGCGAGAAGCATGATTTTGATCGGGTCCAAGAGAACAGAGGTTTCTCTTGAACTAAACACTTTGCGTTTGACCGTGGTCAAGATTGGACCAGGTTAGACTCGTTATGACAATGGCCAGTTTATATGGCCACCTTATGTAATAATTTTAGCAAATGTTTAGATGATGTGATATAGAATTGTTTTAATGAAACAGTGAATGTATGCTTATTGTAACTGCACCAGTATAATAGATGATATGAACTTGTATGTCATTCTGTTGCATTATTCAAATCAATGTCTAAATCTGTGACTCTTGGGAGTGTGAAAGTTGGAAAAAGACTGTTTATTAAATCACTCAAACTCAGCCTACTTATGACAGCTTAAGGACACTCCTGGGTAAACACCTATGTTAACCTACCAACACTCAGCAAATGTTTTGGTACCTGGACAATTTCAACTCCTTTGAGCCATTACCCTGGCAAACTCTAACGAGCCAACAACATAAATATAATCATGGCGAGGATATGTAAACCACAACACAGTTATCGTGCAGTAAAAAGTGAATATTCTGCGCCATGACAAAGACCAAACAAAAATATCACAAACTTATTACACTCACATCTGCCCTATATAGACACCTTGTGAAAAAGCTAATATGTGGGCAGATTTATTAGCAAGCTCTGGCTAAATGTAAGAATTACAGTCGCGCATGACCAGTTGACTGCTGCATTTGAAGAATGGCCAATTACATGGTGCATAGCTTTGTACAAAAGAAATAAATAGTCTATTCTGCTCAGAACATATTACTGAAGTCAGTTTTCATATCCGTCTGTGACTCGTTTGAGACAATCTCGCATGGACCGGAAGTGGAGACAAATGGACACATTTTCCTGAAATTAGGGAAATCATGTCAAATTTTTATACAGATTTACCAATAATCATATGTGAATATCTCCACTTAGAATTGACTTACAGGCATCATTGATGTACCATTAGATTTAGTTTTTCAAAGCCTATCTATCTGTGGGTGGTCTCATTAGTAAATACTCAAACCGAAAATCATGATAGAACTCGCTACGTGTTCACCGTCCCTATATTAAACAATAAATTAAATTAGTTTAGTAGTTGTACCTTGCTTTCGACCCTCTAGCTCTAGCGCAAATTCAGATATTCAATTTCCTAGCAATATATAATTAAACTTTAACTATATATTTTTAAAGAAGGGTAAAAACGTTTTACCGAAAACAGAATAGCCTGGCTATCGATACGACTTCTGTGCTGACTGAGATCAGTTCAAATTAAAGTAACCTCATCACAAAATGATGAAAGTTTCAATAAAATATTAAGATTAAGTGTCCAACTAAATATGATGATTTTAATTTAATTTTGCACCTGCAACTAACTGGCTATGAGTACTACTATCAATGTCAATTGTCGGCATATCGTAAAATGGGTGGGGTGCGGTTTTGACCTAATTAGCATAAAGTTTCTTGTAACATCCGGTTCTATGCCTGGGGGTACCCATGCTTGCTTCTGATTGGATGTATTCGGAAATAACCGGTTAAACTTCGCGAGAAACAACTCTAAAAATTGTATAAGTGGTCTGTCTGCTAGACTGCAAACTTTTGTCGCTAAACAATATTTCTTCGTGGAGTTAATTTCGATATTTGATGCCCGGTAAGCTAATTTTTCATATAACTCCCGTATCATCAATAAAAATATACTTTTTATTGCATTTTTTGATTCTCCATTCAATTTTCCATATATGTGAAGAGTTTCACCAATTACTGTTTCTTACTTTTTTCAGAAAACAATAACCAATTTTAGCATAACAATGAGATATCGATATCGCAAAATTCAAAATGGCGGACCCATGTTGTTAGCATTGCATAGTATAGCAGAGCAGACTCCTTTTTATTTTATAATTAGAACTGGCAATTTAACTACTAAAATTAAATAGAATACAAATTTCATGTAACTTATCTGTGTACTTGTATAATTTGTCACCCTTTGACGTGACTGAAAATAATTTTGAAAGCCAGTTTTCAGACCCGTCTGTTGTAAACCTGTAAGGAGTACTTTGTTTTTCTTAACAGCGCACCAGTACATAATTATTTAAATTTAAATAAAATACTGTGAAATAAGTTATTGTTTTTTAAAATGTTAGTATTTAATTATTAATTGCTCACTTTTAGATACAGTACAGTGAAATTATGGAGCAGAAGTAGAAATAAATTATTTGTGAATATTTAATTAATTAATATTTTTAGTTTTCATTATTTAATATTTTAACAATTAATTAACTGCTGCTTAATGTATGCAGCAGGTACAAACTTATTTACTTACATTAATGCATGATATTTAATCAACAACAAAAAAAGTTGTCGCAAGGCAGTGGGTACATTAAGACAATAGTAGTACATTTTCATGAATTGTTCTTACACTAACGACGAACATTTCACATGACATTTAATTAACATAAATGGACAGCTATTTTTAACAGTTAATCAGGTTACATCACAACCTATCGAAAAGTCTTAAAAGTCGAGTGCATTTTTCTCGGAGACACTGAGACTCGTGCTTTGTGTGATGCTTTCGGCAGGCTGCCCTGCGGAAAGAGACCAAGCCATATCGGGTAAAACCTGGTGCAATGAAGTCGATCCTCTCAATCCTCTTGACATTCTATCGAAAGAGGAATGTGACCTTACTTCTCTGTTACCAAAACGCATAATAAAATAAACATGTTACCAGGTTTGTTAGCAATGCGACAGACTTTTTAAATGAATAATAAACAATTGGCTGCCATTTTTAATTGTTAATTAGGTCACAGCACTTCCTACTGAAAAATACTGATAATACGCCAAGTTAGGCCTCGCCACCCCGAACGCATTGATATATGGTACTGTTGTCCGTTTAAAAATAAATAAACCACAGTAATCATCATCATCAAGTGCCGTGCAGACTGGCATAGGCGTATATGACTCCACATATCTAAATCTTTGGTTTTCTGGATCAACTGCCATTGATATTCCTCCATGCCACAATCGCATTCCATCCAGCATGATTTCTCGTGGTCTGCCTCTGCCTCTCTTCCCCTCGATCTTTCCAGTTGTCACTATGTTCTTCAGCTCCTTTCTTCTCAATAGAAGGCAGTATTTCTCAGCTTCCAATTTATTGAACCGTGATAAAAACTACCCCGTTTCTTAACTGATTCGCTGCCGACCGCCAACCGATTGCCAAACAGTCTCAACTGTTTTGTCCCTTCGTTAATATATTGCCAAGATTTGTGCGGTTCGTTTATTTCTTTCGTTTGCGAACCTAGCTTAATTTTAATGCCCCGAAATGACGGTTTCCGCAGAAAGAATGTTTTTCATTTACACACAGGCCACGAGTCATCGACATTTGGTGAATTAGTCGTGTTGATGTGTTTAAAATTGTGTTAAAAAAAATTGTAGTTACTCGCGGATTTAGGAATTGCGTGGGCCCTGGATTTTCGGTCTTATTTACATCAGATAAAAGTTGTAAACAATGTTAGATTGTAGTTATTCTTATTTAAAGGAATTTGTGAACGATTCTAAACTGATAGCACATGTTAAATGTGTTTGTTCGGTTAAAATGTATTTATGAATCATGAATGTAAACAAAAACTAACCGGCTACCTTAGCCGTGAAAGTTTGTCATCATGTCAAATTAGCTAATGGGCCACACTTGTGCCCCTAAAGTTTGCTTTGCCTATCACAAAGTATTTATGGAGTATTTAAATAATTAAATTTAAAAGAATAATAATTATAACTAAATAAAAAATAGCGTACATTTTGTGTTTATCGGCAGAAAACGGTCAAAATCTGACTCGTGATTTTCCGACATTTTCCATTTTATGTGACAATGATGCGCTTCAAAATAGGATGTTTTTATTGTGATTTATTGGTGTTATGGAGCCGTTCTAGTGATATTTGTGTAGCAAAGTGGTGTAGTTATCATAATTCAGTAAGTTTCATTGGATTATAAACAGCGTTGGAGCAGTAGCGCCTTGGTAAGTGGAAATTTCACGTACTTGTCACCTCTGTCATCAATTATATTTTTTACAACATCTGCTAATATTATTATTATATTTCTAACATTTTAGCAACAGTAGCAATACCAATGTGTTCCTTGTGCAATGTCCTTTAATTTGATATATAATACAATATATTTACTACCATTTTAACAATTTTTAGATCAATATTATGAGACACCCCTATTTCCCATTTTCTGCCATCAATTTCTGCTTGGGCAAAACCCATGTTTTGTTTGGCAGCGAATCAGTTAAGACCCCTTTGCACTTCCTGGTCGTAGATCACGACACAAAAATATTAATAACTCCGCTTAGAATTAACGTACGGTCTTCATTGAGATACCGTTGGATTCGTCTTGTCAAGCTGTATCCAATTGTGCCGATTTCATAAGTAAAAAGCCTATTTTTAAATATGCTCTATATATGCTAGTACTTTAAACTAGTCCGACTCACCGACTAGAGGGCGGGGATGTGGCCTAACTCAAACTGAAATTCTCTAATTAGGCCTAATTAATTAATTGTTGCCTTTCAAGATACTGACAATACTTGCCTAATAATGGTGAAAATTAAAGTACATTTCCCATCAGTTAGTGGTGACCGACCCACTAGAGTGCGATAACATAACAGTTACAGTTCATACACTACACACAGTGTCACGATTTGTCCAGAAGTCAGACTTTTAGATCTTAATTTAAAACTATTGTCAGTGAGCTCCCTTGGAAACTGCAAATATCCCTTTAATCAGAGTGATCTAATGAATGGACAGCTTTCTCACATGCCTGTGCCAACTTTGGGCTCAATATCAACTTGGAGAAGACTGTAGTTATGTACCAGCCAGCTCCAGGGAATAATCACACTGTGCCGAATATCAAAGTGAATGATCATAGACTAAGTGTTGTGGACAAATTTACCTATCTTGGCAGCACCCTGTCACAAGCTGCCACAATCGATGACGAAGTGAATGCAAGAATCTCCAAGGCCAGTGCAGCCTTTGGCAGACTGTACAAGAATGTATGGGACAGAACTGGAATAAGCCTGCAAACAAAGCTAAAAGTCTACAAAGCAGTTGTATTATCCACACTGCTATATGCTTGTGAAACCTGGACTGTTTATCAGCGACACGCTAGGAAATTAAACCACTTCCACACAGTCTGCCTAAGGAAGCTACTGAAGATTAAATGGCAAGACAAGATTCCAGACACTGAAGTCCTAGAAAGAGCATCCATGCCCAGTATTCACACTCTTTAAACTGATGAAGAATCAGATTCGCTGGGCTGGTCACTTGACTCGCATGCCAGATCACAGGCTCCCTAAACGAATTTTTTACAGCGAACTGCGTTGTGGTAAACGCTCCCAAGGTGGCCAGAGGAAACGTTTTAAAGACACTCTGAAAATTTCACTGAATGCTTTTGGAATTCATCATGACACCTGGGAGGCTGCAGCCAGAGACCGAAATTCGTGGCGTGCATCATTGCGCAAAGGTGCAGTCATATGTGAGGCAACCAGGACTGCAAGAGCTGTGAAGAAAAGGCAGGACAGAAAAACCACTGCAGGAATTCCTCCTCCAGAGACGGCAAGCATTCTTTGTCCACATTGTCAAAGAACATTTCGAGCCAAAATAGGCCTTATCAGCCATCTTAGAACCCACGGCTCCACACCTTCAACCCCACTGGATGAAATGAATGGTCATCATCATTCTTGATGGACAAACAACAATGAATGGACGGACATACAACCAACTTCATCAAATCAATTGTGGACAATGTCATGAAACGAATACATGATCGATTAAAACATTAGTAAACGAAACATTATTAGTATTAGATGCTGAACCAATGATCAGATATAAAACTATAAAACCACTACGATATCTATTCCATCTGTAAAAGAACTTTGTCTCTATATTATACGAAATCAAACTGTATTTATCAATTTCAGTTCGAGTACCAAACAACTTGTATACATAAAAAGGACGTTGAGTTGAGCTAAGAACTGACATCACTGCACTAATGACATTCCCATACGCGTTCCGTCCCCTCGTTCAACAATCAGCGAAAAGTCATACTACCAATCGTTCCCACCGCTGGCTGACTGAAAGTTCTCTTGGTCTTTCCTCTCAATTTTGAGATTCTCTCAGAACACCTGCCAATCCCCCGCAATCTCATCCTGTCCCCATACGGGTTCTCAATCTGTTCTCCCGCTTTCTCCACCTGGTCCCACAGACACTCTCTTGTCCACAAGTAGGCTAATCTACCACCAAGAGGTACATTCCATGCGAGCCTATCAACCTGTTCATTCCCCCGCACTCCTACATGGCCAGGGTAATAAATCCATACAATCCTCGCAATCTGTGACCTCTGAAGCGAGGATAGTCATTCCACATGAAACATTCCTTTCTCCACCTTACTAAACGTACTCCCGGAACCCATAATGCAGTGAGAACACCTCGCGTCAGTCACCAGGGTGGAGCGGCTGTTTACAAAGTTTAACACTAAAAAACCACCACGATATCGACTCCATCGCAAGATGGCTAACGCCACCCTTGGCACATACATCTTTCTGATGTTTGTAACACGTTGGCTCTGAGGCTTGGCCTCCCTACGACAATGGAGTCTCCGTGGCGAAGCGTTTACGTCACCCGCCTCGCGCTCCGAAGGTTCATGGTGCAATATTCTCGGATACTCCTGAAGGTCGTCGCTGGAACTGAGGAGTTCGTGCTTTGTGCAACACTTTCGACAGGCCATCCTGCGGAAAAAGACAAAGCCATATCTGATGCTTGCTTGCTTGCGTTCGCTGGCTGTGAACTCTAGCGTGAAGTCTGTATGTCGGATGAAGACATCCTGTTGTCCAACATCAGTGTGATGTCATACCGGACTGAGGTTTGCGTGAGTACCCGTTGCCCCATGTCTGGCTTATTGGTGTGCAGACTGGTGGTTCCTCGCCGTGCAGGCAGATACTCTCCGACTTCGGAGGAATCAGCGATCCTACTGACTTTAGCCAGGACCCCGAGGGGACTTGTTGCCCAGGACGCTCGGCGAGGAAGTGTCAATAGGTTCTTGGATCCTTCTGACTGGACACTTCAGGATTTTTTTTTTCCGCATATCCTTTACAGGACATCGTTGTCAACATTAGCATCTTTCAGCTGATTGTTGATTTCTTGCCAAGCAAGATTAGGCTCAGTAGTTTGCATTGCTTTTTGGGCACCGGCTCACATACCCCGTAAGTTACCGACGCGACGAGAACCGCTACCGATTCTCGCGCAGGTTATGTTCCTTACGTGGATATACGGGATTACGGAGAAAGACGTTAACCTCTAGGAAATATTATAAAACAGGAAAACTCAGGACTGCATGGGGGGGGGGGGGGGGGGGGAAAGAGAAACCCAGCTACCAAGGGAGGCAGTAATTTACATACGGCAGTTGAAAGAATCGACTACAAAAACAAAATATTTGTGTGCGTGTGAGAGATAGAGAGAGAGAGAGAGAGAGAGAGAGAGAGAGAGAGAGAGAGAGAGAGAGAGAGAGAGAGAGAGAGAGAGAGAGAGTGAGAGAGAGAACGTGTTGGCGCAACACTGAGACCTTAAATACGAGGGTAAGTTAATAAGTAAGTCACAAATGGTTGTAGAAAAATAACTAAATATGATCACTTGAAACCAGTTTATTTGTATACATACATTGTCCCTTTATTTCTCAACATAATTTCCACCAACATTGATGCACTTATCCCATCGTTTTATCAGTTCTCCAAAACCGACTGCATAAATTTACGTGCCAAGTTTTCATTTACCTGCCATCCCACAGAACTGCGTGACTTCCTTATTGACGCGCCTTCGTAAATTTTTCTATCCAACTATGCACCGCTTTACTGGAAATCGCTAGAGGCTAAGTCCACTGAAAACTCACCTTGGCGGGAGACATTTCGCGAATGACGCCGAAGTTGAATGTGAAGTGAACATGTAGTTTAGAAAACAAAGCACGCAGGTCTATGCAGCCGGTTTGGGAGAACTGATAAAACTATAGGATAAGTGCATCAATGTTAATGGGAATTATGTTGAGAAATAAAGGGACAATGTATGTATACAAATAAACTGGTTTAAAGTTGTTAACATATTTAGTTATTCTTCTACAGCCATTTGTGACTTACTTATTAACTTACCCTAGTGTGACCAACAAAGGGCGACAACTGATACCAGAACATGTTATGGGAATTTTTTTTTTTTTTCGTTCGCTCGCTTTGAACTCAAGCATAGTCCATACACGTGCTACTGCTACTACCCGTGTCGCCGCCTCCACTATACACAGGTATACGCCTTTGCTGCCGTGTTGCCTTCTGCGTATTCCGTTCATGGCTCATAGAAACGCCACCGGGGCTCCGCTCATCTCCAGCTCTGCCTCTGGGCTATTTGGTTGTGATTTGGGCCACTCGGTCCTCACCCCGTCTCTGCTGCGGAGTCCGGCCCTCGCAAGATGACTAACACCACCCTTAGCACATACATCTTTCTGATGTTTGTGACATGTTGTCTCTAAGACTCGGCCTCCCTCAAAATCTCCGTATTACACTTGTTGGCAATCCAAGGAATTTTTAGCATTCTTCAATAAAACCCCACTTCTAAAGATTCTAGGGATGTTGTTCTTATTTACTAACTGTCCCGCGATCGCCACCACAAAACCTGCAGAAAAAATGCTAATGAGTTTTAATTAGCCATATTCATCATCATTATGTACCATGCCGATAGGCGTGGACGATCATGTTTCACCATCCCACTTGATCACCAGAGTCGTGGATCAGCTCCAATTACTTGTCTAGACCATGCCACGTGGTCAAACCATCCAGGTATTTACTTCTCTGCCTTCCACTTGTTCTCTTCCCCTCGATCTTGCCAGTTATCATCAAGTTCTCGATTATGCCATGTAGCCAAGCCATCCAGGTATTTACTCCTCTACCTTCCCCTTGTTCTCTTCCCCTCAATCTTGCCAGTTGTCATCAAGTTCTTCAATTTATTTCTTCTCATAACCTGACCAAAAAAAAAAAAAAGCCACACTATCGACGCACAAATACGTCTATTTGCACACAGATCAGAGAGATAAGGTATAACAATAAATACAAAGGGTCTTTATGATAAAGTGGTCAAGCCACCTGTCCCATGCTACAAATGGGAGGTCAGCATGGCCGAATGGATAAGAAAGTGCATTCTTAAACATCAAGTGTGCTGATGCAGAGGTAGGGGGTTCAACTCCTATTCCAGACATTTGGACTAAAATGTTGACTTCTCGCCATTGTCTTGGGGACGTAAATTACAAGTACGTCTGAAATCGGGGTGGGTTAGCCTGATGGCGAGGGACACTGGTAATAGGGAAAGTTAAACCACATGTAAACTTCAGTCCAGCACTACTAGAAGTAGTATGTATGGACTACGCTTGAGTCCAAAGCGAGCAAGTGAAAAAAATGCCACAAATGTTGTGGGTTAATTTTTGGACTTCGTCATTCAATTCATAAGTGCAATTTTTTGGAGACTGCTGGGGAGTCATCGCTGAAGCTATGGAGTTTGTGCTCTGTGCAACACTTCCGGCAAGTTGTTCTGCAGAAAGAAAACCGTGCCTACAGGACAGAACCCGGTACAGTGAAACCGATTCTCTTGTCTTTAACAACTTTTAACAATTCAGGAGAATATACATATGTACACAAATAGATCAGCAGACAGGTCAATCAAGAATGGAGGTGTTGGCATCTTCATAAAAAGCAACAGTGAAATAATCATCCAAAAGGGTGATCCTACTGGGGACAAAAAACATAATCCAGCTTCAGATTAGAATATGCTGTATTCTTGCATGCATTGGAAATCTTCAAAACATCAGACTAAAAGTCACGAGGCATGACAACTGTTCTTCCCTGACCGCAGATCTCTCTTCTGGAGGCAGGAAAAAATACTAGAAATGAACATCTGCTGCATGAAACAACATCAGAGCAATCCAAAAAATCTCAACTATAACTCTCTGTTGGATACCTTTTCACTGTAGAATTACTGGCAACGAGATTCTAAAATTGGCAGCAGAATGAAACTGTTCAATATAAATGATTAGCTGAACAGGATCCATAAGAGCATGTTCTATAATTCAATGTTCCTATAATATATTAAATCATTTACATTGCCTACAAATGTTCATTCAGTCATGTTTCCTATCATAATATGTTCATTCACTAATGTTTTATACATAATTTCCCATCATTTCCAGTGACATAAGATTATTGTTGAATAAAACAACATCATCAGACAACTGACGTTTCTTATAGCAACATGTTCATTCATTGGCATTTCTTATAACGTGTTCACACATTGATAGTTCCTATAACAAAATGTTGAAACATTGATATTTCCTGTAACATGTTCCATCATTGATATTTCCTGTAACATGTTCCATCATTGATGTTTCCTGTAACAACATGTTCAATCATTGATGTTTCCTGTAACCATTATTGCTACTGGTACTATTGGGGTTGGAACTCTTCGCTGGCTTCTGAGGATGGGGATGGAGTGCTTATGGGAATGCCCTGAATGCTGTGATGTCGGTTCTTAAATCAATCAATCAAGTAACCATTTTTCATTGTTGATATTTCCTACAGCAACATTTCAATCATTGATGTTTCCCGTATCATCATTTTTCTTTGTAGATATTTCCTACAGCAACATTTCAATCATTGATGTTTCCCGTATAATCATTTTTCTTTGTAGATATTTCCTACAGCAACATGTTCGGCCATTGATATTCAGTGTAACAACATGTTCCATCATTTAATTTTCCTACATGTTCATGTTCCATCAATTTAATTTTCCTATAACATGTCAGATTGTTGATGTTTCTTACGACAAGTTTAATCACTGAAGTTTTCTACAGTACAGTCATTGATGTTTCCTATAAAAAAATTTTCTATCATTGACATTTTATACAAAATTTGTTCCATCGTTGACATGTCCCAAAACAAATTGTTCCATTGTTGACATTTCCTATAACAAATTGTTCCATTGTTGACATGTCCTATAACACATTGTTCCATCATTGACATTTACTTTAACAATATGCTCTATCTTGACATGCGCTGTAATACATTGTTGTAGTCTTGTGTTGTGTGCATAGATATTGATTCTTCTTCATAATCACAGAGTTTGGTCCTCTTTTTACAAAATGTGAAACTTCATATCATGCTTCACTTTATCTCTAGTTGTTGTATAGGCTCACTCCCAACTCACTCAAAGCCATGTGATCTCTCACTATCTCATGCAGCTCTGTCCATTAATTTTTGGATTTATCTAATCTCCTTGTGTTTTATGTCTTCCTCAACATTATTTGCTTTGTGGTTTCCTAAGAAAGAACTTTCTAATTATACTATTCTCAAGTTGTATAAATGTGTCTCCTATCCAGCACCAGCCAGCGTCCATGGCAAAGGTCTCACGGATGCGATTTGTAAGCCAGCTTACCCGCATTCGAAACACAGCTGCGATCGATTTGGCAGCAGACCGAGTTGCGCTGGGTTTTAACGAGTTGGTATGGGAGCCGGTCGTTCAGTAAAGCAATGGCAATCTACTGAATGTAAACTTGCCAAGACATCAACAACAGTAAAATGCTGGTGTTGACAATGGTGCCCTGTAAAAAGGATATGCCAAAAACAAAAGAAAATCCAGCACCAGCAACTTTTCTTCACCTGTCTGAGAAGTAATATTCTAGTCTGTACACTGAATACGAATTCCCTGGACTGACAAAGTAACTAACAACGACTGCCCGAAAGAAGCTAATGAAACTAGAACATTATATGCACATTGGGAGCACGTCACCGCTGAACGTGTTGCATGGAGGGCAACTATCAGAAACGGAATAAAGACAAAGGAGAAAATGATTGCAGATAAAGCACACACAGAGCGTGAGAGACGTAAGATGGTGCAAAATGGTGGAAATGACCATGTTTTCACATGCACCTACTGTGGGCAAACATTTGCAGCAAGAATTGGCCTTACCAGCCACACTCGCCACCGCCATGGATCGTAGATATTAAGCCTTTTTAAAGCACAATGTACCAAACTATCGTCTGTCAAGACGGAAAGGTGCCAATGATATATATATATATTGTTGCAATAAGAAAGAGACAAAAAGCTTTCTTTGGTCATGTGATGAGAAGAGAGGCATTAGAGAAGATCGTGACAACTGGAAAGATCGAGGGGAAGAGAGGCAGAGGCAAACCAAGAGAAATGATGCTGGATGGATTGGGACGGTGGCATAGAAGAATATCATCAGCAGAGTTGATCCAGAACACCAAAGACCGAGATCTGTGGAAAGTCATGAATACCTACGCCGGCTGGCATGGCACTTGATGATGATGCTGTACTATGGTATTTGTTTACCTCTCCCCATATTGGTGATGCTATGATAGATAGATTTTTGGTCTTGCTACTATCAACAGGCACCAATTAATGAATGTCTGTATCTCATTAATAATTGTTTTAGTTGTTCTGAATGTTTCTGATCTATG
>JACEFZ010018025.1:10000-23418 GCA_014155875.1 Cepaea nemoralis | reverse complement strand
TGTAATTGATAACGTATGCATTACAAATTGCCTCTGTCACATACCCAATCATCAAGCTGAACACAGTTGTCATCATCATCATCATGTGCCAAGCCGACAAGCTTAGGCGATAATGGTGCGCAATCTGGTTTGGTCACCAGTTCCTTACATCACATATGTGTTCTGACCCAGTCATGCCATGTTGCTACGCCATCCAAGTGATTTATCACCCTGCGCTTTTCCAAACGACTTCGAAAATTGCCACTGTCTACGTCCAAATTATCTAATCGATTTCCTGTTTCCACTTATATCTTCTATGATATCATAATTCTTTTTCTTTCCGTCAACATATCCTTTGAATTTTCCTCAGAAACCACATTTACACTGCCAGTAAATGTTTGTCATCTCTGATTGTTTTTTTCGCTCGCTCGCTTTGAACTCAAGCGTAGTCCACACACACTGCTTCTAATGGTGCTGGACTGAATGTTACGTGTGGATTAGCTTTCTCTATTACCTGTGTCCCTCGCCATTAGGCGAACTCATTTCGACTTCAGAGGTGTTTGTAATTTGCGTCCCCAAGTCAAGGGCGAGAAATCAACATTTAGTTTAATTGTTCTGCGTAGGGGTTGAATCCATTACCTCGGCATCACCACATCGGATATTTCAGAACACACGTTCTTATCCATTCCGCCATGCTGGCCTACGTCATCTCTGATTATTGCCCATGTTTCACAACCATTGGAATACCTGTAAAAATAAGCCAATTTCGATGCATCATCAAGTGCCTTGCCGGCTAGCATGGGCAATAATGCTTATCAACGTCATGCAATCTCCAACGGCATGTATCAATTCGTGAGCTGACTCCCGTCTATGCTAGGAGACAGGACTGTCAAGAATTGTTTTCTCGCTGTCTTCCTCTATCTCTCTCGCCACAAATTGTCCGAATTTTCACAACATTGTTGTCATAAATGTTAGTTCATCATCATCATAACACAGATCTTTGCAGGCTGTCGTGGGCGATCATGCTTCTCTACAAAATTGCGATCTCCGACGGTATTGATCAATTCGTGGGGTGACTCATCTCAATGCGATGACATAAGACTCTCATGCTGTCTTCATGCTGGAAGGGCAGAATGTAAGACGGGCCTACGTGCCCAATTAGTAACCCTATTAAATAACGTTCAATTCAAATCAAAGTTCATTTCAATTCAATTCTACTATCTCTTTTTCATCAAATTTTTCTTGTTGTCACAACATGTTCCGGTTTTCTCATAATGCGCCCAAAAATGATGACTGTTAGTTATTCTGATGTTTGTGATAAGATGTCTTTGCGACTTAGCTTCACTAAATTACAATTACTAAAATAACATACCATCAAGAATACAGTGCCCACCAATTGTCAGACATGCCAAAATCAGTATAACTGGCGTCGTTGATGTCATAGTTGAAGGAGCAATGGCATCCGTCTCTCAATCTGTAGTTTTTAGATATAAACATGTATTAAAATCAACGGAGAAGCTTGTAGAAGGACACAACGCAAATATGAAATTCTATCACAATATTTGAAATAAGCGACAATAGTTAAACCAAGATAGTTAAGCATTTAAACATTTTACACAAGCCAATTTAGTTAAGCCTAGATAGTTCGGTATTACACATTTGAAACAAGCCAGTTTAGTTAAGTCATGATAGTAGGTTTTTAAACATTTGAAACAAGCCAATTTAGTTAAGCCAAGTTAGATAAGTACTTAAACATTTGAACCAAGCCCGTTTACTTAAGCCAATATAGTTCAGTATTTGAGTGCTTTGATATCAATAGATGGACGGTGTTTTAAAGACGTTAAATGTGAAATAGACCTTGAAAACGCAGCACGGCCCAAGAAGAAGAATGTTATATGCAATATATGGTAGTCAGTCAAACAATTGTAAAAAAACAAACAAAATGAAATCTACTGCCTATAGTACCTTGCGGTGTTAGACAGGGGGGTCGTAAGTCTGAAGAATTAAGACGGCCTGGCTAATAGTCACCGCTAACTATGCAGGTTAGGGGTTTCTTTTTGCCCCAAGAGAATAAAAAAAAAAGATCCACGCCTTACCGAGAATTTGAACCCGTGTCTCTGAAAGAAAACCCGGTGCTCTAACCACTAAGCTAGCCGCTGTAAGCTGTCGATTGTCAGTTGTCGGTTTTCAGTTGTCATTTGTCAGTAATGGCCGGAAAAGGCGTTCTTAAAATCTATTATCGGACCCTTTCTGATGTATGGAAGTGAAGAATGACAAATTAGCAGATTAGAGATGTATTACGTGGCAGCTGTAGATGTGTGTTTGTATAGAAAAGGCAGTGCTCAAGACACCAGGGGCAGATACAAGAATTATAATGAATATATCTTGATAGACGATACCAAATAAAGAGAACATGTTCTTCATACCAGAAGAAGATAGTTCACATTGTTAACTACATCGTGAGAATGAAAAAGTTGGAGTACGTCGTATATGACAACGAACAAATAAACAAACAAACTGGAAAGCTAGAGAGAAAGAGAGACGGGAGACAGAAAGAGATGATGTTAGACATTTTAATAGTATTGCACGAGACTGGAGGATGTTGTCAGACATTATAAATAATATCGAGTGGAAAGGGTTATGAAGAAGACGGTGAAAGCATCAGGAAGTACTAGAACGTCAAGATACCCAATATCTGCTTCAGATAAACAAGGCTAAGAAGATGGAGAGTAGAGAATTCTTCTACGCAGAAGGCTTCTATAACATCGTCAACAAGTGCCTTGATGGCTGATGTGATCTACGACCGCATAGATAAATGGGTGTTGACTCCGTTCCTTGCCATGACTCAAGAAATGTCTCTCGCTGTCTTCTTCTATCTCTCTGTCCACAAATCTTTCCACTTGTCAAAATAATTCCAGATTTTGTCGTCACATCATCTGGCCTAATATTAGGACTGCTGCTACTGATGTTTGTTTATGTTATTTTGCGACTTAGCCTTAATGAAAATGTCCAGATTGCTCATTTTGGCTGTCGAATGAATTTTCAGCATTCTTCTCTAAAACCACATCTACAAGATCCTTATGGAATATTTCGTCTGTTCTTTAATTGTCCATGATTCTTAGCCATACGTTAAAACTTATTCTAAGAAATATACAAGAATTATGTTTTCTAGCTTCCATTGACAAAGACATAATGCATAAAGTGTACTTCATTTGATAGCATGCAGTTTTTGCGTGTACCTATCCTATACTTGATCTCTGTAATGCATCTTCCAACTGATCGCATCCATTTTCCTGGATATCTGAATTTCCGCACTTGCCCTAAACTAACGTCACTTACTTTAGTTGTAAATTTAGGCACAATCTCTTTCTTTGGTATCACCACGACCTCTGCCCTTCTATTACTCAAGTTAACCTATCTAAAACATAAATACTGAACAACAAGTACGGCCAGCATTAAATGTGTACTTACGTAGGACAGTTTAGTCTTGTCTTGTGATTTCCCAAATGACAGTGTGCGTGTTTCTCCGTGGTTGATATATGATGACTTTGACCTGGGAAACTTAATTACCGTGAGTCTAAAATGTCTTGTATATCAGAACATCATTTGACGAAAAGGTAGCAGCGGTATTGCTAATTACCACCGAACATTGCCCAACCAGGGGCCACATTGATTCTCTGTGACAATTTTGCACTTTATTAGTTTAGTTTAGTTTAGTCGTTGGATCAACATCACGGCACACGGCTTAACCCATAGGTTCTCCGTTTTCCTCCTAACTCAAACCTGAGTCTGGAGAAACTCAGCTCAATGCACGAACTCCGTTGCATCGGCGAGGATTCTGAAATACTTTGTGTAGATTTTTAACTCGAAATTTTGCCCTTTTGCACTTTATTGCATTGGTTCTTCTTCTTTTCGTTCATCCGGAGTGTTTTTTCAGATGTGATTGCGGTGTGTCTGTTATGCGCCCTTGGGCCGAAACCCGTAGGCCAACACATCGACTTTAGCGTGCTTTTTTGACCAGGTAGCATTCCTGGGAGACTCTCACTTTTGTGGTGCCATCTGCAACCATGCTGGCCAAGGTTGAACGGTCGAAGACAACGGTCATACCTCAAAGGAAGGCAGGGACAGTCCATAGCATTTGCCGCCATCCAAGGTTGCTTCCATAGTTGCAGGGCCGACACATAACGCCCTGGATCTGGGCTCACCGAGGGAGATCGTCACGTCCTGCTCATGGCTGCTTTAAATCCTCACTTCAATATATTGGTCACTTCGTTTCCCCGGGCCATTCCCGCACAAACCAGACAGTTTTGCAGACGGCATCCACTCAGCGAGTTTTCGGACATGTGCTTGTCGTTGCGCCCATCAGAGCTTTTCCAGGCACAACAGACATTCGGAAAACCACCCAGTCAGAGCTGTTCCGAACAAGAGCGGCATTCGGAAACTAGGTAGTCAGAGCTGTTCCTAGCACGAGAGACATGCGGACGAGACATTTCACTCGGACGTAATTGCGTAGTGTCAATTTTTAGTTTGCCACCCGTAGGACGACACTTCCGACTTCAGCGGGCATTTTTTAATGAGGTTAACCTTCCTCTGGTTTCGAGGCACGTTGGACTGTTGTGATGTCGCTAACATCTCAGCTGGTCAAGATAGAACGATGAACGACATCGTGGTCGGCCCTCAAGGGAAGGCAGGGGCAGACCATGAGCATTCCCTCGCTATCCAAGGAGGCTTCCATAATTGCAGAGCCGGCACATATTGCTCTGTGACTGGGCTCAACCGAGGAGTTGCCACGTCCTGCTCATGGCTGCTTTAGTTCCTCACTTCCATGTGTTGGGCAACCCGTTTGCCCCTGATCGCTCAGCACACACCAGGGACGGTCAGACTGCGAGCGACACCCACTCGGTAAGCTTTTGCTTTCGGACCACGCAATAGGTTCGCTCGCCGTGCGTTCCATTTTGCGTCATAGAGACGTTCTTCCACTTTTGTCTACACTCTCTATGAGTTAGATACAGTTTTCGCAGCCATTTTCTTCGGCTGGGGCACTTTTTTGACTTTTTGTACTCGCTCACGAGGTAGGCTACTTGTGCTGCCGGCTCAGCACCTTACCTTCGTGAAGCGGTGAACGAGAAGCGGTGAACGAGAAACGGCCTGGCCCTCTCATCCGGGAATCTCTCATATCCCCCAGCTGAGCGCCTTCGAACTTGAATCAGACCTGAGCATGTAGCTTGCTCAGTATCACGCCTTTAGTTTTCGAAAGGTGTATCGGCCTGGCTCTCAGGTCCAAGGGTTTGTGGCTTAGAGGCGTTCAGCCACAGCCCTCGACATGGAGCCTTTAGTGTTTTGTCCGGACCAAGATATTCTGCCTTCGTGCGCCTGATTTAAATATTTGACTGCTATCCTCAGTCTCACCTGCAGAGCAGCAGGTTGTGTCTCTCTTAGTCTGGTCCCTATCCCATGAGCCGTCCGATATGTAGTTTTCACCCATCGGCAAGCGCATGGGGTCGATGGGACACGCAAGCTCCCCCACCACGGCAAGGTGGAGACACATCGGGGGAGATTGCATTGGTTGATCAGTGTAATTAGCATACAAAACATACATAGCATACATAGATTATATAGCATACATACGTCGGTGGAATAAAGACAAAGGAGAAAATTATTGCAGATAAGTCACACACCGAGCGTGTGAGACGTAAGATGGTGCATGATGGTGGAAATAACCACGTGATCACATGCACCCACTGTGAACGAACATTTACAGCGGGAATTGGCCTTACCATTCACATTAGCTACCGCCATGGGTAAACGTTATTATGCCATTTTGAAGCACAAGCTATCGTCTGTCAAGCTGGCAAGGTGCCAATGACAATGACGTTTATCATGACGACAAGGCGCCAGTAGCGATAGTATTATTGCTTATAGTATTATGTGTTGCCCATCGCTTGTATCTGTCCGCATATATCTTTCCCAGTGTTCAACTGGCTAGCATCATCATCACGTGCCACGCCGATATGCGTGGGCGGTCATGTTTTGCCATCTTACACGCTCACCAGAGTAATGGATCAGCTCTGTGCTCTTGTCCCGACCATTTCACGTGGCCAAGTCATTAAAATAGTTACTTCTCTGCCTTCCCAATGTTCTTTTCTCCTCAATCGTGCTAGTTGTTACCAGGTTCTCTAGTTTAGTTCTTCTTATAGCATGACAAAACATGTTGTTGTCTTCGTCTAATATCTCTAATCAGTGTACAGTTTCCATTTGTTTCTTGTAGGACTTGATCATTGGCTTTTCTGTCTGTCTATGATATTCATTGCCTTTTTGCTTTTCTGAAACAAAATTTGCTATCTCATCAGATGCTTTTCAGCTTGTCTGCTCATTGTCCACGTTCAACATCCATACAAAAGAGCAAGTTCTATGTACCACCTAATGTCTCCTTTTCTCGTCTCAATTGACATCTTTTATTGGTCAGTAGGTTTTCCATCTTGCAAAAAGCTATCTAGGTACATACATACATACATACATACATACATACATACATACATACATACATACATACATACATACATACATACATACATACATACATACATACATACATACATACATACATACATACATACATACATACATACATACATACATACATACATACATACATACATACATACATACATACATACATGCATGTATGCATGCATGCATGCATGCATGCATGCATGCATGCATGCATGCATGCATGCATGCATGCATGCATTCATACATACATACATACATACATACATACATACACTCACACACGTGTGTGTATACATACATACATACATACATACATACATAAATACATACATACATACATACATACATACATACATACATGCATGCATGCATGCATGCATACATACATACATGCTTACATACATACATACATGCATACATACATACATACATACATACATACATACATACATACATACATACATACATACATACATGCATGCATGCATGCATGCATTCATACATACATACATACATACATACATACATCGCATTATATATATATATATATATATATATATATATATATATATATATATATATATATATATATATATATATATATATATATATTGTCAGGGACTTATATGTAAGGAATAGTGTAAGTGCCGGTATGTAAGCGAGAGTCAGTGTAAGTATAGCTGAGGTCAAGGGCAGTAGGAGACATCACGGCTTGGCTAGCGGACGGTCAGGCAAGAAGCCCGTGAACAGAGCCACGTGATGTGGGAAGGTCAACGAGGAGAGAGTCAGTGTGTGTGAGACAGCGAATAGAGACGGACGTGTGGAGATCTAGAGAGCGATAGAACGATAGAACGATAGTGTTTGTGACGGATAGATGGAGATGAACGTTGTGTATTGATATTCGAGGAATGTACTAACTGTGATATGTGCGGGATGATGTGAAGTTGTGATTGTGAATGATCATGCGGGCGACAGTGTAAAGATCGCCATTGTGAGCTAGCGCGTGGCTGCTTGGTGGTGAACGATTGTTTGAGCGTGAAGCGCGACCATGTTGTCAGCTTGTAATATATTGTAATAAATGATTGTTCAGGAGATAGCTCCTGCCAGTTTCCGATTGCATTCATGTGTTATTAGTATATGTGTCGTAGATGTTGTAATTTGCCTGTCCAAGTCCAGTGAGCTAGACGGAGCTAATAGTTAGGACTCTGACAGGTATAATGGTGTCAGAAGTACACATGAACCACATTCCCATGTAAACTGCATAAAAGAACGCTACTTTTGAAAAGAAGAAGATCAATTCATAATTTTGTAAAAATCGGAGATTTGTTAACAAAGTCAGAACGAAAATAACATCATTTCTTTCCACAGCAGGTTTCAATTCTACAAAGCGACCGACGTAACCAGAACAGGTCAACGGTAACCAGCACGAGAATCACGTTCCTGTACATCAAGCGTTCGAGTAGTCAGCAGAGAAAGATAAGTTGATTAATTTTGATTGCTAAGTACCCAAATCTGCATTCTTTGATTTGCTTGTATAAATACCATCATTAGTAGATTTGAATATTAATTAACAGAAAATGAGTTCAGATGATGAACACCTCCAAGATCTATCAGACTTCTGGGGCACAAAACATTACAGAGGGTTACAAGATTTTTTCATGGGTACACGGACACAAGACGAAGAAAAATGTAATATAAATCATGACCTAATACGTGATTGGACACAGAAATTTGAAAAGAAAATGCAAAACTACAAAATCCCAAAATATTATTGGAGTATATGGTACACATCGCAATGTGCCAATAGAACGTGAAAAATTATCGGAGATCATACCAGAGTTCTCAAGTACAGACTATGACTATTATAAAACAAGAATATTAAAACACTATATAAACTCTTTCGAGACTCTAAAAGTAGAGAGTACAAAATTTGAAACCAGCCACAGACAAGTCATTCACCCAGTATATAAGGGAATTAGAAGAATCTTTCAGAAAACTAATATTGGTAATTAAACATTCAGACAACAATCAAGGAGTAATAAATTTCTTGCTAATAGGAAAAACTAAAAGCAACACTACCAGCCGAATGCGGAAAATATTTAGAAGAACACAAAACAGAACCTATCAAAAACTTACTAGAAAAATGCCGCGAATATTACAACCAAAGTATAAACCTGGTTAAGAACACTCAACAGAAAAGTACTGTGAAAGCAACGGCATCTGCAGCCACAGATTGTCAAAACAAACCACAGAAAACAAAACCAGTACTGTGCAAACATTGTAGCACTCCACATACAGAAAATGGAATATGCGATAAAAATCCCACTTATCAAGAATACCTAAATACTATTATAGCACAAAAACTGGGGAAGGTAAATCAAAGGAAATATAGAACAAAATGTCATTTTTGCCTCGCGTATGGCCATAGACGTTTTGAATGTGAAGGTGTAAAAAGAATACAGAAAGCAAAAGCAAATGCAGCCATAAACATTACAACAGACATTTCAGCAAAGAACTTAGAAAAAGTAAACATCACTGAGACGAAAACAAGACCAAACACTGCAAATTCAGAACAAGCTGAGTTTTACCCATCAGACTTTGTACCATATTTCAATAATGTTGTTAACATCACTCAGCCTCATTCCTTATGTAAAGAGAGCAATACTCAACAAGAAAGTGAGGAAATGAACAAAACCTCAAGACTGTCGTTAGGAAAACTAGCGTTCCATGAAGGATACATCAATGACACAGTATGCACATGTGTACGCGACACAGGGTCCTGTCTTATCGGTCTTCGGAAGACCCTAGCTGATCCTAAAGACTACCTAGATGAGTACATCTATTGCAGAACTGTTTCAGGGACAGTAGAGAAATATCCTATGGCATGGGCCAATATAAAATCACCTTTCCTATCAGGCAGAGTAACTTGTGCTTTATTAGACAATCCATGCTGTGATTTATTAATTGGAAATGTATTAAATGTGACAGACTACACAGAGTCCAAAACTCACACAGTGAAAAAAGTTAACACCACAACAAGCACTGCCTTAACTACACCACTCATCATACAACAACATGATGAACAGACCAAAGTACCACACCATACCAACTTGATTACCATCTCACAACAAGAAAAAACAGAAACTGGTGTGTATCATCACAAGAAAAAAGGTGCAGAAAACAAGCATTTCACAAGGGCAAGGAAAGATCACAAATCATCATGGTACATACTATACCTCCTGTACTCCCTGTTAACTACACACATGCCCAAGTGCACACAGTGGATGGTTATACTCGCACTACTCATTGTAAATACAAAACAACTGACTTCACTAACAGTTTTATTCACACATCATCATGACGCAACACAGATGATATTACTCATGACAAACCAGCAAACTTTGTTACTTATATCATTACTGTTGAACCAAAGTTTGTTGTTACCACTGATAAACTCTATGTCAAATCAACTCAGACACATACTTATGCTGAACAATGTAAATCATCAGTCGGTGGAATTACTGACAAAAATCAGCAACAAATTACCCTACATATTTTGGAAAATATACACAAATTGCAGAAAAGCATACAAACATGCACGATTACATTTCAAAACTATACATGGTGTATTATTATTATTTGAACTATTGAATGTATACACACATGTACGAGTGCAGGTTTGGAGATAGCACTCAAAATGATCTCAACATGAAATTTGAAAATCCCCACCCTTCGGAAAATTATTTAACCGTAACCCACTTTATATCCGTAGATCGAGTAACTCCAGAGTTGCCTTGTCTGCTGTACGACTCCAGCGCTATGATACTAGCACACTCCATTGTATAGACCAACATAAAAGTTCCTTCAACGTGAAAAGTGTCATCAACAGAACAGTAAGACTCAACATGTGATTTCAGGTATCTAACAGTAAGATATACCCATATTGACTTTGTTTCAAACGAGTATCTACAGAATCCACCTTTTGAAATCGACTAACAACGACGACAGCTTCACAAGTACAGACATTCATTTCCGGTGATCAGTTTAATGAACCAGATGCCAACCTACAAACTATGGCAAAGACAGTCACAGACAGACGCACCATGGCCACACTCAAAATTAAGGCCACCGAACTTAATTAATTCGTATTTTATACGTGTGAATTCCAGCAATTTTACAGAACGGACTTACAAATTGTCCAAACTTGGTGAAAAGTCTTAATCACTATACAGAAGGAAAGACAATATCATGATATACAGAAGACGTCAATAATCGGTTCAGAAAGAAGAAATGCCAAACATTCCAGCACCGCAATGAACATTGAACACGAGTGATTTAATTACGTGTGCATAACTTTCACAGGACAAGAACAGTATCCTATATGTGCATAAAGGCAGCGACGATGAACATTTTATTGTATAGGTATTAACTGTAGTGACATCCAATGTCTAATTTTATTATTATATACTTTGTATTGTTATAATGTGATATGTACATATGAGCGTAAGTATAGTGGCGAATAGAATAAGTTGTAATGCTGAGAATCAACGCCTGGCAATCCCAATGCGCGAATGTTACCAAACTTGCCTTCGCGTATGGTGGATAGCCCGACGAATGACGCTTAGCAATAGTGGTACAGAATTAACATCATAAGATGGTAACAAGAAAGAACATACCAACAGGGTGATGCCAACCAAAGAGATTAATAACTCTCCATAACAGTAAACGAGGTGTACCCAAAAAGGGAAACAACTCACGGTCTGACATAAGATGAGGTAAGGGGGACTATAACATACATGAAGTATATTCGAACCATGACCACAACATTGACATAGCGTGCTCATAAAGAATCGATTAAGGTGCATTAACTATAGACGAGGGAAACCACGTCTGAATAGAGAGAAAATTCTAAGAATGCTGTAAGAGGAAGTTGTAGCCTTATTTGAGGCGTAAACCAATGGAGAATCCTTAAACCAGCATAGCCACAATAACTATGAGATGAGAATGCACAGACAATCGATTGAGAAACATGAACAGAATGTAATGTCACGGAGTGGTGGATTGAATAATATAACGAGGTATGACAAGTAGACCCAACCAGAACATTTGTCAGACCACGACAAAACCTTGAGAGAAACCTCAATACTGAAAAAGAGAGAACAATATTTGAAGTTAATCTCGGAAAAGATCAGAGCAAAAAGGGACGCAAGCGTATACTTATGATCATATAATCCCCTGACAAGGTTAGAAAGATGTACCAAGAGTAACAACAACAGAATGTGTCACATTTCCAAGAGAAAGTGCCACATTGTTTGTGCGGGGGGAGAGTGTCAGGGTACTTATATGTAAGGAATAGTGTAAGTGCCGGTATGTAAGCGAGAGTCAGTGTAAGTATAGCTGAGGTCAAGGGCAGTAGGAGACATCACGGCTTGGCTAGCGGACGGTCAGGCAAGAAGCCCGTGAACAGAGCTACGTGATGTGGGAAGGTCAACGAGGAGAGAGGCAGTGTGTGTGAGGCAGCGAATAGAGACGGACGTGTGGAGATCTAGAGAGCGATAGAACGATAGAACGATAGTGTTTGTGACGGATAGATGGAGATGAACGTTGTGTATTGATATTCGAGGAATGTACTAACTGTGATATGTGCGGGATGATGTGAAGTTGTGATTGTGAATGATCATGCGGGCGACAGTGTAAAGATCGCCATTGTGAGCTAGCGCGTGGCTGTTGGTGGTGAACGATTGTTTGAGCGTGAAGTGCGACCATGTTGTCAGCCTGTAATATATTGTAATAAATGATTGTTCAGGAGATAGCTCCTGCCAGTTTCCGATTGCATTCATGTGTTATTAGTATATGTGTCGTAGATGTTGTAATTTGCCTGTCCAAGTCCAGTGAGCTAGACGGAGCTAATAGTTAGGACTCTGACAGGTATATATATATATATATATATATATATATATATATATATATATATATATATATATATATATATATATATATATATATATATATATATATAAACTAATGTACATTACTGTAGTTTGAATGAGAGAGTCAGTGAGTGTGAATGAGAGAAAGAATGAGTGAGCGTAAGAGTGAATGTGTGTGTGTGTATATATATGTGTGTGTGTGCCTGTCTCTGTGTGTATCTGTGTGTGGGTGGGAGCATCACTATTTTTTATGTCACACACTGTATATGTACACAGTTTTCTCCATGTGTAACATTGTTATGAGTCTGCTCACGACAATTGTCAGTAATTTGCCTTGTCTATGTTTACAGCATTCATTTCACAATGTCTTTTTTTTCTTCCTATGTGAATGTATAATGCTCTTGATGAACGAAAGATGAGTGATTGGAAGGGCCGAATGTAAGACGGGCCAGCGTGCCCAATTTGTGACACTTTTAAAATAAAGTTGATTAAATTTGATTTGATTTGATTTGTCTCGACCACGCCATGTGGCCAAGCCATCCAAGTATTTACTTCTCGGTCTTCCCCTTGGTCTGTTCCCCTAGATCTTGCCAATTGTCACTAAGTTCTCCAATCCATTTCTTCTCATAACATATCCAAAAAATGTTGACTGTCTACGTCTCATTTCTCTAATCAATTTACGATTTTCCTTTGTCTCCTGTAGTACTTGGTCATTGGTTTATCTGTCTGTCCATGGTAGTTTTTGCATTCTCCTCAGAAACCAAATTTCTGCAGCCATCAGATGTTTTTCAGCTGCTTGACTGCTCATTGTCCTAGTTTCACATCCATGCAAAAGAACAGGCTCTATGTAGCACCACAATAATCGTTTCAATTGACATCTTTTTATTGGAATTTACTTGATCTTAGAACAATACTGCTCATGAATAATGGCGGAAACTGGAGGAAAAGCACTGGTCACAAGCGCTGGAACTTCAGTTACCCGTGCCCACGACTTCT
>JACEFZ010018025.1:0-7500 GCA_014155875.1 Cepaea nemoralis | reverse complement strand
TCCATTTTGCCACATCATTAACTGCAAACGAAAGGTGAAAGACAGGCTAATTGTCAATACATAGTCGGCGAAAACAAGGGAGTTAATTAAATGAGTAAATATAGAACTCGGATTTCCAGAATAACACATCCAATGTCCAACATTAACACACCCAATGCCCAACATTAACAAAGCCAATATCCAACATTAACACACCCAATGTCCAACATTAACAAAGCCAATGTCCAACATTAACACACCCAATGCCCAACATTAACAAAGCCAATATCCAACATTAACACACCCAATGTCCAACATTAACAAAGCCAATATCCAACATTAACACACCCAATGCCCAACATTAACAAAGCCAATATCCAACATTAACACACCCAATGTCCAACATTAACAAAGCCAATATCCAACATTAACACACCCAATGTCCAACATTAACACACCCAATGTCCAACATTAACACACCCAATGTCCAACATTAAAACACAAGATGTCCAACATTTGTATACCCAGTGCCCAACATTAGTATACCCAATGTCCACAATAAATACATCCAATGGCCAACATTAACACCCATGCAGAAGTAAACACCACACACAATCTTTGTGCAATTAGACTTTTATTAATTCGGCGGTATTTGTTTACAGTGTAGGACAAACACCCGTGTATAGCCAAATACAAACTTAAAGTGAAATGCAAATAATGTAATGTTTGTGACAAGTTCTGCCTTCAACAGCGCAAAATGCAAAAAAAAAAAAAAATTATTTAATCTAAACAATATAGAACTGAACAAAAGCAAATGTGAAGAAAATGAAAGCTTCAATAATTATGAACAAACCAATAAAATAATAATTAGTTCTGAACCTGAAATAATAATCGACACTACACACCTAAATGTAACTCAACAGGTGTAACTGACTGACTATTACCCTTTTATACTGAAATATTGTAAACTACAGAGTCTCTGGTCGATCTAGTTATACAGCCAAATTACGATATGGGGTTCTCTAAGTATCTAATCTTCATCTCTGTAAAAGTCAGCGGCCTCCGGTGGTCAGTTGAACTAAAATACCAAGCAATACCCGAGCGGCCTGTTTCTCCCCACGCCCCGTTCAAATTGGCAAAGAAACAGGCATTGTACCACCAAGATCCGTGAAACTTCACGGAACAGTTGTCGTCCCAAAGGTCATTTTCCCTGTCAGGAGTGCTAAAACTGCTGCCATTATGATACTCCATGCTGTCGTAAACATTTCCAGAGTATCCACTAATGGCAATGCGGTAATTAGATGACTCGTCTGCCACTCTGAAGTTCGTGTATTGAGCGAAATAGTTAGTTCTCTTGTCGACAATGTCAATTCGGAGTTCGTTGTAACCCTGCAAATATCAAAGAGTATATTGAATTCAGCTTGTTTGGAAAATAAGTGAGCTGGCTACTGCCAATCGAATACTGGAATCCGAATAAAAACACACAATATGATGAGGAAACTCGACTATTTGACAAACAAAAAACACATAGAAATACAACATCTTGTGAAGAATGCCATGTTTTCTAAGACCTTCGAGGGTCGGTGTTGGTGCTACAGAGTTCCTGCTCTGTGCGAGTGTAGTGAATGTTGGAGATTTTCTTCAGTTGACCAGGTTCCCCAGGTCAGTCGAGTCTAAAAATGGTACCAGGAAATTATCTGGAAATAAATATTCCTGTAGCGGCCCCGCGTGATATTGACCATGGATTATCGGATCGGCAAGGCAGATGTCCCAGGTATTGTGTTGAATGGATGTCCTCTTAGTAGAGATAGTAAGATGAAGTACTTGGGTATCACCATTGACAGGTGTTTGTCTTTTACGGATCACGTTGAAGCTTTTGGTGGTGAAAGCGGTTAAGGGACTTAATGCATTGAGAGCGATAGCAGCAACCGGGGTAGATCATTGATGCTTTACAGGCTCTTTTAGAAGTTAATAATTTATGTCAATGAGTATGGTTTGGGGCTTCTGACAGTATCAAAGAGCCATCTTGAAAGAATGGAGCGCATACAGAATGCTGCCATGCCGGTAATCCTGGGGTGTATAAGGGACACACCAATTATATGCCTGCGGCATATCCTGGCGCTACCAACAATGACGGATATGCATAGGGTGCTTCAGGCCAAATGGTACCTGAGAGTTGCTGCAGATGGGGATCACTCCCTACATGAAGCCATGTATATGGTCAAGGGTCATAGACTAAGACGAGGCAGTTCCTGGATGGCGCAGGCAGAAATATCTATACGATAGATGTGTGACCTAGAGATCATCAAACATGGAAAAGAGTGGTTTGGAGTTCCGGAAGACACGACGAACTGGCACAATGTAATAATAACAATGGGTCGTGAGTGCAGAGAATGGGCAGCGGGCCGTACAGACTTTGAAGTGCAACAGCTGATCCAGAACAACACACATCAAGGTGACATAGTCATCTACACCCATGGGTCAGTGGTGAGAAACAGACGTCGTGGTTGTGGGTTTTAGTTTAGTTTAGTTTAGTTTAGTTTAGTTTAGTTTAGTTTAGTCGACGGATCAACATCACGGCACACGGGTGCAACCCATAAGTGCTACGTTCTTCTCCTAACTCAAACTTGAGTCTGGAGAAACTCAGCTCAGTGCACGAACTCCGTAGCGCCGGCGAGGATCATGAAATATTTGGGTAGATTGTTAACTCGAAATTTTGCCCTGGCAGCGCCGTTAGGCTACTCTTTTTCGATTTCCAATGCCAAGGGATTTTTTACGTGCGCAACAATACACACGGGCGTCCGATCTCACTACCCAGAGACCAGGGGAAATTTTTACTAGAAGTCCACATGAAAACATCCGGGTCCTCGCCGGGGCTTGAACCCAATACCTCCAGTACTCGAGGCGGACACCATACCTCGAGACCACGAGTCTTGACAAAGGAGAGTGACATATGAGACTACGACCTTCAGCATGAGAATGGAGGTGGAGGAAGTAACAGTGGCATTCCGATGGTTAGAGGAGACTACTGCAACACACTTTGTATCCATTACGGATTCAAAGAGTATGCTTAGTAAGGTGGAGAAAGGAATGTTTCGTGTGGAATGGCTATCGTCGCTACAGAGGTCACAGATCGTAAGAATTGTATGGATATTTTGCCCTGGCCATGTGGGGGTGCGGGGGAATGAACAGGCTGATAGGCTGGCAGGGAATGCACCTCTTGGTGGTAGATTGCCTCTGGACAAGGGGGAGGCGGTCACGCGTTTGTGGGATTAGGTGGAGGAGGCGATGTAACAGACTGAGAACCCATATGTGGAAAGAATGAGATTGCCGGGGATCGGCAGGGGTTCTGGCAGAATCTCAAAACTGAGAGGGAAGACCAGGAGAACTTTAAAGCAGATAGCGGTGGGAACGATTAGTAGTATGACTCTTCGCTGGCTGTTGAATGAGGGGACGGAGTACATATGGGAATGTCCTGAGTGCAGGATGTCGGTTCTTAACTCAATTCAACTTAACTCATGTCTTTTCTAGTTCACTCAGTGGTCTATAGAGTTTATCTTTCACATTTGTTTCTCAGGGCCAGAAGTTTTGCCAAGATATGTCGTATGTTGGACAGTCTTGGAGTATGTGATCTGCGTTCTGCGGGGTCAGTCCACACGTGGACACGGCTGGTTCACCAATCTTGAATTGTGCATGAGGACAGGCGTGTTTCAGAGCATGATGAACGACTTCACTGCATTGGTTTTATCCCACATGGCTCGGTCTCTTTCCGCACAGCCGCCTGTCGCTGTTGGACTTAACCAATTGGCCACGGAGAGCCCGAATCAGCATTCGGTGCTTTTCCTGCTGGCGTGTGCGATCATGCCTCTCCACAAATTGCGATCGCCGAAATCATGAATCAATTCGTGTGTTGGCTCACTTTCGTGCCATGACACAAGAATGTCAAGAAACTTCTCACGCTGTTGTCCTCTGTCGCTTTCTCCACAAATCTTTCCGTTTGTCACAAAATGTTTCAGTTTCTGTCTTCTCATAATGTGGCCAAACTACGTTGACTGCCTCTTTCTCATGATTGTGATAAGCTGTCTTTGCGACTCAGTCTCCCTTTACAACGTAAGGATTGCTCTTTTTGGCTGTTAAATTTATTTTCAGCACTCTTCGATAAAACCACATCTACAAAACGTTCTTCATTTGACTGAGTGCAGATCCTATTTGTCCTATTCTGATCTTTATCTCAGTGATGCATCTTCCTTATGCTGTTACCATGTGCCTAGATATCTGAATTGCTGCATTTGCCCCGAAATAATGGCTTTTAATTTAATTGCGCATTTAGGCACATTTTGTGTCTTTTATATCACCTATGACTTCTGTGTTTTCTGTTATTCGAACTAAGGCCAATTTGTTCACCTTTCACAACCACTGGATCCATCATTTCCTGTAGATACATCTGACTTGTTGCTACCAAGACGGTGTCATCAGCATAAAGTAAGTTATTCATATTATGTCCACCAACTTGGATCCCTTACATATTTTTGTTGATTTCATTATGTGTTCACTGTACAATGAGAACAAATCAGGAGGCAATACACAACCTTGTGTGACGCCCTACATTATAAACTGAAGTGTTCCTACAAGGTTGTTGATTCTTATGGCTGTTGTTTGCTACCAATATATCTTCTTTATTATTCGCAGATCTATGCCTTCAATGTTAATTTACTTCAGCAATTTTCTTATTTCGTCATGTTTCACATTTCAAAATACTTTTGTGTAGTCTATGAAGTATAAGTACATATCTGGTTTTAATTATATAGCGCTTTCTAATAGTGTCCTGAGAATATAGTCCTACCAGTATCAACCCCGGCAAGGAATGGGTGCCGGTGCCTCCAGCTTTTAAATGCACGTTCTCCTGCATTATCACACTTGACAGACGGTGCAGAGAACAGAATACTGTCACTGTCAATGCAGAGGTCAACACGCTCATCAATAAACACGCAGACAACCCCCCAAATGCTCATATACACAGATGGATCTGTTGTAAAGAAGCAGAGAAGTGCATGAGCATTTACCGCCCATTCAGCGGGCTGAACCGTCCAAGAATCCAGTGGTGAACACACTATACCCACGAGCAGCATGCCGATGCAGGTGATGGCAGTTACACAGGCTTTCATATGGCTGGAATCACAGCATTATACCAACGTGTGTGTACTAAGTGATTCAATGAGCATGATTCGGAAGGTCGAAGCTGGATCTGTACGTAGACAGTGGACTGAGTCGGTGAGGAAGTCTGTTGTTCGTAAAGTCACCTTCATCTTTGTCCCGGGACATGCGGGAGTCGAGGGAAATGAACGAGCTGATAAACTGGCTGGCTCTGCACCCCCTGCAGATGGCCAGCCCATGGATCTAGCCGATGTTATTAACGTCCTCAAAGATATGTCGAGAACAGAAGACTTTGACGTCAGTGAATCCACATCGCTGTCCAGGATGAAAGACTTGGGAGTAAGAATTGGCACGGCCAGACACGAGAGGTACAATGAGAAAACGAGGTGCCCCGTTAACCAACACAGAACTAGCACTATTAGCCACCGAAAGCTGATGCTTATGCTCGGGGGAGGATCTGAGCACCTATGGACCTGTCCGGAGTGCAATGAAGATACCCCAACTGATAACTGATAACTGATGTATGTGTATATGTATATATATATATATATATATATATATATATATATATATATATATATATATATATATTATATATATATATATATATAAAGTTGTTTGTTCCCTTTCCATATATATATATATCCACACTGTTCATCACTAATGTATGCTTTAATCTAGTTTCTTATTATTTTCATAATTATTCTCAGTAACAGCCTTGTCATATGACTAATAAGACTTACAGTGCCATGTTCTACACATTGTAAATGTCCTGGTATCTTCGGCAGAGCTTTAACGATGGATTTTAATAGGTAACTAGGAATGAACCCATTAGTGTACATGCCATTTAGAAATTTAGTCAGTAATTCGATTCCAAAATCATCTAGATCTTCAACTTCCTCAAATGTAATGTTATCTGGATCGGGTAGCTTTTCTTTTCTTTATGCGATGTAATAGTGCATCTTCAACTTCCGCTGCAAGTATTGGTAGACCCTCACCATTGTTTTGAATATTTACATCTGGCCTCCTATCATAATACAGCTTCGCCAGATATTCCGTCCGTCTATTAACCTTATCATCTTGTCCAATCAATATTGCACCGTTTCTCAACTTTAAACATCCCAAGTCATTTTGTGTTTTCCTGACATTTATTGTATTTATTTGTTGATACATAGAATGTGATCCTTTACCCCGAATATGAAGTTTTAGATAGCCAGGGTTGGGGAGAAACATAAATGGTTGAGTTGAGTTGAGACAAGAACAGACATCACTGCACTCGGGATATTCCCATACGTGCTCCGTCCTCATCTACAACAGTCAATGAAGAGTCCCAATAGTAATGCTAGCAGTGGCAGCCTGATTATTTGTGTGACTGGCATTTCCTTGGAGTTTAGAGTGTCGGCCAGATCCTTTGGTCACTACCTGCAGCACAGTTCTCTCCACACTGTGATGACCTACCAGTTTTCCTGCACTATACGCACGATCTCAAAGGGTCCCAACAATGTTTGCCTTATTATGCACCAATACGCCACCGAGCGGTGCAGACCAATCCAACATGTCCGCCTACTCGTCCTGGGGGGAGGGGGGCTGGGGTGGTGGTGGGAGGGCTAATCCAACAGATGCTCTCTATTTTTAATTGTTGAATAGACGCCTGTTCCCATAAATGACAGATCCAGACGACAAGGTGAGTGCAGAAAATCTATCGGCACAATGTACCTATTTGTCGAGAATATCAAACACATGCAAATAATGACTGCATTAGAACTATTAAAAAAATGCCAATTGCAACCAGACAAAATTTGAAAGTGCTACATAGAACATGTACTTGTGTATGGAAGTGAAACGTGGGCAATGAGCAGACAAAAACATCTCATGGCAGTGGTATTGTGGTTTCTGAAGAAATGCAAAGAATACCATGGACAGACAGAAAAACCAATGCGCAAGTCCTACAAGAGGCAACTTAAAACAGTAAACTGATTAGAGAAAGTAGACGTAACAGTCAACATTGTTTATGAGAAGAAAAAATCTTGAGCACTTAGTGCAAACTGGCAAGATTGAGGGAAAAAGAACAAGCGGAAGGCAGATAATTAAATATGTGTATTGCTTGACCATATGGCATCGGGACAAGAACTCGGAGCTGATCCACGATACTGGTGATTGTGTGAGATTGCGAAACATGGACCCCCCCCCCCCCCACCCAAACACACACACACACGCTTATCTGTATACCACATGATGATGATTAGATTAAAGTCATTAAGTCAGTCATGCACCTATCAATGACAAACACAATTGCAACGACAAAGAAAACAAAACGCAATAAAGTTTCCACAAAACTTTAACCCTGTTGGAAAACCCCCCCTTGAG
>JACEFZ010018024.1:7500-33321 GCA_014155875.1 Cepaea nemoralis | reverse complement strand
CTAAAAAAATTACCAAAAAAACCACACGGTTGGGTTTATCAAAAAATGGTTGGCAGTCCACAAGAAAAACGGGACAAAAACCCCCAACCCCCACCCCAGGAAAAAAGGTTGGGACAAAACAGGGTTTGGGTGTTTAAACCCCAAAAACCACAGGGTTTTTGGGTTATCAAAAAAAGGGTTTGGGCAGTACCCCGAGACAAAAGGGTGTGGACAGACATGATTACCAACACCCCCAGGGGGTAGGGTTTATCAAAAAGGGTTTGGGCGGGTAAAAAGAGACGAAGGCTGGGACAGACATGATTCCCAAAACACCACAGGGGTATGGATCGAAATGGTTGGCAGTAACGAACAGAAGGTTTGGGGAAACCCGACATGATTACCAACACCACAGGGTTTTATGGTTTTCAGAAATGGTTGGAAAGTACAGGGGGGAGGCCCCAGAAAAGGGGGTGTGGACAGACTTTGTTTAAACCAAACACACCACAGGGTTTTTATGGTATCAGAAATGGTTGGCAGTACACGAGACGAAGGCTGTGGACAGACAGGGGAGCCCCAACCCACCACAGGGTTTATGTACAAAAAAAAATGGTTGGCAGTACACAGACGGGAAGGCTGTGGACAACATAATTACCAACACCACAGGGATGGTTCAGAAATGGTTGGCAGTACACAAACCCCAGCAGGCTGGGGAAACAGACTTTGATTACCAATCCCACACGGCATGGACTATAAAGAAAGTTTTGGAGTACACGAGACAGAAGGCTGGGGACAGACAGATTCCCAAACACCACAGGGGGTTGGGTACCCAAAAAAGGGTTTGGCAGAAAAAGAGACGGGCAGGCTGGGGGAAAACCCAAAAGACATGATTACAATACCCCCACGGCAGGGACTTAAGAAGATTGCAGTACACGGGGCCCCCCCAGCGGGCCCTTTTGGAAAAAGACATGGATTCCCAACGCCAAAACCGGCATGGACTAAAAAGAAGATTTCCCGAAACCCCGAGGAAGAAGGCGTGGACAGCCCGATTACCAACCCCAAAAACGGCAATGGTATCAAAAATTTGTTGGCAGTACACGAGCCCAAAAAGGCTGGGGAACGACATGTCACCAAAACCACCCCGGCATGGAAATCAGAAATGGTTGGCAGTACAGGGAAAAGGGAAGGCTGTGGACAGAAAATGGTTTCCCAAATACCACACGGATGGTATCAGAAATGGTGGCAGTAAACGAGCCCAAAAGGGCCCGTGGACAGACATGATTCCAAAACCACCAAGGGTTTTTGGTTTTTCCAAAAATGGTTGGCGGGTAACACAGACAGAAGGCTTGGACGGGACATGATTCCCAAAACACCACACGGTATTTATCAGAAAGGGTTTGGGCCCCGTACACGAGCCCAAAAGGCTGGGGGACAGACATGATTCCCAAACCCCCCAAAAGGGTATGGTATCAGAAAATGGGCAGTACCCGAGCCCAGAAGGGCCTGGGAAAAAAATTGATTCCCAACCCACCCAGGGGAAAAATGGACTATGGGAAGTTTGGCAGTAACGAGCCCCAGGAAGGGCTTTTGGAAAAACAGACATGATCCCCAAAACGCCCCCACGGCAGGGGCCTAAAAGTGATTGGCATTACACGAGCCCCCAGGAAGGCTTTTGGGGACGGGACATGACCCCAAAACGCCAAAAAGGGCAGGGGACTTTTAAGAAGTTTGGCAGACACAGACAAAAAGGGCGGTGGACAGACATGATCACCAAGGGCCACAGGGGCCAGGACTATAAGAAGATTGGAAAGTACACGAGACAGAAGGCTGTGGACAGACATGATTACCAACGATAGAAAGAAGGACAGAATGATTACCAACCCCCATCCCGGGCATATATAAAACAGACAGACGGGCCCAGACAGACAGATATCCCAAAGAAAAAAATGTACCCAGCAATAAATTTTTAGGAGGGGGGGACTCTTCCCTCGATCCTTCTAGAAATTTTACAAAGGGAAACTGTGGCCTTTTAAACCCCCCCGTGAGGTGATAAAAAAGCTCGTTTTTTTTTTCGTGTGATATTTCCCGCATACCGTCCCCTAGTTGTGACCTCATTTCAGTCTGTTGTTGTGTACACTTTCCTCAGTTTTCTTAATGACGTCCTTTGGTCTATGTTTGTGATTTTTTTTTTCTGGTTTTTCTCGCTTTTTTAAATTTTCATTTGTCAGATTCTGTTAAAAAATTTGTCCGGGTGTTAGCCTTTTTTTTTCCCGTTTCTGTCTGAATAAACCTGAAAGGGCCCTATCTGTATGTTTGTCCTTTTCGGCCCGCCCCCTTTCCCGCCCTTTAAAACCCCCTTTCCCCCCATCCTTTCCATTCATACCCCTTTCCCCCCACAACCCTTCCTCTCCACCTCCCCCCTACCCCCTCTACCTCTCTAGGTTTTGTAGTGGGGGTTTTAGGGGTTTTTGGTGTTGGGTGGGGGGTTTTTGGGGTTGGTGGTCGGGGGTGGGGGGAAAAAGATGAGAAGGATGCATGGGGTTTTATGGCGGGTGGGGTTTTTTGTGGGGGGGTTTTGGAGGGGGGGTTGATGGATAAAGTACATGAGGGGGGAAATTTTTGTGTAGTATGAGTTTTTTCGTGGGGGATGTGTGCTTTTTGGGGGGGGAAGGGGGGGAGGGGGGGGTGTGTGGGGGGCGGCGGTTTGTGTATGGGGGGGTTCTTTTGGGGGGGGTGGGGTGTTTTGTGGGGGGGGGGGGGGATAGGGGGTGGGGCAGGGGGGGGAGATGTGTTTGGGGGCCCGGGGGGATGTGGTGTTTAAGGGGGGGAGGGTGTAGTTAAAGGGGGGGGCCCCGGATATTAGGGGGTGAGTGGGTGTGGGTTTTTTTGGGGCTGATGTGTGTGTGGGTTGGGGGGGGAAAATTGTGAGGGTGTGGGTTTTGTGTGTTTTGTTTTTGTGTGTGGTGGGATAGGTGCGGGATGTGTGGGTTGGCGGGGGGGGGTTTTTTTTTGTTTTTGTGTTTTTTTTGCTGGGGGGTTTTTTGTGGGGGGTTGGGTTGGGGGGGGGTGTTGGAAAAAATTTTGGGGGTTTGGGGGGTTTTGCGTGGGGGTTAGGGGGGAGGGGGGGGAAAATGTGTGTGGGGGTGGGAAAAAATGTAGGGGTTGGGGGGGGGATCAGTGGGGGGGGGGGGCGGCATTTGGTTTCCCGGGGTTTCTGTAGGAGTGCAGGGAGGTATTTTGGGGGGTGGGTGGGGGGGGGGGTGTGGTGGGTGGGGTTTTGGAGGGGTGGCTGCGGGGGTTTTGTGTGGGTGGTTGCGGGATTTTAGGTGGGAGGGGGGGTTTTGTGTCCCCAAAACTTGAAAATATGCACTTTTTTTATGTTTACAACTTTCTTTTGACAATATTTTTTCCCCCCATGTGAATGTATAAGCAAAAAATATGCATTGTTTATGCTTACAAAATCCATTTGAAAATTTTTTTTTTTCCCCCTTTTAAAATGAAAAAAAGCACATTTGATGAATGAAAGATGAGTGATTGAAAGGGCCGAAGGGTAAGAGGGGGCCCTGCGTCCCCCCCAATTTGCCCCCCCTTTTTTAAAATAAAGGTTGGGGCGTTCTTGGGGCGTCTACCCCCTACCTACCTACCCACCTACCTACCTCTCTCCCTACTTCCCTACCTCCCAAAACCTACCTACCCACCTACCTCCCTACTCTCTCTCTCTCTCTACTTCCTACCTACCTACCTACATCCCACTCCTCCCTACCAACCTACCTGTTTGTCGTCCCCCCAAACCCATCATCCAAAAACCCACCCCCTTCCCTTTTCCCACTCCCCCCATTCATTCATCTACCCATCTTATAAATAAATCCACCCACCCTTTAAATTTCATCCCCCCATAATCTATTCATTTCCAATCCCTACCCACCCACCCATCCATCCATCCATCCACCCTTTCCATCCCCTCATCCATCCTCCACCTAGTCACCACCCTCCCTCCCCCCATCCACCCAAACCCTGGGCTCCACCCAATCCATCATTCATTCATCCACTTAGTCACCCCCAAAATTCCCTCCCACACCTTTCCCCCCTTCCCCCCCCCATCCCCCCAAAACACCCCCAAATTTCCAAATTTCCCCCCAACACCACCCAAACCCAAAAAAAAAACCACCTAGTTAAAGAATGTTTTGGGTTTGTCAAAAGTTTGGGGGTCCAAACCTGTTGGTTCCCCCGGGGCAAAATTTTTTTGGGTGGGGGGGGCCGGGGGTGTTTTTCACCGTCTTTTTAAACCCATCAACATATAAATACGGTGAATAAAAAAACCTCCGTAATTTCGTCTTTTATGACTGGCGCTTTTTCCGAATCAGCGTAAGTCGGGCCGTCAAAAAAAACGAAGGCTACCGTACTTGGAAAACCACTCACACCCCCCAAAATACCCTTACTATAAAATGCTGGAAACGAAAGGGTGCATGTTTTTACCTGTGGCAGCAAGATAAAGGGGGTTACATCTCTCCATTTGGATTTGTTCGTTTTTTTCCGTTGGGGAATCCTTGGACTGTCTGTACACCCCAGGGCCCCTGAGACCGCCCAAGGGGTAGACTGGGAACACCCCCCTTTTGTCTCAAAAGCTGTAGTTTAACCAGGCGAATAGAAAAATCCGGCTTCTCAAATTTGTTTCATTTTGTTTTAACGCAGCTTTCCCAACTATCTCGGGGGTTGGCGCCCCCGTCTGTCCGGAATGTTTTAACACACCCCCCCCAAAACCCTCCAGATTTTTATCGTAACATTTCACTTAATATGGTGGGCCACAGAGGGCTATGTTGCGAGCGGGGGGAAAAACGCAGTTTACACATTTAAAACCCCACACGCAGGGGCACACCCAAAACCCCCCGGGGGGGGCATTAACACAAGGGGCCCCCACACACACCAAAAAAATTTTCCCCCACAGACACACAGAAAACAAGACACCCCACAGACCACCACCAGACACCCACACCCCACTGACAAACTGGGCAGGAAATTTTTCCATTCCCATTTGTTCCTTTTTTTATTTGACACCTACACCAGTTTTAAATTTCATAAATCACCACTAGAAAAAGTCAAAACTTTTCCCTATATCACCAATAGAACAGCCAGATACTTCCCTATATCACCAATAGAACAGTCAAGTACTTCCCTATATCACCAATAGAACAGCCAGATACTTCCCTATATCATCAATAAAACGTCAGATACTTCACATATCACCAAAAAACAGCCAGAACTTCCCTATTCACCAATAGAACAGTCAAATATTTCCCCTTATCCCCAAATTTTAGAAACAGCCAGATACTTCCCAAATATCACCCAATAGAACAGCCAGTTTTCCTTCCCTATATCCCCAAATGGAAACAGCCCAGATACTTCCCTATATCCCCAAAATAGAACAGTCAGATACTTCCCTAATCACCAAATAGAACAGCCGGGAATTTCCCCCAAATTCACCACTAGAAACAGCCAGAAAATTTCCCCCCCCATACACCACTTAGAAACAGTCAGATAATTCCCCATACCCACCCTTAACCGTCAGAAAAAATTTCCCCTATCACCACTAGAAAAAAGCCAGTTTACTACCCCCTTGTCACCACTAGAACAGCCATATAACCCCTTCCCTCACCACTAGAACAGAATACTCCCTATATCCCCCACTAGAACAGCCGGGGAAAATTTTCCCCATATCCCCAACTAGAACCCAGAAAAAATTCTCCATTTTCACCACTAAAAACATAAATAATTCCCCATATAACCACTAAAAAATACCCCCAAAAATTTCCTCTTTCACCACTAGAACGGGCCATAAAAATTCCCTACATCACCACTTAAAAACACCCCGATCCCCTCCCTATATCCCACTAGAACAGCAGAAAATTTCCCCTTTTTATCACCACTGGGAACAGCCAGAAAATTTCCCCTATATCCCACTAGAAAAACCCAGTAATTCCCCATATCCCCACTAGAACAGCAGATTTTCCCCCATTCCCAAATGAACAGCCAGTTTAATTCCCCAATCACCACTAGAACAGCAGAAATTCCCCCTATCACCTCTAGAACAGCCAGAAAATTTCCCCCAATCACCACTAAAAACACCCAGATAATTCCCCATATCCCACAAGAAACAGCCTGTGTTTCCCCCTGTCACCACTAAAACAGCCATTTACTTTCCCTTGACGCTACTAGAGCAGCCGATTGCTTCCAATTGTCACCTGGTTGGACTGGACAATATGAACATACCTTGTTGAACCTGACAGCGTCAACATAATTGGTTGAAACTGACAATGTGATCATACCTGTCTGAATATGACAACGTGAACATATCTGGTTAAACCTGACAACGTGAACATACCTGGTTAAACCTGATAACATGAACATATCTGGTTAAACCTGACAACGTGAACATACCTGGTTAAACCTGAAAACATGAACATATCTGGTTAAACCTGACCACATGAACATACCTGGCTGGACCTGACACCATGTACATATCTGGTTGAACCTGATAACATGAACATATCTGGTTGAACCTATTAACATGAACATACCTGGTTAAACCTTAAAACATGAACATATCTGGTTGAACCTGACAAAGTGAACATACCTGGTGGAACCTGACAACATGATCATATATGTCTGAACCTGACAACATGAACACACCTGTTGAACTTGACAACATGAACATATCTGGTTGAACCTGACAACATGAACATATCTGGTTGAACCTGACAACATGAACATATCTGGTTGAACCTGACAACATGAAAATATCTTGTTGAACCTGACAACCTGAAACTGCCAGGTTTAACCTGACAACATGAAAATACCGGGTTTAATCTGAGGGACGGAACAAAAGGGTTTGAACCCGACAACATGAATATACCTGGTTGAACCTGACAACAAAAAAGGGTTCTTATTTTTTAAAAGACAAAATTTGGTTTTTGGGTTTTTACATAAAACACAGAGTTTTTAAATTTAACCCGACAACAGTATTTGCTTGTTTGTCATACAACATTAAGTTTAACTTGACATCACGAACGTTCTTGGTTTAACCTGTCAGTACAACTGTTCTTTATTCATCTTGATAACACCGATGTTCGTTGTTTAACTGACACTACGAGTGCTTTAAAGAAAATCTAACAACGCGAATGTGCTTAGTATAATCTGGAAAAAATTAGTGCTCTTGGTTTAACCTGGCAACACGAATGTTTTTGGGTTTTAAACCCTCCCCAACACGATTTTTTTGTTTTAACCTGGCAACCCCAAGGGGTTCTTGGTTTAAAAACCTGGAAACCCCGGGAATTTTTCTGGTTTTAACATGAAAACACAAAAGGTTTTTTTGGGTTTTAACCCGGGAAAAACCCCAAATTTGTTCGGGGTTTAAACCTGGTGACACGAATGTTCTTGGTTTAACCTGGCGACATGAATGTTCTTGGTTTAACCTGGCAACACAAAGTTTTTGGGTTTTAAACCCGGGCAAAGGGAATGTTATGATTACCTGGCAACACAAATGTTTTTGGGTTTTTAAATTTGGCAAACACGAATGTTTTGGGTTTTGGGCCCTGACAACACGAATGTTCTTGGTTTAACCTGACAACACGAATGTTCTTGGTTTAACCTGACAACACGAATGTTCTTGGTTTAACCTGAAAACATGGATGTTCTTGTTTTAATCTGACAACATCGTGCACTTGGTTTAACCTGACGACACGGATGTTCTTGGTTTAACTTAAAACATCGTGCTTTTGGTTTAACCTGAAAACAAAAATGTTCTTGGTTTAACCTAAAAACATTGTGCTCTTGCATTAACCTGACAACACGAATGTTCTTGGTGTAACCTGGCAACACGGGTGGTCTTGGTTTAACCTGATAAAACAAATGTTCTAATGAAAGAGTGTGAAACTGATAAAACACATGTTCTAATGAAAGAGTGTGAAGCTGATAAAAGAAATGTTCTACAAAAAGAGTGTGTTGTGGAATGTGGGGGATTTGGTGAGCAGTGACAACATCAAGGTGAAACCAGGAGTGCAAACACAGGTAGACATGCGGCACAACAGTCTCGGTGCCTGTGTGATTTCTATTCTATAAATGTTCTATGTCAGTTTGATTCTATTCTATAAATGTTCTATGTCAGTTTGATTCTGTTCTATAAATGTTCTATGTGCCAGTTTGATTCTGTTCTATAAATGTTCTGTGACAGTTTTATTTTGTTCTATAAATGTTCTATATATCAGTTTGATTTTTGTTCCATAAATATTTTGTATGTCAGTTTATGTCCTATAAACGTTCTATGTGTCATTTTGATTCTGTTCTATAAATGTTCTATATCAGTTTGATTCTGTTCTATAAATGTTCTATGTCAGTTTGATTTTGTTCTACAAATTTTTTATGTCAGTTTGATACTATTCTATAGATGTTATATGTTAGTTTGATACTGTTCTATAAATGTTCTATGTCACTTTCATACTGTTATATAAATGTTCTATGCAAGTTTGATACTGTTTTATAAATATTCTATATTAGTGCCAGTCTGTTCTACAAATACTCCATCAGTCTGATTCTGTTCTGCGAATGTTCTATGTCAGTTTTGATTTTGTTATAAAAATGTTCTATGTAAGTTCGATTCTGTTTTTATAAATGTTCTATGTCAGTTTGATGCTGTTCTACGAATGTTCTATGTCAATTTGATTCTGTTCTGGAAATGTTCTATGGCAGTTTGCTAATGTCCTATAAATGATCTGTGTGTTTGATTCTGTTCTAAGAATGTTCTATGTCAATTTGATTCTGTTCTACGAATGTTCTATGTCAATTTGATTCTGTTCTATGTCAATTTGATATATTCTATAAATGATCTATGTCAGTTTGATTCTGTTCTACGAATATTCTAGGTCAGTTTGATGCTGTTCTACGAATGTTCTGTGTCAATTTGATTCTGTTCTGCGAATGTTCTATGTCAGTTTGATAATGTCCTATAAATGATCTGTCAGTTTGGCGATGTTCTATAAATGTTCTGTCAGTTTGAAGCTGTTCTATAAATTGTGTTTTTGTCAGTATGATTTTGCTCTTGCTTATGAATTAGAATGCTCCCCTGATCTGTCTCGTGTCCTAAAATATGTTTGTGTGAGTGACCCCTGTCCGCTACAAGGTGGGGGTGAGTCAGATGTACAACAAACTGAAGACTGTTGTGCCAGCAACACGGACCAGAGAGGACAACGGTCAACATCCACTTACCTAGGGCACCTTGGTCTAGCGGTGGTGGAGGAGAAGAAAATAGAATCAAGTGGGATTACATAGGCAATGATATCAGCTGTCACAGTACAACATGAGTGAGGACAGTTAGACGTGGGTGAGCCCGAGAGGCAGAGATAATCACGTGGTGACTAAATTCAAGCAATGATATCAGCTGTCACAGTACAACATGAGTGAGGACAGTCAGAGTTAATCAAGTGGTGACTACAACCAGGCAATGATATCAGCTGTCACAGTACAACATGAGTGAGGACAGTCAGAGATAATCACGTGGTGACTACACCCAGGCAATGATATCAGCTGTCACAGTACAACATAAGAGCAGTCACAGATAATCAAGTGGTGACTACACCCAGGCAATGATATCAGATGTCACAGTACAACATGAGAGCAGTCACAGATAATCAAGTGGTGACTACACCCAGGCAATGATATCAGCTGTCACAGTACAACATGAGAGCAGTCAGAGATAATCAAGTCGTGACTACATGGAAGCAACGATATCAGCTGTCACAGTACAACATGAGAGCAGTCAGAGATAATCAAGTCGTGACTACATGGAAGCAACGATATCAGCTGTCACAGTACAACATGAGAGCAGTCACAGATAATCAAGTGGTGACTACACCCAGGCAATGATATCAGCTGTCACAGTACAACATGAGAGCAGTCACAGATAATCAAGTGGTGACTACACCCAGGCAATGATATCAGCTGTCACAGTACAACATGAGTGAGGACAGTCAGAGCTAATCAAGTGGTGACTACATTCAGGCAATGATATCAGCTGTCATAGTACAACATGAGTGAGGACAGTCACAGAAATCAAGGGTGACTACACCAGGCAATGATATCAGCTGTCACGTACAACATGAGAGCAGTCACAGATAATCAAGTGGTGAATGACACCCAGGCAATGATATCAGCTGTCACAGTACAACATGATGAGCAGATCAGTCGGTATCAGTGGTGACTACATTCAGGCAATGATATCAGCTGTCACAGTACAACATGAGAGCAGTCAGAGATAATCAAGTGGTGACTACACCCAGGCAATGATATCAGCTGTCACAGTACAACATGAGAGCAGTCACAGATAATCACGTGGTGACTACACCCAGGCAATGATATCAGCTGTCACAGTACAACATGAGAGCAGTCAGAGATAATCACGTGGTGACTACACCCAGGCAATGATATCAGCTGTCACAGTACAACATGAGAGCAGTCACAGATAATCACGTGGTGACTACATTCAGGCAATGATATCAGCTGTCACAGTACAACATGAGAGCAGTCACAGATAATCACGTGGTGACTACACCCAGGCAATGATATCAGCTGTCACAGTACAACATGAGAGCAGTCACAGATAATCCGTGGTGGACTACACCCAGCAATGATATCAGCTGTCACAGTACAACATGAGAGCAGTCACAGAATCACGTGGTGACTACACCCAGGCAATGATATCAGCTGTCACAGTACAACATGAGAGCAGTCACAGATAATCACGTGGTGACTACATTCAGGCAATGATATCAGCTGTCACAGTACAACATGAGAGCAGTCACAGATAATCACGTGGTGACTACACCCAGGCAATGATATCAGCTGTCACAGTACAACATGAGAGCAGTCACAGATAATCACGTGGTGACTACACCCAGGCAATGATATCAGCTGTCACAGTACAACATGAGTGAGGACGGTTAGGCCTGGGTGAGCCGGCGAGACAGTCAGAGATAATAAAACAGATAGACAGTGTATATACGTTAGAACCAACGCAAATCTCACAAACGGAAATCGCCGTGTGGAAAATAACAATGATAATAATGCATACATAAGCTACACAATAATACAACGAACCGACTACCTCAGAAGTCGGAGTGGGTTCGTTTGATGGCGAGGAACACTGGTAATAGGGAAAGCTAATCCATACGCAAAATTCTGTCCAGTGTTACAAGAAGTGTGTATGGACTACGCTTGAGTTGAAAGTAAGACAGCGCATTAAAACAATACACACACACACGCACGCACATACGCGCGCGCACACACACACACACACACACACACACACGCGCACACACACACACGCACACACACACACGCACACACACACCCACACACACACACACACATTGAATCGACGTTTGGATCTGAGTGATCTTCAGTAGGAACAACACAAACAGGTCTAAAGGAAAAAACAGGAAATGAGAAAGTTAAAGTAACAATCAAACGTACAGAGGAAAAGTATTGGGGGAGGGGAGGGGGGTTCTACACAGAGGACAGCCTAGTGGGTGATGTTGATGTTGATGATAATGGAGATGTGGGTGGGTGAGGAGAGGTGGGTGGTGGGCAGAGAGGTGGGTGGTGGGCAGAAGAGGTGGGTGGTGGGCAGAGAGGTGGGTGGTGGCAGAGAGGTGGGTGGTGGCACAGAGGTGGTGGTGGGCAGAGAGGTGGTGGTGGGCAGAGAGGTGGGTGGTGGGCAGAGAGGTGGGTGGTGGGCAGAGAGGTGGGTGGTGGGCAGAGAGGTGGGTGGTGGGCAGAGAGGTGGGTGGTGGGCAGAGAGTGGTGGTGGGCAGAGAGGTGGGTGGTGGGCAGAGAGGTGGTGGTGGGCAGAGAGGTGGGTGGGGGCAGAGAGGTGGGTGGTGGGAGCGAGGTGGTGGTGGGCAGCGAGGTGGGTGGTGGGCAGAGAGGTGGGTGGTGGGCAGCGAGGTGGGTGGTGGGCAGCGAGGTGGGTGGTGGGCAGAGAGGTGGGTGGTGGGCAGAGAGGTGGGTGGTGGGCAGAGAGGTGGGTGGTGGGCAGAGAGGTGGTGTGGGCAGAGAGGGGGTGTGTGGGCAAAGAGGTGGGTCGTACGGCAGAAACGTGGATGGGGCAGAGAGGTGGGTCGTCGGCAGAAAACGTGGGTGGTGGCAGAGAGGTGGGTGGTGGGCAGAGAGGTGTGATGGGCAGAGAGGTGGGTGGTGGGCAGAGAGGTGGGTGGTGGGCAAGAGGTGGGTGGTGGGCAGAGATGTGGGTGGTAGGCAGAGAGGTGGGTGGGTGAGGAGAGCTGGGTGGTGGGCAAAGAGGTGGGTGGTGGCCAGATAGGTGGGTGGGGACAGAGAGGTGAGTGGTGGCCAGATAGGTGGGTGGGGACAGAGAGGTGGGTGGTAGGCAGAGAGGTGGGTTGGTGAGGAGAGCTGGGTGGTGGGCAAAGAGGTGGGTGATGGCCTGATAGGTGGGTGGGGACAGGTCACTGGGGAAAAAAAGTGGGTGGTGGGCAGAGAGGTGGGTAAGGGAAGAGAGGTCGCTGGGGAAAAGAGGTGGGTTGCGGGCAAAGAGGTGGGTGGTGGGCAAAGAGATGGTGGTGGGCAAAGAGGTGGGTGGTGGACAAAGAGATGGGTGGGGACAAAGAGGTGGGTGGTGGCAAAGAGGTGGTGGTGGGCAAAAGAGGTGGGTGGTGGGCAGACGAGGTGGGTGGTGGGCAGAGAGGTGGGTGGGGGACAGAGAGGTCGGTGGTGGGCAGAGAGGGGTGGGGGAAGAGAGGTCGGTGGGGAAGAGTAGTGGGTGGGGGCAGAGAGGTGGGTGGTGGGCAGAGAGGTGGGTGGTGGGCAGAGAGGTGGGTGTGGTGGGCAGAGAGGTGGGTGGGGAAGAGAGGTCGGTGGGGAAGAGTAGGGTGGTGGGCAGAGAGGTGGGTGGTGGGCAGAGAGGTGGGTGGTGGGCAGAGATGTGGGTGGTGGGCAGAGAGGTGGGTGGTGGGCAGAGAGTTGGGTGGGTGAGAAGAGGTGGGTGGTGGGCAGATATGTGGGTGGTGGGCAAAGAGGTGGGTGGTGTGCAGAGAGGTGGTGGTGGGCAGAGAGGTGGGTGTGGGCAGAGAGGTGGTGGTGGGCAGAGAGGTGGGTGGTGGGCATAGAGGTGGGTGGGTGAGGAGAGGGGGTGGTGGGCAGAGAGGTGGGTGGTGTCAAAGAGGTTGGTGATGGGCAGAGAGGTGGGTGGTGGGCAGAGATGTGGGTGGTGGGCAAAGAAGTGGGTGGTGAGCAAAGAGATGGGTGGTGGGCAAAGAGGTGGGTGGGGGCAGAGAGGTGGGTTGTGGGCAAAGAGGTGGGTGTGAACAAAGAGGTGGTGTGGTGGGCAAGGTGGGTGGTGGCAGAGAGGTGGCTGGGGCAGAGAGATGGTGGGAAGAGTAGTGGGTGGTGGGCAGAGAGGTGGGTGGTGGGCAAAGAGGTGGGTGGTGGGCAGAAAGGAGGGTGGGGACAGAGAGGTTAGTGGGGGAAGAGAGGTGGGTTGTGGGCAGACAGATTGGTGGTGGGTAGAGAGGTGGGTGGTGGGCAAAGAGGTGGCTGGTGGGCAGAATGTGGGTGGGGGAAGACAGGTGGGTGGGGGAAGATAGGTGTGTGGGGGTAAAAAAGGATGGGTTGTGGGCAGAGAGGTGGGATGAGTGGGCCAAGAGGTGGGTGGTGGGCAGAGATGTGGGTGGGGAAGAGATGTGGGTGGGGAAGAGAGGTGGGTGGGGGAAGAAAGGTGTGTGCGGGTATAAAAGGTGGGTTGTGGGCAGAGAGGTGAGTGATGGGCAAAGACATGGGTGGTGGGAGAAAGGTGGGTGGGGTAGAGGGGTGGGTGAGGGTAGAGAGGTGGGGGTGCAACAGTACTGGGTGAAGGGGTTCATTGTGATTGCTACAGAATCCATTCACACACAGGTATTCCTTCCTTCCTTCCTTCCTTCCTTCCGTCCATCCTTCCTCCCTCCCAACCTCTCTCTCTCACTGCCTGCATGCTTGCCTGCCTTCCTTCCTTCCTTCCTATCTACCCGTTCATTTCATTCGTTCGTGCTCTTCGTCCGTCTTTCTGTCCGTATGTCTGTCTCTTCGTCCGTTTGTCAGTCTCTTTGTCTCTCCATCTATCTATCTTTTCTTCTATGTCAAGTACGGACGATAGAACGAACGAAGTTTATTTAGATGAAAGTACAACTGATAGGATATCATTCAGAAAAAGTGCGAATAGTATCACTAGACAAGTCTTTGGTTTGGAATCCACAAGGCAAAAGGAACTTAGGAAGATCGATGTTGTGAGCTGTAGATAGTTTAACGGACCATTGATGTGAGCTGTAGATAGTTTAACGGATCATTGATGTGAGCTGTAGATAGTTTAACGGATCATTGATGTGAGCTGTAGATAGTTTAACGGACCATTGATGTGAGCTGTAGATAGTTTTAAACGGATCATTGATGTGAGCTGTAGATAGTTTAACGGATCATGAGTGAGCTGTAGATAGTGTAACTTACCATTGATGGGAGCTGTAGATAGTGTAACTAACCATTGATGTTGAGCTGTTGATAGTGTAATTAACCATTGATGTGAGCTGTAGATAGTGTAATTAACCATTGATGTGAGCTGTAGATAGTGTAACTTACCATTGATGTGAGCTGTTGATAGTGTAACTAACCATTGATGTGAGCTGTTGATAGTTTAACGGATCATTGATGTGAGCTGTAGATAGTTTAACGGACCATTGATGTGAGCTGTAGATAGTTTAACGGATCATTGATGTGAGCTGTAGATAGTGTAACTTACCATTGATGTGAGCTGTAGATAGTGTAACTAACCATTGATGTGAGCTGTAGATAGTGTAACTAACCATTGATGTGAGCTGTAGATAGTGCAACTAACCATTGATGTGAGCTGTAAATAGTGTAACTAACCATTGATGTGAGCTGTAGATAGTGCAACTAACCATTGATGTGAGCTTTAAATAGTGTAACTAACCATTGATGTGAGCTGTAGATAGTGTAACTAACCATTGATGTGAGCTGTAGATAGTGTAACTAACCATTGATGTGAGCTGTAGATAGTGCAACTAACCATTGATGTGAGCTTTAGATAGTGTAACTAACCATTGATGTGAGCTGTAGATAGTGTAACTAACCATTGATGTGAGCTGTAGATAGCGTAACTAACCATTGATGTGAGCTGTAGATAGTGTAACTAACCATTGATGTGAGCTGTAGATAGTGTAACTAACCATTGATGTGAGCTGTTGATAGTGTAACTAACCATTGATGTGAGCTGTAGATAGTGCAACTAACCATTGATGTGTGCTTTAGATAGTGCAACTAACCATTGATGTGAGCTGTAGATAGTGTAACTAACCATTGATGTGAGCTGTAGATAGTGCAACTAACCATTGATGTGAGCTTTAGATAGTGTAACTAACCATTGATGTGAGCTGTAGATAGTGTAACTAACCATTGATGTGAGCTGTTGATAGTGTAACTAACCATTGATGTGAGCTGTAGATAGTTTAACGGACCATTGATGTGAGCTGTTGATAGTTTAACGGATCATTGATGTGAGCTGTAGATAGTTTAACGGACCATTGATGTGAGCTGTAGATAGTTTAACGGACCATTGATGTGAGCTGTAGATAGTTTAACGGACCATTGATGTGAGCTGTTGATAGTTTAACGGATCATTGATGTGAGCTGTAGATAGTTTAACGGACCATTGATGTGAGCTGTAGATAGTTTAACGGATCATTGATGTGAGCTGTAGATAGTTTAACGGATCATTGATGTGAGCTGTAGATAGTGTAACTTACCATTGATGTGAGCTGTAGATAGTGTAACTAACCATTGATGTGAGCTGTAGATAGTGTAATTAACCATTGATGTGAGCTGTAGATAGTGTAACTAACCATTGATGTGAGCTGTAGAGAGTGTAACTAACCATTGATGTGAGCTGTAGATAGTGTAACTAACCATTGATGTGAGCTGTAGATAGTGTAACTAACCATTGATGTGAGCTGTAGATAGTGTAACTAACCATTGATGTGAGCTGTGGATAGTGTAACTAACCATTGATGTGAGCTGTAGATAGTTTAACGAACCATCGATGTGTGCTGTAGATAGTTTATCGGAATGTGTTATGGGCTGTAGATAGTTTAACGGACTGTGCTGTGAGCTGTAGATAGTTTAACGGACTGTGTTGTGAGTTGTAGATAGTTTAACGAACCATTGATGTTAGCTGTGGATAGTTTAACGGACTGTGTTGTGAGTTGTAGATAGTTTAACGAACCACTGATGTGAGCTGTAGATAGTTTAACGGATCATTGATGTGAGCTGTAGATAGTGTAACTAACCATTGATGTGAACTGTAGATAGTGTAACGGACCATTGATGTGAACTGTAGATAGTGTAACGGACCATTGATGTGAACTGTAGATAGCGTAAAGGACCATTGATGTGAACTGTAGATAGTGTAACGGACCATTGATGTGAACTGTAGATAGTGTAACGGACCATTGATGTGAACTGTAAATAGTGTAACGGACCACTGATGTGATCTATAGACAGTGTAACGGACCATTGATGTGAACTGTAGATAGTGTAACGGACCATTGATGTGAACTGTAGATAGTGTAACGGACCACTGATGTGATCTATAGACAGTGTAACGGACCATTGATGTGAACTGTAGATAGCGTAAAGGACCATTGATGTGAACTGTAGATAGTGTAACGGACCATTGATGTGAACTGTAGATAGTGTAACGGACCATTGATGTGAACTGTAGATAGTGTAACGGACCATTGATGTGAACTGTAGATAGTGTAACGGACCACTGATGTGATCTATAGACAGTGTAACGGACCATTGATGTGAACTGTAGATAGCGTAAAGGACCATTGATGTGAACTGTAGATAGTGTAAACGGACCATTGATGTGAACTGTAGATAGTGTAACGGACAATTGATGTGAACTGTAGATAGTGTAACGGACCATTGATGTGAACTGTAGATAGTGTAACGGATCATTGATGTGAACTGTAATTAGTGTAACAGACCACTGATGCGAGCTGTAGATAGTTTAACGGACCATTGATGTGAACTGTAGATAGTGTAACGGACCACTGATGTAAGCTGTGGATAGTTTAACGGACCACTGATGTAAGCTGTAGATAGTTTAACGGACTGAGTTGTGAGCTGTAGATAGTTTAACGGACTGTGTTGTGAGTTGTAGATAGTGTAACGGACCACTGATGCGAGCTGCAGATAGTTTAACGGACTGAGTTGTGAGCAGCAGCAATCTTAACGGGCGTCCGTATTACATCAACATTCTGACAGCTACAGATAAACGTACTGATGATCCTGCCAAGACGATGCCGCAATCTGTGGCCACGCTTATTTCATTACATTGATGATCATGAAGATCAGGACAGCGCCCTGGGGGGCATGTTGTGCGCCCTATTGTCGCTGCACAGATCTCCAGATATAATGCCTATTCTATACATGATGCTGCACAGATCTCCAGATATGATGCCAATATTGCAGGTATTTCCACGGCTCCACACCTGGGGGCCGCCACCTGGCGGGCGGCATGCGGCGATTCAAACAAACCTCCAGAACAATGGTAGCATCTGACAGACAGATAGATCGCTCGCCTCCCTGTCCCAGGCAACAATTGCCTTCAGACTCCAAGAGATAAATGAGCAGAGGGGGACATCTTGTTGTTGACTAGCAGGGCCGGTAAACACTGTGGAGATGTTGACACCGGGGAGATAACTGCCTGGATCTGGTTCAACAGTTCACGTGTTCACACGGGTAGTTGCTGCTGTGTTGTTGTGATCGAGGTGGTGATTGTTGTTTACCGAGGTGGTGATTGTTGTTTACCGAGGTGGTGATTGTTGTTTACCGAGGTGGTGATTGTTGTAGTTATGCTCAATAAGTATATCAGTGTGAAGTGTTGGTGGTAATTGTTGTTGTGGTGTCTTTATTATGAGTCCTAGCTGTCGATGTATTTTCCAGCAGTCATAGCTGTCGTGCATTTCCCCACCAATTCAGCATTGCCTGCCCATCCAGCATTTCCCCAACCCATCCAGCATTCCCCAGTTTATCCAACATTCCCCAGCCCATCCAGCATTCCCCAGTTTATCCAACATTCCCCAGCCCATCCAGCATTCCCCAGTTTATCCAACATTCCCCAGCCCATCCAACATTCCCCAGTTTATCCAACATTCCCCAGTTTATCCAACATTCCCCAGCCCATCCAGCATTCCCCAGTTTATCCAACATTCCCCAGCCCATCCAGCATTCCCCAGTGTATCCAACATTCCCCAGCCCATCCAGCATTCCCCAGTTTATCCAACATTCCCCAGCCCATCCAGCATTCCCCAGTTTATCCAACATTCCCCAGCCCATCCAGCATTCCCCAGTTTATCCAACATTCCCCAGCCCATCCAGCATTCCCCAGTTTATCCAACATTCCCCAGTCCATCCAGCATTCCCCAGTTTATCCAACATTCCCCAACCCATCCAGCATTCCCCAGTTTATCCAACATTCCCCAGCCCACTCAGCATTACCCAGTTTATCCAACATTCCCCAGCCCAACCAGCATTCCCCAGTCCATCCAGCATTCCCCAGTGTATCCAACATTCCCATGCCCATCCAGCATTCCCCAGTTTATCCAACATTCCCCAGCCCATCCAGCATTCCCCAGTTTATCCAACATTCCCCAGTCCATCCAGCATTCCCCAGTTTATCCAACATTCCCCAGTCCATCCAGCATTCCCCAGTTTATCCAACATTTCCCAGTCCATCCAGCATTCCCCAGTTTATCCAACATTTCTCAGTCCACCCAGCATTTCCGTCCATCCAGCATTCCCCAGTTTATCCAACATTCCCCAGTCCATCCAGCATTCCCCAGTTTATCCAACATTTCCCAGTCCATCCAGCATTCCCCAGTTTATCCAACATTTCCCAGTCCATCCAGCATTCCCCAGTTTATCCAACATTTCAGAGTCCATCCAGCATTTCCCAGTTTATCCAACATTCTCCAGTCCATCCAGCATTCCCTAGTTTATCCAACATTTCAGAGTCCATCCAGCATTCCCCAGTTTATCCTACAAAACATGTTGTATTAAATGACGAAACACAAGAAACACGTTTTTCACGAGAGATCAAGCCAACTAAGTAACAATACAGACAGAAAACGTCTCCCGCTTGAAATACAGCCAACTAAGTAACAAAACACACAGAACACGTCTGCAAACCCGCTGAAAGCTCGCTAAATCAACTTTATGTACGATTTCCTGTCGGCAAGATAACAAACCCCGAACTAGTCATCTGAGTCGTAAACAAAAACAGACGGGGAGATGAACTTTGAAAAGTGAGACAGATAAAATAAGTAGAAAGTAGTAAAAGTGGAATACCTTTCAAGATGAGAATGTAGTAAAAGTGGAATACCTTTCAAGATGGACTTTTTTATGTTTCTGTCAAGAAACAGACAAATCTGAGCAGATTTCTAGCGAAAGGCAGCTTGAGACACCCGAGGCATTAGAGTGGGGTCTTTGCTGGTTGCGTGTCTCTCTGCCATCAGTCACAATGTGTCTGCATAAATATGTAGAGGCTTTGTGTACAGAGGTCAGATCGCACAGGACGTGCATTCACTGACAGGATCGATGAAGGATTGTGTGAGAAGGCAGTATTACATTGATGATTATTGATAGCATTTGATATTTAAATCAAAGAAGTTGCCACTTTGTACGTTATGAATTCCCCAGTCAACTATAATTTATTTGAGGTGAAAATCTTAGCAAAAATTTGTTTATTGATCGTTAGTTTTGATGTTAAAAATTTAATATCCATTTTACAATTTAACAGTAACTTTCGGTTAAAAACATTTAGTGTGAATTCTAACATTAATAGTCAACTTTTGCTGAACACAATGTAGCGTTAATTCCAAAATTAATTGTCAACATTTTGTGGAACATATCTGTTATGAATTCCATCATTAATAGTCAAATTTTGGTGGGGAACATGTAGTATAAATTTAACCATTAATAGTCAAATGTTGGTAAAAAAAATATATTTTGAATTTCACCATTAATAGTCAACATTTGGTGGAAAACGTAGTGTGAATTCCACCATTAATTGTCAACTTGTGATGAAAACATCTATTCTGAATTCTACAATTAATAGTCAACTTTTAGTGGAAAAAATATAGTGTGATTTTTTGCCATTCATAGTCAACTTTTGAAACATCCAGAGTGAATTCCACACTTAATAATCAACTTTTTGTAGAAAAAAATTAGTGTGAATTCCGATATTACTAGTCAACTTTATGTTGCAGCAATGTAGTGTGAATTTCACAATTAATAGTCAACGTTGATCTGTCAACATGTGTGACGTCATGTCCGGTTAGTCTATGACCTGTGAACATATGCGGACGTCCCGCCCGGGGTGGGGCGGTGAGGGGGATTTCCACAGGAATATAACTGGTTCAGCAAGAGCAGTGGTTCTTAAACGTGGGTGAAGTTCCCCCCCCCCCCCCCCCCGGGGGGGGAATGTTAGGGTTTCCGGGGAGGGGTGGGGATGAAGATTATTTAAAGATCGCGTTAATACAAGAACCGATTACTTGATATTGCTTTTCCCTTCATACTTTACAGCTCTGTACGTCTCACCCTTCTAAAATTCATTTTATAAAGTAAGGTAGCCACACAAATCACGTTTTATGTGGATCGTCTAGACTTGTATTTGGTATGTGCTTCCGTCCATTATTACGTATACTGTGTAGGGGCAGGAGCGGGAGGGGGGATTTTAGGTAGGAAATACGAAAGGTGGGGGAGGGGATGACGTTGTGAAAATATGGTGAAGGAGGGCACGGCCAAAATTGTTGAGACACCACTGAGCTAGAGGGGGGGGGGGGAAGGTATTTTTTAAAACGGGCTTGTGTGTTTGGCTATGTCGGCATGGAGGTATACATGGTCCACGTACTTCACTCAGCTAGAGAGTATAGCTTGTGTGTTTGGCTAGTCGGCATGGAGGGATACATGGTCCACGTACTTCACTCAGCTAGAGAGTATAGCTTGTGTGTTTGGCTAGTCGGCAATGGAGGAATACATGGTCCCGTACTTCACTCAGCTAGAGAGTATAGTTTGTGTGTTTGGCTAGTCGGCATGGAGGGATACATGGTCCACGTACTTCACTCAGCTAGAGAGTATAGTTTGTGTGTTTGCTAGTCGGCATGGAGGGATACATAGTCCACGTACTTCACTCAGCTAGAGAGTATAGTTTTGTGTGGTTTGGCTAGTCGGCATGGAGGGATACATGGTCCACGTACTTCACTCAGCTAGAGAGTATAGTTTGTGTGTTTGGCTAGTCGGCATGGAGGGATACATGGTCCACGTACTTCACTCAGCTAGAGAGTATAGTTTGTGTGTTTGGCTAGTCGGCATGGAGGGATACATGGTCCACGTACTTCACTCAGCTAGAAGAGTATAGTTTGTGTGTTTGGCTAGTCGGCATGGAGGGATACATGGTCCACGTACTTCACTCAGCTAGAGAGTATAGTTTGTGTGTTTGGCTAGTCGGCATGGAGGGATACATGGTCCACGTACTTCACTCAGCTAGAGAGTATAGTTTGTGTGTTTGGCTAGTCGGCATGGAGGGATACATGGTCCACGTTCATGGCTTAGCTAGAGAGTATAGCTTGTGTGTTTGGCTAGTCGGCATGGAGGGATACATGGTCCACGTTCATGGCTTAGCTAGAGAGTATAGCTTGTGTGTTTGGCTAGTCGGCATGGAGGGATACATGTCCACGTACTCACCTCAGCTAGAGAGTATAGCTTGTGTGTTTGCTAGTCGGCATGGAGGGATACATGGTCCACGTACTTCACTCAGCTAGAGAGTATAGCTTGTGTGTTTTGGCTAGTCGGCATGGAGGGATACATGGTCCACGTGGCTCAGCTAGAGAGTATAGCTTGTGTGTTTGGCTAGTCGGCATGGAGGGATACATGGTCCACGTTCATGGCTTAGCTAGAGAGTATAGCTTGTGTGTTTGGCTAGTCGGCATGGAGGGATACATGGTCCACGTACTTCACTCAGCTAGAGAGTATAGTTTGTGTATTTGGCTAGTCGGCATGGAGGGATACATGGTCCACGTACTTCACTCAGCTAGAGAATATAGTTTGTGTGTTTGGCTAGTCGGCATGGAGGGATACATGGTCCACGTACTTCACTCAGCTAGAGAGTATAGCTTGTGTGTTTGGCTAGTCGGCATGGAGGGATACATGGTCCACGTACTTCACTCAGCTAGAGAGTATAGTTTGTGTGTTTGGCTAGTCGGCATGGAGGGATACATGGTCCACGTGGCTCAGCTAGAGAGTATAGTTTGTGTGTTTGGCTAGTCGGCATGGAGGGATACATGGTCCACGTGGCTCAGCTAGAGAGTATAGCTTGTGTGTTTGGCTAGTCGGCATGGAGGGATACATGGTCCACGTACTTCACTCAGCTAGAGAATATAGTTTGTGTGTTTGGCTAGTCGGCATGGAGGGATACATGGTCCACGTACTTCACTCAGCTAGAGAGTATAGCTTGTGTGTTTGGCTAGTCGGCATGAGGGATACATCGGTCCACGTACTTCACTCAGCTAGAGAGTATAGTTTGTGTGTTTTGGCTAGTCGGCATGGAGGGATACATGGTCCACGTGGCTCAGCTAGAGAGTATAGTTTGTGTGTTTGGCTAGTCGGCATGGAGGGATAACATGGTCCACGTACTTCACTCAGCTAGAGAGTATAGCTTGTGTGTTGGCTAGTCGGCATGGAGGGATACATGGGTCCACGTGGCTCAGCTAGAGAGTATAGCTTGTGTGTTTGGCTAGTCGGCATGGAGGGATACATGGTCCACGTTCAGGCTTAGCTAGAGAGTATAGCTTGTGTGTTTGGCTAGTCGGCATGGAGGATACTATGGTCCACGTACTTCACTCAGCTAGAGAGTATAGGTTGTGTATTTGGGCTAGTCGGCATGGAGGGATACATGGTCCACGTACTTCACTCAGCTAGAGAATATAGTTTGTGTGTTTGGCTAGTCGGCATGGAGGGATACATGGTCCACGTACTTCACTCAGCTAGAGAGTATAGGCTTGTGTGTTTGGCTAGTCGGCATGGAGGGATACATGGTCCACGTACTTCACTCAGCTAGAGAGTATAGTTTGTGTGTTTGGCTAGTCGGCATGGAGGGATACATGGTCCACGTGGCTCAGCTAGAGAGTATAGTTTGTGTGTTTGGCTAGTCGGCATGGAGGGATACATGGTCCACGTACTTCACTCAGCTAGAGAGTATAGCTTGTGTGTTTGGCTAGTCGGCATGGAGGGATACATGGTCCACGTACTTCACTCAGCTAGAGAGTATAGCTTGTGTGTTTGGCTAGTCGGCATGGAGGGATACATGGTCCACGTACTTCACTCAGCTAGAGAGTATAGTTTGTGTGTTTGGCTAGTCGGCATGGAGGGATACATGGTCCACGTACTTCCCAGCTAGAGAGTATAGTTTGTGTGTTTGGCTAGTCGGCATGGAGGGATACATGGTCCACGTACTTCACTCAGCTAGAGAGTATAGTTGTGTGTTTGGCTAGTCGGCATGGAGGGATACATGGTCCACGTACTTCACTCAGCTAGAGAGTATAGTTTGTGTGTTTGGCTAGTCGGCATGGAGGGATACATGGTCCACGTACTTCACTCAGCTAGAGAGTATAGCTTGTGTGTTTGGCTAGTCGGCATGGAGGGATACATGGTCCACGTGGCTCAGCTAGAGAGTATAGCTTGTGTGTTTGGCTAGTCGGCATGGAGGGATACATGGTCCACGTTCATGGCTTAGCTAGAGAGTATAGCTTGTGTGTTTGGCTAGTCGGCATGGAGGGATACATGGTCCACGTACTTCACTCAGCTAGAGAGTATAGCTTGTGTGTTTGGCTAGTCGGCATGGAGGGATACATGGTCCACGTACTTCACTCAGCTAGAGAGTATAGCTTGTGTGTTTGGCTAGTCGGCATGGAGGGATACATGGTCCACGTACTGCACTCAGCTAGAGAGTATAGCTTGTGTGTTTGGCTAGTCGGCATGGAGGGATACATGGTCCACGTTCATGGCTTAGCTAGAGAGTATAGCTTGTGTGTTTGGCTAGTCGGCATGGAGGGATACATGGTCCACATGGCTCAGCTAGAGAGTATAGTTTGTGTGTTTGGCTAGTCGGCATGGAGGGATACATGGTCCACGTACTTCACTCAGCTAGAGAGTATAGTTTGTGTGTATGGCTAGTCGGCATGGAGGGATACATGGTCCACGTACTTCACTCAGCTAGAGAGTATAGTTTGCAGATATGGCTAGCCAACATGGAGGGATGCATGGTCCACGTTCATGGCTTAGCTAGAAAGTATAGCTTGCAGGTATGGCTAGCCAACATGGAGGGATACGTGGTCCACATTCATGGCTTAGCTAGAGAGTATAGCTTGCATGTTTGGCTAACCAACATGGAGGGATACATTGTCCACATGGCTTAGCTAGAGAGTATAGCTTGCAGGTATGGCTAGCCAACATGGAGGGATACATGGTCCACATGGCTCAACTAGAGAGTATAGCTTGCAGATATGGATAGCCAACATGGAGGGATACATTGTCCACATGGCTCAGCTAGAGAGTATAGCTTGCAGATATGGCTAGTCAGCATGGAGGGATACATGGTCCACATGGCTCAGCTAGAGAGTATAGCATGCAGGTATGGCTAGCCAACATGGAGGGATACATGGTCCACGTTCATGGCTTAGCTAGAGAGTATAGCTTGCAGGTATGGCTAGCCAACATGGAGGGTTACATGGTCCACGTTCATGGCTTAGCTAGAGAGTATAGCTTGCAGGTATGGCTAGCCAACATGGAGGGATACATGGTCCACATAAGTGGCTCAGTTAGAGAGTATAGTCTGCGGGTATGGCTAACCAGCATGGAAGGATACGTGGTCTTCGTTCATGGCTCAGCTAGAGAGTATAGCTTGCGGGTATGGCTAACCAACATGGACCACATAGTTGGTCAGTGTCAGTGTGACCGCAGACAGTATGCCTTCAATGGAATGTGTGGTACATGTCACAGATGTGTGGTGCATGTCACAGATGTATGGCGCATGTCACAGATGTGTGGCGCATGTCACAGATGTGTGGTACATGTCACAGATGTGTGGTACATGTCACAGATGTGTGTTACATGTCACAGATGTGTGGTACATGTCACAGATGTGTGGTACATGTCACAGATGTGTGTTACATGTCACAGATGTGTGGTACATGTCACAGATGTGTGGTACATGTCACAGATGTGTGTTACATGTCACAGATGTGTGGTACATGTCACAGATGTGTGGTACATGTCACAGGTGTGTGGCGCATGTCACAGATGTGTGGTACATGGCACAGATGTGTGGAACATGTCACAGATGTGTGGTGCATGTCACAGATGTGTGGTGCATGTCAGAAATGTGTGGTACATGTCACAGATGTGTGGTACATGTCAGAAATGTGTGGTACATGGCACAGATGTGTGGTACATGTCACAGATGTGTGGTACATGTCACAGATGTGTGGTACATGTCACAGATGTGTGGTACATGTTAGAAATGTGTGGTACATGGCACAGATGTGTGGTACATGTCACAGATGTGTGGTACATGTCACAGATGTGTGGTACATGTCAGAAATGTGTGGTACATGGCACAGATGTGTGGTATATGGCACAGATGTGTGGTTACATGTCACAGATGTGTGGTTA
>JACEFZ010018024.1:0-2500 GCA_014155875.1 Cepaea nemoralis | reverse complement strand
ATTTAGAGTCAGATGTTACACACATTAATGTTGTCACTGGGACACCGGGACGTTTAATTTAGAGTCAGATGTTACACACATTAATGTTGTCACTGGGACACTGGGACGTTTAATTTAGAGTCAGATGTTACACACATTAATGTTGTCACTGGGACACCGGGACGTTTAATTTAGAGTCAGATGTTACACACATTAATGTTGTCACTGGGATACCGGGACGTTTCCCTCAGATGTTACACACATTAATGTTGTCACTGGGACACAGGGACGTTTCTCTCAGATGTTCTCATCTCATCTCATCTCATCTCATCTCATCTCATCTCATCATGTTCCTCTTGTGTCGAGGTGAAGTATAAACTTCGTGAGAGTGCCCGATTATGGGCTTCATATATCGATATTCCCATGGACTCTGCTATTTCCTCCGTCCAACGTGTACTTGGTCGGCCTCTTCCTCTGTTTCCATCTGGTCTGTACATCATTGCTTGTTGTGGTATGCTGTTGACTGGTAACCTACTTACATGGCCAAACCATTTGACTTGCTGCTTTCTAATAAAATCTAGAGCAGCTTTAACCCCCACTTTAGTCCTGATTTCTTAATTTCTGATCTTATCTCTTCTTGATACGTTGAGTATTCTTCTCAGGAATCTCATTTCTGTTGTTGTGATGTTTCTTTTCTTTTTTTCTGTCATTGTCCAGTTTTGGCATTGGTAGCATAGAGTTGGTAGGAAGATTGTGTTGTAAAGTGCTTTCTTAGTAGTTATTGATACGTTGCGGGGTAGGGGTATCCCCTATCAAAGGAGAAGTAAGGCGCCTCCTTCCCTCCGCTAGCCTACGGGACACCCTTGGGCAAGGTGGAGTACCCGTTTAGCCCCCCGATCAGGGTTACGTGAAGCCATGGGTGCAGGTGGTGGATGAAGATAGAGAGCAGCCAACAGATAGTTGTAGGTTATGATCTCCACCTTCACGACGGTAGGCAGAGGATCTCTATTTTGAGGAGACAATGGCTACGGTCACTGACCAATATGGTCACTGCTAGGAAGGAAAGCAATGGCAAACTACCTTCTTTACAGATGCCAAGAAAATCATGTGTGTGAAATCATCGATAATCAGAGAAAACGGGCGTAAATGGGTGCTCCATAGGAGCAGCCTCGCCCGGTAGGGATAGTCATGCGCACCAGGTGACTCCAGACCGTCAACAGGCTACTAGGTGCAACAGATTAATATCATCGAAAGTAGGAACTTGGAACGGTAGAACAATGAATGCAGATGGAAAAATAGAAAACATCAAAAAGAAATGGGGAGAGAGAGATTAACATATTAGGAGTATCGGAAACGAGATGGAAAGGAGCAGGGATAAGGAACAGGAGAGGATTGTAAGATTATTTACTCTGGGGGAGAAGAACAGCAAAGAGGTGTAGCCATTATATTAGATAAGCAAACATCAAATTCTGTCAAGGATATCATGCTGTGTCAGACAGAGTCCTATTAGTAAAAATTAAACGGAAGACCTTTTAAAATAAATGTCATTCAAGTATATGCCCCAACAAGTGAAATGCAGTGAAGAAAGCATAGAGGAATTTTATAATGACGTGGAGTCTGCTTTGAAGAACTGCAAAAAATCAGAAATAAATATCATAATGGGTGATTTCAACGCAAAAATTAGGACAGCAAGGCGATGGATGCAGTGTAGGCAACCATTGGTTTGGGAGAAAGAAATGAAAGAGGATACAGACTTGTAGAATGGGCAAAAGAACAAGAAATGGTTGTAGGAAACACCTGGTTTAAACAGCATCCTAGAAGATTATGGACATGGAGGAGTCCAGACAGCAGGATTAAAAACCAGATAGATTACATCCTGATTAAGCAAAAGGTTTCGAAATGCGTTAACAGTCGTAAAAACAGTTTCCAAATGCAGACTGTTACAGTGATCACAGATTAATTACAGGCACATTGAGGGTAAAGTTAAAGAAAGTCAAGTATACAGCAGGAAACCCTAAATATGACTTGTGCAAATTGAAACTGACAAAGAAATACAAGATAATTTTAACATAGAAGTAAAGACAAATTTGATATATTGTTGATATAGAGATCCTGTTTCAAGATGTAGATGATCACATGGGAAACGATGAAGAATTCAATCAGTTGCGCAGCAGAAAAAAACTATTCCAAAAGTAAAGAAAGTGGGCCGTAAGACATGGATGACTGAAGAAATTTTACAACTAATAGAAACAAGAAGACAGAACAAAAAATAATCCTGCCAAATATGAAGAACATTCACAGAAAAGTGAGAACCTTATGTAAGGAGGCAAAGAAACATGGCTTGAGAAAAATTGCAGAGAAATTGAAAAACAACACAACAGTAACAATGCGAAACTAATGCCAGAAAAGAATTCAGGAGCTTACTAATCAAAGAACACGTACATCAGCAAGGCTGCCTAAAGACAAAAGATGGAAGAGTCATAATAGAAAAAGATCAGAATTTCTGAATGGGTCAAAAAAA
>JACEFZ010018023.1:17500-33065 GCA_014155875.1 Cepaea nemoralis | reverse complement strand
AGAAAAAATTTTTTTAACGAATTATTCTCAGGAATTAAAATCCACATCCCACACTGATCAGGCCAATTTGCGCTGTAAATGTCCGTTCACAGTGGGTGCATGTGAACACGTGGTCATTTCCACCATCATGCACCATCTTACGTCTCAAACGCTTGGTGTGTGACTTTTCTGCAATAATTTTCTCCTTTGACTTTATTCCATTTCTGATATTTGCCCTCCATGCAACACGTTCAGCGGCGACTTGCTCCCAATGTGCATTATCAATGCCTGTATCAATCATGTCCCGCTTACACACATCTTTGTATCATAGTAGAGGCCGACCCTGAGATCTCTTACCCATCTGTAATTCACCAAAAAAGATATCCTTTGGTATTCTACCATCATCCATCCTCCTAAGATGTCCTATCCATCTAAGTCTACGAAGACTGAGCATGGAATAAACTGTCACACAACCTGATCTTTCCAATACTTCAGTATTTGTGATTTTGTCTTGCCACTTAATACCAAGAATTCTTCGCAGACACCGCATATGAAAGCTGTTTAAATTGTTCTCTTGGTGTGAGTAAGTTGTCCAGGTTTCACTGCCATAGAGAAGAGTACTAAGGACACAGGCTTGATAGACAAGGACTTTTGTTTTGGCAGTAAGCTTCCTGTTCTCCCAGACTCTTTTTCTTAACCTGTTCATTGTTGTTGCTGCCTTACCAATCCGGATGTTGATTTCCTGATCTAGGGATAATTTGCTATTTACCACTGATCCTAGATATGTAAAATGGTCTACTATCTCTAGTTCGGCGTCGTCAATAAAGATTGATGGTACCCCATGTGCACCTTGTGACATAATCTGTGTCTTCTTTTTGCTAATTGTTAAACCAAATTCAGAACAAGCATAGGAGAATGCAGATAGTAGACATTGCAATTCTTCCTCAGAGTGGGTCGTAACTGCAGCATCATCTGCAAAAAGCAACTCTCTGATCAGTACCCTCCTAATTTTACGAACATAAATTCTTATCAAATTACTTAAGGGTTTTAAAGAGATTGTTCCCAAATTTAAGCAAAAGAGGATGGGGAAGCTGGAGACTTCGTCACATGGACAACCATGATGACCAACGCCACACGGCATGGACTATAAGAAGATTGGTAGCACACGAGACAGATAGATGTGGACAGACATGATCACTAACACCACACGGCATGGACTATAAGAATGGCAGCACACGGGACAGATGGCTGTGGACAGACATGATCACCAACACCACACGGCATGGACTATAAGAAGATTGGCAGCACACGAGACAGATGGCTGTGGACAGACATGATCACCAACACCACACGGCATGGACTATAAGAAGATTGGCAGTACACGAGACAGATGGCTGTGGACAGACATGATCACCAACACCACACGGCATGGACTATAAGAAGATTGGCAGCACACGAGACAGATGGCTGTGGACAGACATGATCACCAACACCACACGGCATGGACTATAAGAAAATTGGCAATACACGAGACAGATGGCTTTGGACAGACATGATCACCAATGCCACACGGCATGGACTATAAGAAGATTGGCAGCACACGAGACAGATGGCTTTGGACAGACATGATCACCAATGCCACACGGCATGGACTATAAGAAGATTGGCAGCACATGAGACAGATGGCTGTGGACAGACATGATCACCAATGCCACACGGCATGGACTATAAGAAGATTGGCAGCACACGAGACAGATGGCTGTGGACAGACATGATCACCAATGCCACACGGCATGGACTATAAGAAGATTAGCAGCACACGAGACAGAAGGCTGTGGACAGACATGATCACCAATGCCACACATCATGGACTATAAGAAGATTGGCAGCACACGAGACAGATGGCTGTGGACAGACATGATCACCAATGCCACACATCATGGACTATAAGAAGATTGGCAGCACACGAGACAGAAGGCTGTGGACAGACATGATCACCAACGCCACATGGCATGGACTATAAGACGATTGGCAGCACACGAGACAGATGGCTGTGGACAGACATGATCACAAATGCCACACGTCATGGACTATAAGAAGATTGGCAGCACACGAGACAGAAGGCTGTGGACAGACATGATCACCAACGCCACATGGCATAGACTATAAGAAGATTGGCAGCACACGAGACAGATGGCTGTGGACAGACATGATCACCAATGCCACAGATCATGGACTATAAGAAGATTTGCAGCACACGAGACAGATGGCTGTGGACAGACATGATCACCAATGCCACACGGCATGGACTATAAGAAGATTGGCAGCACACGAGACAGATGGCTTTGGACAGACATGATCAACAACACCACATGGCATGGACTATAAGAAGATTGGCAGCACACGAGACAGATGGCTGTGGACAGACATGATCACCAATGCCACACATCATGGACTATAAGAAGATTGGCAGCACACGAGACAGATGGCTGTGGACAGACATGATCACCAATGCCACATGGCATGGACTATAAGAAGACTGTGGACAGACATGATCACCAATGCCACATGGCATGGACTATAAGAAGATTGGCAGCACACGAGACAGATGGCTGTGGACAGACATGATCACCAATGCCACACATCATGGACTATAAGAAGATTGGCAGCACACGAGACAGATGGCTGTGGACAGACATGATCACCAATGCCACACATCATGGACTATAAGAAGATTGACAGCACACGAGACAGATGGCTGTGGACAGACATGATCACCAACGCCACATGGCATGGACTATAAGAAGATTGGCAGCACACGAGACAGATGGCTGTGGACAGACATGATCACCAATGCCACACATCATGGACTATAAGAAGATTGGCAGCACACGAGACAGATGGCTGTGGACAGACATGATCACCAACGCCACATGGCATGGACTATAAGAAGATTGGCAGCACACAAGACAGATGGCTGTGGACAGACATGATCACTGTCAGAGCCTAGCTATGCAGCAACATCGTTACGGCACCCGGCGGACAAGAGTTGTCGGCTGGCAAGATTGCTACCTGACACGCGACCAGCGGTCAGGCTGACGACAGACGCACGCAAGCCACGTGACCCCACCAGAGGCAGTGGGCAGTGTGCGTGATAGCTCAGACCGAGCTGGGACAGGAGACTGGAAGGACTGTGTGACGAGAGCAAGGCGTTTGTGTGAATCTCCGTGGTTGAAAGCCGAACGACTGATATCTTGAGCGTCAGACCTATGAGCTGTATTGTGGTTGTGAGTTATATATTGTAGATCGTTGTAATTATCGTTCTGTATTTAATGTGACAATAAATCCATAGAACTTGTGTTGCTGTGTCTTACGTCGAATCACGTTATACTTGTACTGTCTCACACGTGTTAGCCAACGAGCCGAATATAAGATCCTGACATGTGTGGACGTGGGTTGCTCGTCTTTGCAAACAGTTGATACAACAATACAACACCATCTTTTCAGACAACCCAGGACAAACAGAATTAGTACAGCATCACATCACACTCACATCAAACACACCCATAAGATGCAAACCATACACCATACCACTACATTACAAGGAACAACTACATCAGGAAATCATCAACTTAGAAAGAAACAACATCATCAGACGATCCCTATCGGACTTCTCTTCACCCATGGTCATTGTACGGAAAAAGGACAATACAATACGACTTTGCATCGACTACAGAAAACTGAACAAAATAACTGTTTTAGATCTTGAACCAATGGCAAACACTGACGATCTTCTGACAGAACTGACAGACGCTAAGTTCTTTACGACGCTTGACATGTCTAAAGGTTACTGGCAGATTGCTGTACATGAAGACAGCAGACATCTAACAGCTTTCGCCACGCCTTGGGGACTGTACGAATGGTGCAAACTTCCATTTGGGCTAGTCAATGCCCCAGCCACATTCGTACGCATGACTCGACTCCTTCTATCTGACATTCCTAATATCATTTGCTATATCGACGACATCTGTGTCCATACAGAGACAATGACGGAACATATAAAGACACTAGAACAGACACTAGAACGTATCAGACAGCACGGACTGACAGTGAAGCCTTCAAAGGTAAGCATGGCTTACCAAGAGATATCATTTTTGGGGTACAGAATATCCAATGGCTTTGTCATGACAGACAACAAAATTGTCTCCAAAATTCTAAAACTGTCACTTCCAACAAATAAGAAACAAGTCCACAGTCTGTTGGGACTGATCAACTATTACAGGAACTTTATTCCTGATTTTTCAGAACTGACCGAGGTTTTTTCTAACTTACTAACCAAGGATAAGCCTGAAAAAGTTGTACACGATGAATGCCTACGAAATGCATTTCATAAAGTTTTGGCACACTTTTCTGATAAGAATTCCAATAACCTAATCCTTAAATTGCCCAACATCCGTTTACCTTTCAGATTGAGAACAGATGCTAGCTCCGTTGCCATTGGGGCAGTCCTGTTGCAGGAATACGACAACATCCTGCATCCAATTTGTTTCATATCAAGAAAACTAAGGCCTCGAGAGCGGGCATGGTCCATTCCGCAATTAGAGGCACTGGCCTTAGTAGAAAGTGTGACGAAGCTATCCAAATATCTTCTAGGACGTCACTTTATCATCGAAACTGACAACAGTCCATTACGGTATATAAATGCCGGAGTACCATCCAATAATATGATTGCTCGCTGGTCCTTGAAGCTTCAAAATTTCAGTTTCGAAGTTCGCCATATTCCCGGCAGAATGAATGCAATTGCCGATCTTTTGTCCCGTTGTCCGACCGACCCAGTAAGCAATGTCTGAGTGCACTGTGTGTAATACACTCAGACCAACACAGCCACCAATGAGTGAATATTTTTGTCATTCACCTACTGTGTAAGGTCTATAATTCAAAGTGTGATACGGTTAAAAAACCGACATGTATAATATACTTATTTTAATCAAGTCATGTAATGAGTGTAGTATAATTGTGTAGTGTGTGTTAGAAAGAGAACAATATTAATTGTAAATATACACTAAAAACAGTGTCACAAACGCTTAACCACTTACCAGAAGCGAACTTTACCATTGTGACCGCTGTGAGTGATTTTCTTCACCGTGATATTTTAACAACATGTGCAAATGTGGACCGAACATTGACTCCTACACCACCTCTACAGCGAATTTAATCCAAATTGTTCGACGTTTGAACATCCGAAATAAGAACAGTCGATCATTATCCATAAGTTGTGAACACATCGGAAACAAGAACATTCCACCATAATCCGAGAGTTGTGATACTATAACATCAAACACGAACTGTGATAACGGTTTACGATCTCTGAAACCCAGAACATTTGTGTTCAAACAGTGAAACAGCAACTAAATTTTGCGTTTCGTGTGGATTTCCGGTGTAATTTAAAAGTATAGCAAAATTAGCAGACGATATACAAATTTTCAAAAATTTATGACGATTGTAAAATCCTTTTGAATCCATAAAATATAATACACCAATTGGGTACTTATTTATTTTGATTAGTGTAATCTTAGAATCATATCTTGATTAATGTATTCATATTACCGACTTTTTCTCGTTAATATGAAGAAACGTCAAGCAATGACGCTAAGAAATTAAATAATTATTGTAATGTATAAAATTTCTTGAATGTCAAAATTACTTCCCTTGCATTTGTGAATTACATCAAGGGCCATAATTTGAAACATATTCATTAATGTGTATTGTATAGATAGACATTTTGTTGCTCAAATGGTTATCACAGCGGGTAGGCGTCCACCAAGCATGTCATAGAGCTGCCAACATTGCAAACCAACATAAGAGCTCCTGGCCAAATGAGGTCAGAGTTTAAGTGTTTAATACGACTAATACAAAGCCGTATTTCAGTCTGGCTAGATGGCTGTTGCAAAACAACCATATTATTACGTTTTTTTTTCAAATTGCTGCGAGGTAGATGCGTGAAGCTGGTACTACTGATCTGACTGGGTATTATTGCAATGGAGGTAACCAGGCATCAGGGGGATGAAACCTGAGTTGTGCTAAAAGGTGTACTTCATTTGTCATTTCAATGCAACTTACATTTTTTGTATATATTTCTATGCCATATATGTATTTTCATGCATACCACTGGGAAAGAGTAGTCTCTGACATGAAATTAACACTACCCCAGTATATACATACATCATGAATGAAAGATGGCATCTTTCATTGAGGTACCCGGGGAGAATGTCAGAGCCTAGCTATGCAGCAACATCGTTACGGCACCCGGCGGACAAGAGTTGTCGGCTGGCAAGATTGCTACCTGACACGCGACCAGCGGTCAGGCTGACGACAGACGCACGCAAGCCACGTGACCCCACCAGAGGCAGTGGGCAGTGTGCGTGATAGCTCAGACCGAGCTGGGACAGGAGACTGGAAGGACTGTGTGACGAGAGCAAGGCGTTTGTGTGAATCTCCGTGGTTGAAAGCCGAACGACTGATATCTTGAGCGTCAGACCTATGAGCTGTATTGTGGTTGTGAGTTATATATTGTAGATCGTTGTAATTATCGTTCTGTATTTAATGTGACAATAAATCCATAGAACTTGTGTTGCTGTGTCTTACGTCGAATCACGTTATACTTGTACTGTCTCACACGTGTTAGCCAACGAGCCGAATATAAGATCCTGACAATCACCAATGCCACAGATCATGGACTATAAGAAGATTGGCAGCACACGAGACAGATGGCTGTGGACAGACATGATCACCAATGTCACACATCATGGACTATAAGAAGATTGGCAGCACACGAGACAGAAGGCTGTGGACAGACATGATCACCAATGCCACATGGCATGGACTATAAGAAGATTGGCAGCACACGAGACAGAAGGCTGTGGACAGACATGATCACCAATGCCACACGGCATGGACTATAAGAAGATTGGCAGCACACGAGGCAGATGGCTGTGGACAGACATGATCACCAATGCTACACAACATGGACTATAAGAAGATTGGCAGCACACGAGACAGATGGCTGTGGACAGACATGATCACCAATGCCACATGGCATAAGAAGAGTAAAGTGCGCGCTCTGTAAGATACAGAGATGTACATAACCGAGATGATGTAATCATTTGGAGGTAATATGTCTATAGCTTTAAATGTGTCTGTTGTCTAGTGTGTCCTTGGCTATCTACTTCTTTCCTTTAATTTCATGAAAGCTAATCAATACCTAATTATTGTTATGCCTCTTTGGCCTGGAGGGTGTCCCAGCCAGCGTGATATTTATACATTACTGTACAGGAAAGCGTGATGGTGGAAAACGAAGTAATTAATTAATATACGAATATATTAATCAATAATTCTTTGACAAGAAGCTTGTCAAGCATATAAAAATTAAAATAAAAAACAATGTCTTTAAACCCCATCAAGCTGCTAATCTCATGTAATGCAAATGGTATTTATCTGTATATCCCTTACAATTGAAATCACGCCTGCGCTCAGCATTGGCAAGAGATGTGTATCAACTACAGCTGTCGACACTGGCCTCGGAAATAGACTTAGTTACGAGTCACTGCTGTGGATTTGTAAGGAATAACGAACTAGTAGATATTATTAACTCCAAAGAAAGAAAGAAAGAAAGAAAGAAAGAAAGAAAGAAAGAAAGAAAGAAAGAAAGAAAGAAAGAAAGAAAGAAAGAAAGAAAGAAAGAAAGAAAGAAAGAAAGAAAGAAAGAAAGAAAGAAAGAAGGCTTGGTATACTTTACTGTATTTGTTACACCTTCCTTAAATTTGTTACGTATCCCTTACGGGACGTTGCAGTCAACACCAGCATTTTCACCTGCTGTTGATGTACTAGGCAAGTGTTACGTTCAGTAGTTTGGCATTGCTTTCTGAACGACCGGCCCCTGTACCTTTTTCGAAAAAACCAGCACCGCCGTGTTTCGAACCCGGGTATACGGGCTCACAAACCGCGTTCGCAAGCCCTTAGCCACAGAGACCGGTTCCTTAGGTAATTATAATTGCCATGTAAAAAAATGGTCTTAGTGAGTCACGTATTATTGATTATTGCACATTCCCATGCCCTTTATGGCACATTATTACTGTATTTATCGTGGTTGTGTAAGATTAGCTTCATAAGTGATATATGAATGAAATAATTTATGAGAGCAGAGAGATAAGAAGGGCAGAATGTCAAACGGGTCTGCGTGCCCAATTCTTAACCCTTTGAAAATAAGGTTCGTTCGTTCGTTCGTTCGTTCCCATTTCCTTGTACCCATTTTAGGCTAGGCCGACCTGCGAGCCCATGTCAGTTTAAAGTTTCGAACACATATCCATTGGGCGCGTAGGCCAGTGTGATGGCCATTGCGCTGCCGAGGCTCCCTTAGTAGATAAGAGCTTCAAGTTAACTCCATTGCGCTGCCGTCCATAGAAAATTAGAGCCTCTAGATAACTTAGATAACCTCAAGGTCGCTGAAGGTCAGAAACACGCCTTCTCTGAAACAATCAAACATGTTGCTCGTCCTTTATAGGATGTTGATATGAACTTCGGGTTTATTTTCTATGTAATTTTACGTTCAATTGTTTCAAATTATCTTACGCAATAAGTCACTATCATTGAATGTAAGAAAGAGAGTGCTGAAGTGCTATACAGAACCTGTTTCGCTGTATTTCAGTGAATCTTGGAATTTAAGTCGACAAATCAGGAAGACGAACTTGGAAGCAACAGAGATGTGGTTCCTAAGACGAATGATTCCTTGGACTACCAGAGTAATTAATAACTATTGCCTGAAAGAGGCTAATGAAACTAGAACATTGTTTACAACTATTTTTTGTAAACAGACAAACAGCTTTCTTTGGTCATGTGATGAGAAGAGAGGCATTGGAAAACGTCGTGATAACTAGAAAAATCAATGGGGAAGAGAGGCAGAGGCCGACCAAGAGGAATGATACTGGATGGATTGAGACGGTGGCACGGAAGAATATTATCAGCAGAGTTTATCCACAACACCAAGGACCAGCATCTGTGGAGAGACATAAACACCTACGCCAGTTTCGGAGATGATGTTGACGATGAGTTTGCCATTGCGATCTGAACGAGAGGTAAACCTTACATCCAACTGACCCGTCTATGAAATAAACCCTCTAGCCAGCCATTAGGGAACAGGAAGCTGGACACCTCCATGGTACGCTGACCTCAACTCTGTAACAACATTTTTGTTTTGCACTCGCTCGCCTTGAACTCTTTGAACTCTTTGAACTCAATGATGGTATGATGATGATAACGCCAGGATGTTTTTATTGCAACATTATCTTCCACCTTTGACGTCAATTGTCGTGGGGAGGAATAGCTGACTCTCCAGCGCCCGATGGGTGGCACTGGATAGTGTCATTCCGTGTGATTATATATTGTCGTTGGTGTCGTCAATCCATTTTCTTTTCGGGCGTTCTCTTGCTCTCGTAGCAGATCTTCATTGATATAGGACCAGTACTTGTAGTTGGTGGAGTTGTCACAGATGGCCCATCCATTTGATCTTCTTTTTCTTTTTTCAATATAAAAAACTTACTTTTATTCTCTTATTTATTTACGTAAAAACAGAAGTCAATGTATTTCAGTATTTGTTTATTTTAATAACACCACGTAGAAGATATATTAAGGGAGTTAAATGTAGAATAGCCAAAGAAAAAATTCCGTAAGGTAAAGGGATTTAACATTTTCAACTGAGATGAGGAAAAGAGTTCTTAAGAACTTAAGGCAATTTATAACATGTAGGAACATTTAAATCAGAAATGACTGATAGCACAAGAGACAGATGGCTATCGACAAACATGATTATCAACGCCACACGGCATGGACTATAAGAAAATTGGCAACACAAGTAACAGATGGCTGTTGACAGACATGATCACCAAAAGCATGGATTATAAGAAGAAGAAATTTTACTCACATATTGTAATGAATAAAACAAAAATATACTCACGAAAATGTTGAATGAATAATACTAGCTACACATTCAAAATCTAGTCCGTATTAAACTTAATTCACGAATACAAAATGAATAAAATCATTTGAAAATTACATCACGTATATTTTATAGTTAAACTAGCTGACCCGGCCCGGCTTCGCCCAGGCCCTGGTGGGGAGCATCTCATTTAATTCATATAAGTAGTCATATAAGTTCTCGTTCCCGTTACCGACTATCTGTCTGTCTGTCTGTCTATCTGTCTGTCTGTCTGTCTGACCCGGCCCGTCTTCGCCCAGACCCTGATGGGGAGCATCTCATTTAATTCATATAAGTAGTCATATAAGTTCCCGTTCCGACTATCTATCTGTCTGTCTGTCTGACCCGGCCCGGCATCGCCCAACTCCTGGTGGGGAGCATCTCATTTAATTCATATAAGTAGTCATATAAGTTCCCGTTCCCGACTGTCTGTCTGTCTGTCTGTCTGTCTGTCTGTCTGTCTATCTATCTATCTATCTATCTGTCTGTCTGTCTGACCCGGCCCAGCCCATGGTGGAGAGCATCTCATTTAAATCATATAAGTAGTCATATAAGATCCCGTTCCCGACTATCTGTCTGACTGTCTGTCTGTCTTGGGTAAATGGAGGAGGGAGGAGGAAGAGGGAGGTGGAGGAGGGAAGAGGAGGGAGGAGGAGGGAGGAGACAGGAGGAGTAGGGAGGAATAGGATGGAGGAGGAGGGATTAGGAGGAGGAGGGAGGAGTAGGGTGGAGGGGGAGGCGAGGAGGAGGGAGGAGGAAGAGGGAGGAGGAGGGAGAAGGAGGGAGGAGGAGAACGCAGGAGGAGAAGGGAGCAGGAGGAGGAGAGGGAGGAGGAGGGAGGAGGAGGAGAGAGTAGGAGGGAGGAGGCGGAGGGAGAAGGAAGAAGGAGGAAGAGGGAGGAGGAAGAGTGAGAAGGAGGAGGGAGAAGGAGAGGGAGGAGGAGGAGGGGAGGAAGAGGAGGGAGGAGGAGGAATGTGAAGGGATGAGGAGGGAGGAGGGAGGAGGTAGAGGGAGGAGGAAGAGGAGGGAGGCGGAGAGAGGAGGAGGGAGGAGGAGGGAGGAGGAGGAAGAGGGAGGAGGCAGGAGGGAGGAAGAAGGAGGAGGAGGTAGAGGGAGGAGGAGGGAGGAGGAGGGAGGAGGAGGAGAGAGGAGGAGGAGGGAGGAGGAGGAGGGAGGAGGAGGAAGAGGGAGGAGGAGGAATGTGAAGGGAGGAGGAGGGAGGAGGTAGAGGGAGGAGGAGGAGGGAGGAGGAGGAGTGAGGAGGAGGAAAGGGAGGAGGAGGAAGGAGGAGGGAGAGGTAGGAAGGAATGTGAAGGGAGGAATGGAAGGAATGTGAAGGGAGGAGGAGGGAGGAGGTAGAGGAAGGAGGAGGAGGAGGGAGGCGGAGGGAGGAGGAGGAGGGAGGAGGAGGAGGAGGAGGAAGAGGGAGGAGGGAGGAGGAGGGAGGAAGAAGGAGGAGGAGGTAGAGGGAGGAGGAGGGAGGAGGAGGGAGGAGGAGAGAGGAGGAGGAGGGAGGAGGTAGAGGGAGGAGGAGGAGGGAGGAGGAGGAGGAGTGAGGAGGAGGAAAGGGAAGAGGAGGAAGGAGGAGGGGGAGGAGGGAGGAGGAGGGAGGAAGAAGGAGGAGGAGGGAGAAGGAGGGATGAGGAGGAGGAGGGAGGATGAGGAAGAGGGAGGAGGAGGAATGTGAAGGGAGGAGGAGGGAGGAGGTAGAGAGAGGAGGAGGAGGGAGGAGGAGGAGAGGGAAGAGGAGGAAGGAGGAGGGGGAGGAGGGAGAAGGAGGAGGGAGGAAGAAGGAGGAGGAGGGAGAAGGAGGGATGAGGAGGAGGAGGGAGGAGGAGGAAGAGGGAGGAGGAGGAATGTGAAGGGAGGAGGAGGGAGAGGGAGGAGGGGAGGGGAAGAGGAAGAGGGTAGGAGGGGGAGGAGGGAAGAGGAGGAGGGAGGAAGAAGGAGGAGGAGGGAGAAGGAGGGATGAGGAGGAGGAGGGAGGAGGAGGAAGAGGGAGGAGGAGGAATGTGAAGGGAGGAGGAGGGAGGAGGTAGAGAGAGGAGGAGGAGGGAGGAGGAGGAGAGGGAGGAGGAGGGGGAGGAGGGAGAAGGAGGAGGGAGGAAGAAGGAGGAGGAGGGAGAAGGAGGGATGAGGAGGAGGAGGGAGGAGGAGGAAGAGGGAGGAGGAGGAATGTGAAGGGAGGAGGAGGGAGAGGGAGGAGGGGAGGGGAAGAGGAAGAGGGTAGGAGGAAGAGTGGAGAGGAGGAGGGAGGAGGTAGAGGGAGGAGGAGGAGGGAGGAAAAGGGAGGAGGGAGGAGGAGAGAGGAGGAGGAGGTAGGAGGTAGGAGGAAGAGGGAGGAGGAGGATGGAGGAGGGAGAGGGAGGAAGAGGGAGGAGGAGGAAGAGGGAGGAGGAGGAAGAGGGAGGAGGAGGATGGAGGAGGGAGAGGGAGGATGGGAAGAGGGTAGGAGGAGGAGGAGGGGAGATGAGGAGAAGAAGGGGGAAGGAGGGAGGAGGAGAAGGAGGAGGAGTTGAGAGGAGGAGGGGAGAGGAGGAGGGAGGAGACAGAGGGAGAAGAAGGAAGGAGGAGTAGGAAGGAGGGAGAGGAAGGAGGGAGAATGAGGAGGGGAGGAAGGAAAGGGAGGTGGAAGAGGGGGAGGAGGGTGGATGAAAGAGGTAGGGGGCGGAGGAGGTAGAGGGAGGAGGAGGAGGAAGGAAAGGGAGGAGGAAGAGGAGGAGAAGGGAAGAGGAGGGTGGAGGGAGGAGGAGGAGGTAGAGGGAGGAGGAGGGAGGAGGGAGGAGGTAGGAGGAAGAGGGAAGAGGGAGAAGAAGGGAGAAGGAGGAGGGAGGATGATGAGGGAGAAGGAGGCAGGAGGAGGAGGGAGGCAGGAGGAAGAGGAGGGATGAGGAGGGAGAGGGTGGAGGAGGGAAGATGAGGGAGGAGGGGGAGGAGGCGGAGGGAGTAGGAGGGAGGAGGATGGAGGAGGAGGGGAGAGGAAGAGGGAGAAGGAAGAGGGAGAAGGATGAGAGGGAGGAGGAAGAGGAGGAGGGTGGAGGGAGGAAGAGGAGGGAGGAGGTAGAGGGAGGAGGAGAAGAGAGGAGGAGAGAGTTCGCCATTCCGAATTCATACTCGTCTAGTTCTTCCCTTCTACACGACTGTAGATAACTTCCTTACACATAAAAAGATGAATTGTTATTGATATTGCCGTGGCATGGAGGAATATCAGCAGCAGAGTTGATCCAGAAAACCAAAGACTGAGATCTACGGCATGGCACTTGATGATGATGATTGTCGTGTGACGATTCTGTGTAGTCACGTCATTTTCTTCCCTTTCCCTAGCGTTTTGGTTCGGGGATTCTTTCATCATCATCATCATATATTTACGTACGTATTTTGGGAGGGGGAGGTGGGAGGAGGAGGAAGAAGAAAAAAAAAACTATGACAGTTGGCAGCGCTGGAATGAAAGGAAGGCGTGTAGAAAATTTCATCTCAATCGGATGGGCCGTTCGAGAACAAATAAAGGACATACATACATACATACATACAGACAGACAGACAGACAGACAGACAGACAGACAGACAGACAGACAGACAGACAGACAGACAGACAGACAGACAGACAGACAGACAGACAGACAGACAGACGGACGGACGGAGATCGCAATTTATATATAAGATGATTTAGTCAAATATAGTTTCCGGGTTATACAGTATTTCTAGTTGTAAATGCATCCATTACAATCAATTTTACTGCACTGGGAAATCGGGCTGCTATGACATATTTTTATTTTGTACTAGCTGACCCGGCCCGGCTTCGCCCAGACCCTGGTGGGGAGCATCTCATTTAATTCATATAAGTAGTCATATAAGTTCTCGTTCCCGTTACCGACTATCTGTCTGTCTGTCTGTCTGTCTGTCTGTCTATCTGTCTGTCTGTCTGTCTGACCCGGCCCGTCTTCGCCCAGACCCTGATGGGGAGCATCTCATTTAATTCATATAAGTAGTCATATAAGTTCCCGTTCCGACTATCTATCTGTCTGTCTGTCTGACCCGGCCCGGCATCGCCCAACTCCTGGTGGGGAGCATCTCATTTAATTCATATAAGTAGTCATATAAGTTCCCGTTCCCGACTGTCTGTCTGTCTGTCTGTCTGTCTGTCTGTCTGTCTATCTATCTATCTATCTGTCTGTCTGTCTGACCCGGCCCAGCCCATGGTGGAGAGCATCTCATTTAAATCATATAAGTAGTCATATAAGATCCCGTTCCCGACTATCTGTCTGACTGTCTGTCTGTCTTGGGTAAATGGAGGAGGGAGGAGGAAGAGGGAGGTGGAGGAGGGAAGAGGAGGGAGGAGGAGGGAGGAGACAGGAAGAGTAGGGAGGAATAGGATGGAGGAGGAGGGATTAGGAGGAGGAGGGAGGAGTAGGGTGGAGGAGGAGGCGAGGAGGAGGGAGGAGGAAGAGGGAGGAGGATCGAGAAGGAGGGAGGAGGAGAACACAGGAGGAGAAGGGAGCAGGAGGAGGAGAGGGAGGAGGAGGGAGAGGGAGGAGGAGGGAGGAGAAGGAGAGAGTAGGAGGAGGGAGGAGGCGGAGGGAGAAGGAAGAGGGAGGAAGAGGGAGGAGGAAGAGGGAGAAGGAGGAGGGAGAAGGAGGAGAAGGAGGGGAGGAGGAGGAGGGAAGAGGAGGAGGGGAGGAGGAGGAGGGAGGAGGAGGAATGTGAAGGGAGGAGGAGGGAGGAGGAGGAGGGAGGAAGGAGGAGGTAGAGGGAGGAGGGGGAGGAGGGAGGAGGAGGAGAGAGGAGGAGGGAGGAGGAGGGATGAGAAGGAGGAGGAAGAGGGAGGAGGAGGAATGTGAAGGGAGGAGGAGGGAGGAGGTAAAGGGAGGAGGAGGAAGGAGGAGGAGTGAGGAGGAGGAGAGGGAGGAGGAGGAAGGAGGAGGGGAGGAGGAGGAGGAGGGAGGAGGAGGAAGAGGGAGGAGGAGGAATGTGAAGGGAGGAGGAGGAAGGAGGTAGAGGTAGGAGGAGGAGGGAGGAGGAGGAGTGAGGAAAAGGAGAGGGAGGAGGAGGAAGGAGGAGGGGGAGGAGGGAGGAGGAGGAAGAGGGAGGAAGAATGAGGAGGAGGGAGAAGGAGGGATGAGGAGGAGGAGGGAGGAAGAGGGAGGAGGAGGAATGTGAAGGGAGGAGGAGGGAGAGGGAGGAGGGGGAGGGGAAGAGGAAGAGGGTAGGAGGAAGAGGGAGGAGGAGGAGGGAGGAAAAGGGAGGAGGGAGGAGGAGAGAGGAGGAGGCTGGAGGTAGGAGGAGGAGGAAGTGGGAGGAGGAGGGAGGAGAAGGAAGGAGGAGGAAGAAGGAGGAGGAAGAGGGAGGAGGAGGATGGAGGAGGGAGAGGGAGGAAGAGGGAGGAGGAGGAAGGAGGAGGAAGAGGGAGGAGGAGGAAGAGGGAGGATGGAGGAGGGGGAGGGAGGAGGGGAAGAGGAAGAGGGTAGGAGGAGGATGGGAGAGGAGGAGGAGAAGGGAGAAGGAGGGAGGAGGAGAAGGAGGAGGAGGAGGGGAGAGGAGGAGGGAGGAGGCAGAGGG
>JACEFZ010018023.1:0-12500 GCA_014155875.1 Cepaea nemoralis | reverse complement strand
CGCATGCGGGACTCCTGGCTGAGCAGCAAAGCTGATGACATTCAGGGCTTTGTTGACAGACATGATATGAAAAACTTCTACGACTCACTGAAAGCGGTCTATGGTCTTAAATTACCAGGCACAGCTCTCCTCCTCAGTGCAGATGGGGGAACATTGGTCACCGATAAGAAAGACATCCTTCAGCGCTGGGCAGAACATTTCATCAACATTTTAAATGCAACTTCCTTCTTCGATGATGAAACCATCAACCGTCTTCCTCAAGTTCCCATCAATGATGCACTTGATGACCTACCAACCATAGTGGAAGTAAACAAAGCCATCCAGCAACTCTACAGCGGCAAGGCACCTGGACCGGACACCATCCCGGCAGAGATATACAAGGCAGGTGGGCCGGTCCTAACAGAGCAGCTTCACCAAGTCTTTACAAACATATGGGTGAACGAGACCATGCCACAAGATTTCAAGGACGCGTCAATAGTCCACCTTTACAAACGAAAAGGAAACCGCCAATTCTGTGACAAGCACCGAGGCATCTCCTTGCTTTCAATTGCAGGGAAGATACTCGCCAGAATTCTTCTCAATCGCCTCACGGCCCATCTCGATCAAGGTCTTCTTCCTGAGAGTCAATGTGGCTTCAGAAAAGAACGTTGGAACTGTTGACATGATTTTCGCTGCAAGGCAGCTGCAAGAGAAATGTCAGGAACAGAACTGCGAAATGTTCTCCACTTTCATTGACCTTACCAAGGCTTTTGATACAGTAAGCAGAGAAGGACTGTGGAAGATTATGGCAAAATATGGCTGTCCACGAAAGTTTGTCCAAATAGTGCGGCTATTTTATGATGGCATGCAGGCAAGAGTACAAGAAAATGGTGAACCGTCTGACCCCTTTCCTGTCACCAATGGAGTGAAACAAGGATGTGTCCTGGCACCAATACTGTTCAGCCTCATGTTTTCAGCTATGTTGACGAATGCCTTTGAGAATAACGGCATTGGAATAGGCATCAACTACCGCATGGATGGAAAGTTATTCAATCTCAGAAGGCTGAAAACTAAAATCAAAATTGACAGCGACACCGTCAGAGAGCTCCTGTTTGCTGATGATTGCGCTCTATACGCCAACTCAGAGGCGGACATGCAACACAATGTTTCAGCTTTCTCACATGCCTGTGCCAACTTTGGGCTCAATATCAATTTGGAGAAGACTGTAGTTATGTACCAGCCAGCTCCAGGGAATAATCACACTGTGCCGAATATCAAAGTGAATGGTCATAGTCTAAGTGTTGTGGACAAATTCACCTATCTTGGCAGCACTGTGTCACAAGCTGCCACAATTGATGATGAAGTGAATGCGAGAATCTCCAAGTTGGCAGACTGTACAAGAATGTATGGGACAGAAATGAATAAGCCTGCAAAACAAAGCTGAAAGTCTACAAAGCAGTTGTATTATCCACACAGCTATATGCTTGTGAAACCTGGACTGTTTATCAGCGACACGCTAGGAAATTAAACCACTTCCACACAGTCCGCCTTAGGAAGTTACTGAAGATTTAATGGCAAGACAAGATCCTAGACACTGAAGTCCTAGAAAGAGCGTCCATGCCCAGTATCCACACTCTTCTAATGAAGAATCAGATTCCCTGGGCTGGTCACTTGACTCGCATGCTAGATCACAGGCTCCCTAAACGAATTTTTTTACGGCGAGTTGCGTTGTGGTAAACGCTCCCAAGGCGGCCTGAGGAAACACTTTAAAGACACTCTGAAAATCTCACTGAATGCTTTTGAAATTCATCATGACACCTGGGAGACTGAAGCCAGAGACCGAAACTCGTGGCGTGCATCATTACGCAAGGCTGCAGTCACTTGTGAGGCAACCAGGACTGCAAGAGCTGTGAAGAAAAGACAGAACAGAAAAACCACTGCAGAACATCCTCCTCCAGAAACGTCAATCATTCTTTGTCCACATTGTCAAAGAACATTTCGAGCCAAAATAGGCCTTATCAGCCATCTTAGAACTCACGGCTCCATACTTTCAACCCCACTGGATGAAATGAATGGTCATCATCATTCTTGATGGACAAACAACATGTTTACATCAACGTTAGTTACACATGTTCTGTTTATTCAATGTTAATGTTACATTTACTAATTAAATAAAGTAAACCAATGAGCAAGTCCTAAAAGGAGCAAATGAAAACCGTAAACTGATTAGAGAAATTAGACCATCCATCCATGCATCATGTGCCATGCCGGTAAGCGTGGGCGGTCGTGCTCTGCCATCTCACTCGATCACCAGAGTCGTGGATCAGCTCCGTGTTTCTGTCTCGACCATGCCACAAGGCCAAGCCATCCAGGTACTTGCTTCTAGGTCTTCCCCTTGGTCTGTTCCCCTCGATCTTACCAGTTATCACCAAGTTCTCCAGATCATTTCTTCTCATAACATGCCCAAAAAATTTTGACTGTCTACGTCTAATGTCTCTAATCAGTTTACGATCTTCATTTGTTTCTTTAAGAACTTGTTCATTCGTCTTTCTTGCTGTCTATGGTATTCTTTGCATTTTCCTCAATTAGACAGTCAAGTTTTTTTAGCACGTTATGAGAAGAAATATACTAGAGAACTTGGTGACAACTGGCAAGACTGAGGGGGAAATAACAAAGGGAAGACAGAGAGATAAATATATGGATGGCTAGGCCACGTGACATAATCGAGACAAAAAGACAGTCCTGATCCACGACTCTGGTGACCGTGTGAGATGACCGCACACGCTTATCGACATGACACATAATGATGACAGTAATAGATTCTTGAGGTGTAGATGACATCTGCTGCTAGCACCCATATTTGTATAGACCAGTGGTTCTCAACCGGTGGGGAATTTCCCCCCCCCCCCCCAGGGGGGAATTTCAGGGTTTCCAGGGGGGAATGAAGACCATTTCAAGATCGTGTTAATACAAGAACCGATTACTTGACATTGTTTTTCCCTTCATACTTTACAGTTATGTGTGTCTCGTCCTTCTAAATTTCTTTTTATAAAGTAAGTAGACCCACAAATCATGTTTTAAGTGGATGTCTAGACTTGTTTTAGTATATGCTATTACATTTGCCTTCCACTTTTACGTATACTGTGTAGGGGTGAGGGGATTTTTAGATAGGAAATATGAAAGGGGGGGGGGGGGATGACGTTCTGAAAATACGGTGAAGGGGGGAACGTGCCAAATTTTTTATAGGAAGGGGATTTTTTTTATAGGAAGGGGGGGTGGGGGGGGGGGAATGGCGTTCTGAAAATATGGTGAAGGGGGGGAATGGGCCAAAAAAGGTTGAGAACCACTGGTATAGACCAACCGGTACTCGTGCGGTCATGTGGTCATTATCATGCCAGCCGCTTTTATTTCCTGAGACATTTCCTGTTGCAGGCTGCATCGACCTGGGCGCTCAGATCAGTATTAAAATTCCTGAGGCTTCGAACCCAGATCGTCGGGGCCGTAGGCCGTTGTCACGAAGATGAATCAGGTCAGTCCTCACTGGCTGGCGCAAAGCGGGATGGCCACCCGTTAACTGCATTGACTCCACGCAACATTCATCGAGATGAGACCTCCGTGCACAAACCTTTGAATAACCCAGGTCTCTAATGTTGATCTGGGCACTGCCTTTACTAATGGACAACAAGGAACACAGTTCATCCAGTGTTACCTGATATTCACCACGAATGATGTCATCAACTCGATTAATGTTGTGTGGAGTCAATGCGGTTAACGGCGGCCAGTTCGCTTTGAGTCAGCCAGTGAGGACTGACCTTCCTCAGCTTCGTCGCAATGACTTACACAACGTCGGACAGTGCTGACAGCCACTGTTGAATCTAATTAAACAATACTGAAACGTTCGTGGATGCCAATCGGGGTCTCGCCTTCAAAATTGAGGACTTTTATGACATTGCGTTGCTTTAAACGAAATTTTTTGGTGGCCATTTTTAAACCGTTACTGTTGCGCAACCTGTGACTGAAACAGGTTGGTAGTGATATACATTGCAGACAAGTGTTTGAGGAATCCAGCTAAATTAATCAATTGCAAGCTAATAAAGTATTTGCATAGATAAAAATAAGAGGCATTACTTATTGACCGTCCCTCGTATATACACGTGGATAGGTTTACAATTTCCAATCAATTTGCCATGTTAGCGGTTTACAGCCTACTCTTTGCAATACCAGCTGCCTTGGAATGACTAATGTGCACATCTAGCAAAGGTACCTTCTGTTTTTCGCCCTTATCCGTGTAGGTTTGGAATCTGATCTTACTACACAGGACATCAGAGATGCGTGTGATGTCATTAAATACCAATGGTTCTTGTGAATTTATTTTTTTTTCAATTAAAATTATTTACTTTATTTGAGTCATCCATTTCTAACTTTTGATAATAGTTATAAAAAGTCGCAGTCATTCAGAAAACATAATAAATAAACAGCCACAAAAACAGCAACACCGACAAGAAAGTACATAATTATTAACACAGCAATAATCGATATGAAGTTCAGGTTGCCGGCCACGTTTCTCCTCAACAATCTATCCCCGCCCGGGTAATGATTCCGCTTTCCGTCTAAATGTCCCGTTGCCATGGCAATCTTTGCCTGCTCTCAGCTGCAGCCAATGAAATCCGATTTAGAAATGGGGAAAACATATAGATTTACAAAGTATCACGTGATAGTGTTTACAAGATGAACGGGTTGGTTATTTTGTAGGTACATGAACGTTTTTAGGAGATAATGGATAATGGTTCAGTTTGGTTTTCCTTAATTTTATTTAGCTGTTAAATGTTTGGTGAGTATTAATTATTTGTGTCGTTTACTCGTCGCAAAGCTCCCCTTTTCCTGTTTTATTTATTCAATATCCTGTTCATCTCTCCTAGGTCGGTTATGTGGGATGTAGATATATTTTTTTTTTTTTTTTTTTTTTTTTTCCCCGCGTTTCCATCCTGTTTTCAGGATATTGCGGTCAACACCAGCATCTTTCAGCTGTATGTTGATTCCTAGGCTAGATTACGCTCATCAGCACGCCACGACTTTCTGAGCGACCGGCTCCATACTCTCATAAGTCACTTTTGCGATTCGAACCACTGCTAATTCTCGTCGCGTCACGTGACGAGAGTATTCGGGGTTAGCGGAGAAAGCTGCTAACCCCTCGGCCACGGAGATATTATTATTATACGTTGTACATAGGCTAGCATTCTTTTTGTATACAACGTTTAATATACATAATTTTTGAACTATATTGATATTAATTGGCAAGATAAAATCCCCAATACAAGTATTGGAAAGATCGAGTTGCGTGCCGGTTTGCTCCATGCTCAGTTTTCATAAACTTGATGGATAGGTCGCATTAGGAGGATGGACGATGGTTGAAAACCACAGAGCATCTTTTTTGGTGAATTACAGACGGGTAAAAGATCTCGGGGTCGGCTTCTACTACGATACAAAGATGTGTGTAAGCGGGACATGATTGATACAGGCACTCTGGGAGCCAATCGCCGCTGATCGCATTGCATAGAGGGAAAAGGTCAGAAATGGAATAGAGAAGAGGGAAATGATCAGAAATGGAATAGAGGAAAAGGAACAAATAATTGCAAATAGGTCACACACTGAGCGCGTGAAACGTCAGATGGTGCGTGATGATGGAAATGACCATGTGTTCACATGCGTCCATTGTGGATGAAAAGTTACTCCGCAAATTAGTATGTTTAATCACATTCGCTACCGCCACGGGTTATAGTTACGCGTATTATGCCTTGCTCGAAACACAATATAATAACAAACTGTCGTCTGTCATGGCAAGGTGCCAGTACAAGGATGTATACATAAGGAGATTATGTCTATCATATAGTTGTAAATACTGATTAACATATAGTATATATCGTTTCTTCGGTTATGTGATGAGAAGAGAGGCATTGGAGAACATCGTGAAAACTGGAAATATCGAGGGGAAGAGAGGTAGAGGCAGACCAAGAGAAATGATGTTGGATGGGGGATTGAGACGGTGGCATAGAGGATTATCAGCAGAAGAGTTGATCAAGAAAACCAAAGACCGAGATATGTGGAGTGCCATGAACGCCTACGCCAGCTGGCAGGGCACATGATGATGATGATATATCGTTAAGTATTCATTCTGTAGATAATGTAGCACAGGTGTCTTTTTTTTTTTTTTTGGGTATATGTTAATGTATACAGTATGTTGAATTAAGTTATCTCTAACATATAGTTGTGAATGTTTATACTGATTGGCATATGTCATATTTCGTTAGGTGTTTATTTTGTTTAAATAATACATCGACTTAACTCTTTTATGTTATATTATTTATAATGTGTGTCTACCGTATAGTTATGAATGTCATGCTAAACATAATATAATCAATTACTCATGTCTACTTAATTTTGCGCAGATATCGTTTTCACAATGTATTTTATATTAATGTATTTTATATTAATCTATAATGTATGTTTAATGAAGTTTTCTCAACCATGCAGTTGTGACAGTTCACATTGACCATCTGTGACAGTTTACACTGACCATCTGTGACAGTTCACACTGACCATCTGTGACAGTTGAAACTGACCATCTGTGACAGTTCACACTGACCATCTGTGACAGTTCACACTGACATCAGTGACAGTCCACACTGACATCTGTGACAGTTCACACTGACCATCTGTGACAGTTTACACTGACATCTGTGACAGTTCACACTGACCATCTGTGACAGTTTACACTGACATCTGTGACAGTTCACACTGACCATCTGTGACAGTTTACACTGACATCTGTGACAGTCCACACTGACATCTGTGACAGTTCACACTGACCATCGGTGACAATTTACACTGATCATCTGTGACAGTTGATACTGACCATCTGTGACAGTTGAAACTGACCATCTGTAACAGTTTATATTGACTATCTGTGACAGTCCACACTGACATCTGTGACAGTTTACACTGACCATCTGTGACAGTTGAAACTGACCATCTGTGACAGTTGAAACTGACCATCTGTGAAAGTCCACACTGACCATCGGTGACAGTTTACACTAATCATCTGTGACAGTTGATACTGACCATCTGTGACAGTTGAAACTGACCATCTGTGACAGTTTATATTGACTATCTGTGACAGTCCACACTGACATCTGTGACAGTTTACACTGACCATCTGTGACAGTTGAAACTGACCTTCTGTGACAGTTCACACTGATCATCTGTGACAGTTGAAACTGACCATCTGTGACAGTTCACACTGATCATCTGTGATAGCTCACACTGACCATCTGTGACAGTTCATACTGACCATCTGGGACAGTTGATACTGACCATCTGTGACAGTTGAAACTGATCCATCTGTGACAGTGTATATTGACCATCTTGTGAACAGTCCACACGGACATATGTTGACAGTTTGACACTGACCATCTGTTGACAGTTCATACGGACCATCTGTGACAGTTGAAACGAACCATTCTGTGACAGTTGAAAATTGAACCATCTGTGACAGTTTATATTGACCATCTGTGACAGTCCACACTGACATCTGTGACAGTCCACACTGAAATCTGTGACGGTTTACACTGACCATCTGTGACAGTTCATACTGACCATCTGTGACAGTTGAAACTGACCATCTGTGACAGTTGAAACTGACCATCTGTGACAGTTATATTGAACATCTGTGACAGTCCACACTGCCATCTGTGACAGTTCACACTGACCATCTGTGACAGTTGAAACTGACCATCTGTGACAGTTCACACTGACCATCTGTGACAATTCACACTGAACATCTGTGACATTTTAATGACCATCTGTGACAGTTAACGCTGACTATCTCTAATAGTTCACACTGATCATCTGTGACAGTTGAAACTGACCATCTGTGACAGTTCACACTGATCATCTGTGATAGCTCACACTGACCATCTGTGACAGTTCATACTGACCATCTGTGACAGTTGAAACTGACCATCTGTAACAGTTGAAACTGACCATCTGTGACAGTTTATATTGACCATCTGTGACAGTCCACAGTGACATCTGTGACAGTTTACACTGACCTTCTGTGACAGTTCATACTGACTATCTGTGACAGTTGAAACTGACCATCTGTGAGAGTTGAAACTGACCATTTGTGACAGTTTATATTGACCATCTGTGACAGTCCACACTGACATATGTGACAGTTCACACTACCATCTGTGACAGTTGAAACTGACCATCTGTGACAGTTTATATTGACCATCTGTGACAGTCCGCACTGACATCTGTGACAGTTCACACTGACCATCTGTGACATTTCACACTGAACATCTTTGACATTTTTAATGACCATCTGTGACAGTTCACGCTGACTATCTCTAACATTTCACACTGATCATCTGTGACAGTTGAAACTGACCATCTGTGACAGTTCACACTGATCATCTGTGATAGCTCACACTGACCATCTGTGACAGTTCATACTGACCATCTGTGACAGTTGAAACTGACCATCTGTGACAGTTTATATTGACCATCTGTGACAGTCCACACTGACATCTGTGACAGTTTACACTGACCATCTGTGACAGTTCATACTGACCATCTGTGACAGTTGAAACTGACCATCTGTGACAGTTGAAACTGACCATCTGTGACAATTTATATTGACCATCTGTTTCAGTCCACACTGACATCTGTGACAGTTCACACTGACCATCTGTGACAGTTGAAACTGACCATCTGTGACAGTTTATATTGACTATCTGTGACAGTCCACACTGACATCTGTGACGGTTTATACTGACCATCTGTGACAGTTCATACTGACCATCTGTGACAGGTGAAACTGACCATCTGTGACAGTTGAAACTGACCATCTGTGACAGTTTATATTGACCATCTGTGACAGTCCACACTGACATCTGTGACAGTTCATACTGATTATCTGTGACAGTTGAAACTGACCATCTGTGACAGTTCACACTGACCATCTGTGACAGTTCACACTGAACATCTGTAACATTTTTAATGACCATCTGTGACAGTTCACGCTGACTATCTCTAATAGTTCACACTGATCATCTGTGACAGTTGAAACTGACCATCTGTGACAGTTCACATTGATCATCTGTGATAGCTCACACTGACCATCTGTGACAGTTCATACTGACCATCTGTGACAGTTGAAACTGACCATCTGTGACAGTTGAAACTGACCATCTGTGACAGTTTATATTGACCATCTGTGACAGTCCACACTGACATCTGTGACAGTTTACACTGACCATCTGTGACAGTTCATACTGACTATCTGTAACAGTTGAAACTGACCATCAGTGAGAGTTGAAACTGACCATCTGTGACAGTTTATATTGACCATCTGTGACAGTCCACACTGACATCTGTGACAGTTCACACTGACCATCTGTGACAGTTGAAACTGACCATCTGTGACAGTTTATATTGACCATCTGTGACAGTCCACACTAGTTAGTTAATTAGTTAGTCGACAGATCATCCTCGTTGCACATCGAACCATTCAGTCCATAAGTGCTCGGATCCCCTCCTCAGCAAATCCCGCAGCGTGTAGCGGCTAACGACGCCAGTTCTGTGTTGGTTTATCAATCTTCTTTGGCTTCCTGCGTAGTGTTCTTGTTTGGCCACCCCTCTTTTAATTTGCTGCTCTCGCAGTCTGGCCATAGTTGTAGATTCACAGTCATCACTTGGTTCTCGCAAAAGTCTCACTTCTCGTAGAGCATTCAGAATGTCAGCCTGGTCCATGGCGCGTCCGCCCTCCACAGTAGCCTCACCTGCGAGCTTGTCAGCTCGCTCATTCCCTTGTACTCCCGCATGCCCTGGCACGAAGATGAAACTAATCTTTGCCAGCCGAGACCGCTTCAGAGGCAGCAACCATTCTCTTCGGATCGACCCCTCCTCTATCCTCTTGATCATGTTCATTGAGTCGCTAAGGAAACAAGCCCTAGTGAATGTCTGTGTCTCGAGCCATGTTATTGCTTTACTTACTGCCATGACTTCCATGGTCAGGCTACTTGTGGTTTCAGTGAAAGCACCAGAGTCCTCCTTCACAATTCTCCCTCCGGCCCGAGCTGTAAAGGCCCATGAGCTTCTCACATGTCGGACGACCGACCCATCTGTGTAGATGACCGCGTCACCGTCTAGCGAATTCTCGAAAATCAACGCTTGTACTTCAGCCTCAACAGCAGCCGGATTTTCTTGTCTGCATTTTCTATCTAGTTGGATGCAAACTGAAAAGGATGTGCAGAAGTCTGTTGGCACTTGCACCCACTCCTCGCCAGGTTCTAAGTCCTCAAGTGAACACACCTGTTGAAGAATGTCTTCGGCTTGACCCATCCACGACCGTCCTCTTTTTAACCTGCTGCCCTTCACCTTCCTAATTTCACTATGCAGTGGATGTTGTGTGTTTGCGTTAATTCTGAGGTAGGCGCGTGCCCTGCAAACTTGTATTCTCTCTTCAATGGTTGGAAAATCAAGAAGGTAGCGCATCGCCCTGCATGCTGTATCTCTTGTACATCCAAGAATAATGCGCATAGCTTCATTCTGTATCCTTTCCATCCTTTCTATCTGCTTATGGCTGAGAGTCAGGATTGCCATTGCATACTCCAAAACAGACATGACCAGCCCCTCGTACAGAAGACATAGATGGCGCTGCTCACAGTTTGCTGCCGCCATCACCCGCATCGCTGCCAAACCCCGCTTGGCCTTTGTTATGTCCACACTGACATCTGTGACAGTTTACACTGACCATCTGTGACAGTTCATACTGACCATCTGTGACAGTTGAAACTGACCATCTGTGACAGTTGAAACTGACCGTCTGTGACAGTTTATATTGACCGTCTGTGACAGTCCACACTGACATCTGTGACAGTTCACACTGACCATCTGTGACAGTTCACACTGAACATCTGTGACATTTTTAATGACCACCATCTGTGACAGTTTATATTGACTATCTGTGACAGTCCACACTGACATCTGTGACAGTTTACACTGATCATCTGTGACAGTTGAAACTGACCGTCTGTGACAGTTGAAACTGACCATCTGTGAAAGTCCACACTGACCATCGGTGACAGTTTACACTGATCATCTGTGACAGTTGATACTGACCATCTGTGACAGTTGAAACTGACCATCTGTGACAGTTTATATTGACTATCTGTGACAGTCCACACTGACATCTGTGACAGTTTACACTGACCATCTGTGACAGTTGAAACTGACCTTCTGTGACAGTTCACACTGATCATCTGTGACAGTTGAAACTGACCATCTGTGACAGTTCACACTGATCATCTGTGATAGCTCACACTGACCATCTGTGACAGTTCATACTGACCATCTGGGACAGTTGAAACTGACCATCTGTGACAGTTGAAACTGATCATCTGTGACAGTGTATATTGACCATCTGTGACAGTCCACACTGACATCTGTGATAGTTTACACTGACCATCTGTGACAGTTTACACTGATCATCTGTGACAGTTGAAACTGACCATCTGTGACAGTTCACACTGATCATCTGTGATACCTCACACTGACCATCTGTGACAGTTCATACTGACCATCTGTGACAGTTGAAACTGACCATCTGTGACAGTTCACACCGATCATCTGTGATAGCTCACACTGACCATCTGGGACAGTTGAAACTGACCATCTGTGACAGTTGAAACTGACCATCTGTGACAGTTGAAACTGACCATCTGTGACAGTTTACACTGAAAATCTGTGACAGTTCACACTGATCATCTGTGACAGTTGAAACTGACCATCTGTGACAGTTCACACTGATCATCTGTGATACCTCACACTGACCATCTGTGACAGTTCATACTGACCATCTGTGACAGTTGATACTGACCATCTGTGACAGTTGAAACTGATCATCTGTGACAGTTTATATTGACCATCTGTGACAGTCCACACTGACATCTGTGACAGTTTACATGCCCTTCTGTGACAGTCATACTGACTATCTGTGACAGTTGAAACTGACCATCTGTGACAGTTGAAACGACCATCTGTGACAGTTTATTTGACCATCTGTGACAGTCCACATGACATCGTGATAGTTTACCTGACCATCTTACAGTTCAAACTGACCATCTGTGTCAGTTTAAACTGACCATCTGTGACAATCCACACTGACACTGTGACAGTTTACACGGGACCATCTGGACAGTTACACTGATCTCTGTGATACCTCACACGCCCATCTGTGCAGTTCATACTGACCATCTGGACATTTGAACTGACCATCTGTGACAGTTGAAACGCCCTTTGTGCAGTTTATTTTGACCATCTGGACAGTCCACACTGACATCTGTGACAGTATACAGACCATCTGTGACAGTTCAACTGACCATCTGTGACAGTTGAAACTGACCATCTGTGACAGTGAAACTGACCATCTGTGACAGTTTATATTGACCATCTGTGAC
>JACEFZ010018022.1:25000-47119 GCA_014155875.1 Cepaea nemoralis | reverse complement strand
CAAATTCGGATCACGAGTCAAACGGCTTGACCACTTAGCCACAAAGACTCCCAAGAGTCGTACTACTACTACTACTACTACTACTACTACTACTACTACTATACTACTACTACTACCATTACTACTACTACTACTACTGCTACTGATACTGCTACTGCTACTGCTGCTGCTGCTGCTGCTGCTGCTACTACTGCTACTACTACTACTACTACTACTACTACTACCACTACTACTTACTACTACTACTACTACTACTACTACTACTACTACTACTACTACTACTACTACTACTACTACTACTACTACTACTAACGCATGGGAAGCAATCTTATACTAATTGACTGAAAATGACTAAATGAATTATACTAAATGTACATTACTTTTTCCGGTGTTTCTGATGCAAGGGCCCATATTTTTCAGACAAATGGAAACTAGATGGCTTAAGTGCTCAATATCATGCTTTTACTCTCCAGATCATAACATGGTACCCGTTTGATCTGGAACCAATAAGCAAGTTCCACAAGAGTCAAATGAAAACCGTAAACTGATTACAGAAATTGGGCGTAGACAGTCAAGATTGATTGGGTACGTTGTGAGAAGACATAAACTGGAGAATTTTGTGACATCTGGTAAGAATGGTTGGGGGGAGAGGGAGGAAAGGGAATGCAGGAAGATAAATATCTAGATGACTTGGCCACGTGATATAGTCGAGGCAAGATTACGGAGCTGATCCACGACTGTGGTGATCGCGTGAGATAGCGGAACATGACAACCCACGCTTATCGGCATGGCACATGGTGATGATCATTATATCTAGGTCGACCTGGGTAGCCAGATCACTTACAAAAATCCCTGCCTCGAAATGGATTCGAACACATGACAGTCGGACCGGCAGGTACCATCCCAGCCATTGCGCTGGCCACCTACGGAGCCTGACAGTGAAGACATGCAGCACACAGAGGCCTGACGTGATTGGGGAAGTTAGTAGCGGGGGATAAACACATTTTGGTGAAATGAGAACCCGGTGAAGCTAATAGCAGAGGTTAAACACATTGTAGGGAAATGACAACTACAGAGATTTGACACCAGGTGGCGTGAGCAGCTGAGGACAATAAACACCTGCGGCGACGCTTGATTGAATACTGAAACTTCTTGACCAACCCAAACAATGGGCACATTCGTGATAATGGTGATCAGGTCAAGAATTTTAGGGGCAAGCTCTGAGGAGAAATCAACTGGACAACTGAGAGTTGTCTAGCCCGACTGATGTGACACGAGCAGGGGGAAGGCAGAGAGAGAGAGAGAGAGAGAGAGAGAGAGAGAGAGAGAGAGAGAGAGAGAGAGAGATGTAATGCTTGGCCACATGACATAACCAAGGCAAGAAAACCGACCTAATCCACGACTCTCGTGATCGCGTGAGATGGAGAAATATGACATCTCCACACTTATGGAGATAGCACATGATAATGCTGAACTATGAACCCCGGTGGAGCAAAGACAGTTTAGATCAGTGTTTCCCAACGTGGGGCCACGATTGTTAAGGGGGGCAATTCGAAAATGGAAGAAATCGACTGGATATAACAAAACGGGGAGACTTGAGACTGGAGTTAACTAAATTGGAACCTGACATAAGTTATCTTTGCAGCAAGCACAAGCGCAAGGATCTCTTTAAATTTAAATAATAAAGAATTACTAATAATTAAAATAATATAGAAAAATCTTTCATTAAAATTATTTTGTACTTGAATTTCAGTTATATGTTTTGAAAATTTACTTACTGTGTTTGCTCAATAATTTAATAGTGATTTCTTCCTAAAACCTATCAATCAAGTTTCTTTAGTGAACATTTAAATTTGTGAATATTAAAAATAATGTATATGTTTGAGGGGGGGGGGGGGGGGGGGGGGCGTGGGGCGGGGGGGGGGGCGCGACGGCGTGTGGGGGGGGGGGCATACGAATTTTAGAAAGGCTTAGGTGGGGCATAGCACAAAAAAGGTTGGGAAACACTGGTTTAGATAGAACTAGAACTGCAGCACTTGTAACATGCAAACATGTAAAACTATTGCCTGATGTAGCAACAATCTGTAATACCCTTCATGGAATTGTGAATCAGATAGCAATATGAGTATCTAGCCTACCAAGTTGGCCATCGTACCTCTTTGATTCACCGACGATCGCTTAACATCGTGAGAAGAATATCAGAAAGTGCCTCGAGACCGGCTCCGTGCATTGTTTCGCTTATTCTGCCTACTGTGGCCACGTTCTTACAGGGGAAAACAACTTCCGTCGCCGTGGCAACCAGTGTAAGTGACCTTAAATTTTGATGACGCAATTCCACACGAAGCTACTTCATTTATGTTTTCACTAGAGAGAGTAGTATCCGGAGAAGAGGAGTCAAGAACCGACATCCCAGCACTCAGGACATTCCCATTCTCGCCCCGGGACTTCTGCGATTTCAACAGCCAGCGAAGAGCCCCGATACTAATTGTACCAGCTGTAGTCTGATCATGTGTCCATCTGCTTTTATCGGAGTGCTGAGTGTCGGCCAGATCCTCTGGTCACTCTGCAACATCATTCTCCAAGCCGTGACAATGCATATGGTTTTCCACGCTATTCACGTGATCCCTAAGGACCCTGTTCACATCTGTCTTATTGCGCACCAGCTCCCCACCCAGGGTGTGTAGACCCAGACAATATGTCTTATTGTGTACCAGATCCCGATCAAGTGTGTGGCAGACCCAGCCACCATCTGTCTTATTGTGTACCAGCTCCCCACCCAGTATGTACAGACACAGCCAATCTGTCTTATTGTGTACCAGCTCCCCACTCCAGTGTGTGGCAGACCCAGCCAATCTGTCTTATTGTGTACCAGCTCCCCACCCAGTATGGACAGACCCAGCCAATCTGTCTTATTTGTGTACCAGCTCCCACCCAGTATGTGACAGACCCAGCCAATCTGTCTTATTGTGTACCAGCTCCCCACCCAGTATGTGACAGACCCAGCCAATCTGTCTTATTGTGCTACCAGCTCCCATACCCAGTGTGTGGCAGACCAGCCAATCTGTCTTATTGTGTACCAGCTCCACTCCCAGTGTGTGGCAGATCCCAGCCAATCTTCTTATTGTGTACCAGCTCCCCGACCCAGTGTGTGGCAGACCCAGCCAATCTGTCTTATTGTGCACCAGCTCCCCACCCAGTGTTGTGGCAGGACCCAGCCAATCTGTCTATTGTGCACCAAGCTCCCCACCCAGTGTGTGGCAGACCCAGCCAATCTGTCTTATTGTGTACCAGCTCCCCACTCAGTGTGTGGCAGACCCAGCCAATCTGTCTTATTGTGTACCAGCTCCCCACCCAGTGTGTGGCAGACCCAGCCAATCTGTCTTATTGTGTACCAGCTCCCACTCAGTATGTCAGACACAGCCAATCTGTCTTATTGTGCACCAGCTCCCCTCCCAGTGTGTGGCAGACCCAGCCAATCTGTCCTATTGTGTACCAGCTCCCCTCCCAGTATGACAGACACAGCCAATCTGTCTTATTGTGCACCAGCTCCCCTCCCAGTGTGTGGCAGACCCAGCCAATCTGTCTTATTGTGCACCAGCTCCCCACCCAGTATGACAGACACAGCCAATCTGTCTTATTGTGTACCAGCTCCCCTCCCATTGTGTGGCAGACCCAGCCAATCTTTCTTATTGTGCACCAGCTCCCCACCCAGTTTGACAGACACAGCCAATCTGTCTTATTGTGCACCAGCTCCCCTCCCAGTGTGTGGCAGACCCAGCCAATCTGTCTTATTGTGCACCAGCTCCCCACCCAGTGTGGCAGACCCAGCCAATCTGTCTTATGTGTACCAGCTCCCCTCCCAGTGTGTGGCAGACCCAGCCAATCTTTCTTATTGTGTACCAGCTCCCCACTCAGTGTGTGGCAGACCCAGCCAATCTGTCTTATTGGTACCAGCTCCCCACCCTAGTGTGTGGCAGACCCAGCCAATCGTTCTTATTGTGCACCAGCTCCCCCTCCCAGTGTGTGCAGACCCAGCCAATCTGTTCTTATGTGCACCAGCTCCCCCACCCAGTGTGTGCAAGACCCAGCCAATCTGTCTTATGTGTACCAGCTCCCCACTCAGTGTTTGGCAGACCCAGCCAATCTTTCTTATTGTGTACCCAGCTCCCCACCCAGTGTGTGCAGACCCAGCCAATCTGTCTTATTGTGCACCAGCTCCCCACCCAGGTGTGTGGCAGACCCATCCAATCTGTCTTATTGTGCACCAGCTCCCCAGCCACATTGGTGTGGCAGACCCAGCCAATCTTGTCTTATTGTGTACCAGCTCCCCACCCAGTGTGTGGCAGACCCAGCCAATCTGTCTTATTGTGTACCAGCTCTACACCCAGTGTGTGGCAGACCCAGCCAATCTGTCTTATTGTGTACCAGCTCCCCACCCAGTGTATGGCAGACCCAGCCAATCTGTCTTATTGTGTACCAGCTCCCACCCAGTGTGTGGCAGACCCAGCCAATCTGTCTTATTGTGTACCAGCTCCCCACCCAGTGTGTGGCAGACCCAGCCAATCTGTCTTATTGTGTACCAGCTCCCCACCCAGTGTATGGCAGACCCAGCCAATATGTCGTATTGTGTACCAGCTCCCCACCCAATGTATGGCAGACCCAGCCAATCTGTCTTATTGTGTACCAGCTCCCCACCCAGTGTGTGGCAGACCCAGCCAATCTGTCGTATTGTGTACCAGCTCCCCACCCAGTGTGTGGCAGACCCAGCCAATCTGTCTTATTGTGTACCAGCTCCCCACCCAGTGTGTGGCAGACCCAGCCAATCTGCCCCCGGCTCGTTTCCCACCACACCAGCATGTCTTGTGGATAAGCTCCAGAGGGTATACCTTATTCTTTGAATTTTGAACTTAACCGTGCCCACTCCGCAATCAAGCGAAAAATAGGTGCCAGTGCCAGAAGATTTCGGTACACCGTTTTAAGTCTCAAGTTAAAAAAAAATATAGAGCACCTGTTGGACATCCCACCCCGGTCTTCCCGCCCAGGACATGCTGGTGTGGCGGGAAACGAGCAGACGGACAGATTGGCTGGGTCTGCACAACTTGGTGGGGTATTAGTCCATGATAAGGCAGATGTGGTCGGGGCACTTTGAGATCATGTTTATAGTGCGGGAGAACAGTTAGATCATCACGGCATGGAGAGAATGGTGCTACAGGGAGTGACCAGAGGTTCTGAGGACACTCAGGACTCCGAGGAGAGGCCAAACGGTCACAAAATAAGACTGCGGCTGGGACCATTAGTATTGGGAATCTTCGCTGGCTATTGCAGATGAGGACACAGAACTATGGGAATGTCCCGAGTGTTGTGATGTCGGCTCTTAACTCAATTCTGTATTCATTCATTCATTCATTCATTCCATTCATTCATTCCATTTATTCATTCATTCATTCAGTAGCATGTCTTTTGCAGAACCTCGCTCCTATAACAACCTTACGGAAAACTTCTCGATCATAAGCAAGATGTCCCGGATCCGATACACCCATCTGGAGATCATCCGCCACATCCTGCACCCATCTTCTCTTTGGCCTTCCTCTTCCTCTCTTCCCAGGCATATATCCCTCCATTATTGTTTTCTTCAAACTTTCATGACGTTTCACGTGACCAAAATATTTCAATTTTCTTTGTTTTATCGTCTTTAATAGCCATCCCTCTTTAACATTCAGTTTTTGAAGTATGGATGCATTTGTTCTTATCTTTACCCAAGATATTCTTAGAACTCGTCTATAACATTTATATTCAAAGGCATTTATGCGCTGTTCAGCTTGTTTAGTAAGTATCCAGGTCTCACAATGGGAAAGATGCATACTCTTAAAAATCTAATTTTTGTAGTTCTATCTGTCCCACTCCATACTTTATTCAGTTGTTTTGGTCTTTGAAGAGCAATTGATAGTAGTCGTTTAATTTCTTTCATTGTGTCACCGTTCTTGGTAATCAATGACCCAAGGTATTCGAAATTTTCCACCACCTCCAATCTTTCCTCATTAACATATATTTCTTTGTCCACAGTAGTTTTATCTGCACGCATTATCTTTGTTTTTAACTATGTTAAGATAAGATTTGTGATTTTCACTATTTCTTTGGGTTGAAGTTATTAAGTTTTCTACAACTTTTTGTCATGTGGATAGTAATACTGTATCATCAGCATATCGAATCTCTGGTATGTCATGACCACCGATATTTATTTTTTTTTTAAATTCGCATATCCTTTACGGGACATCGCTAGTCAACATCAGCATCTTTCAGCTGATTGTTGATTTCTTGGCAAGATTACGCTCAGTAGTTTGCCATTGCTTTCTGAGCGGCCGGCCTCACTTATCCCGCAAATCACCAAAGCGGATAGAACCGCTTAAAATTCTCGCGCGCTGCGTTACCCTGCGTGGATAAACGGGATTACCCCGGGAAGGTTAACCCGGTCAACTAATGCCCGCAGAAGTCGGACGGTGTCGGCCTAACGGCGCAAGAACGCAGCTCTGCAGTAAACAGGCACAAGGCAATTACGTCCGAAAAAAAAGTCCGGATGAACGCAGAAGAAGAATAGAAGAAGAAGAAGAAGAAGAAGAAGAAGAAGAAGAAGAAGAAGAAGAAGAAGAAGAAGAAGAAAGAAGAATGAAGAAGAAGATAAGAAGAAGAAGAAGAAGAAGAAGAAGAAGAAGAAGAAGAAGAACGGGATTACAGAGAAAGTCGTGCAACCCCTCGGCCAGGAAGCCGGCTCATCGATATTTAGGGCATCATATTGCTCCCTAGTTATACCATCTCTGACATTTCTCATTATATTTTCAGCGTACAGTTAAACAAATAGGGTGACAGCACACAGCCCTGACGGACAGAGAAAGGAAACAACAAAATCGGATGGTAGTTGAGGCAGAAGTAGAGATATTGATCTTTTAGAATTCTTCCCAGTGTGTTGTGGTCATCTACACAGATGGGTCAGTTGTGCAGCACTAACAGAACGTGTGGGCTTTTTCGGTTGCAGGGAGAGCTTTTGTGGAAGACAGCGGAGCTTTTTCGTGAACACGAGCTGTGTAACCATGGAAGTTATGGCAGTAACACGGGCATTAGCCTGGCTGGAGACACAGACTTTCCTCTGACATGTATTCTCAGCGACTCCATGAGTATGCAGAGGAAGACTGAGATGGGCTGGGCTAAAAGGCTTGGATCTCTGTGGCGGTCAAGACTGACCAATATCAGTTTCAACTTGTGTGCCAGGGTTGTGCGGGTGTAAGAGGAAATGAACGAACAGACTGACCTGCGGGCATGGCATAATGTGGGGAAGCGGAGTAATAATGGACCGGTTCATTCCCTGGACGCCGTTAGGGAGCAGGATGTGTACATTGGTTTGACATCCAGAACGTCATCGGAGAGGCAGGGTGTGTACATGGAGCGGTTGACATTCAGAACGCCATCGGGGAGGCAGGCTGTGTACATGGCTCATGGGACAGAGAGGATTCGGCAACTATGACCAGACTGCAAGAACATTTGTGAAGCCAGGCAAGGGCGTCGTGGGGAGAGCAAGAACATCCAGTCACAATGGGTGAAGCCAGACAAGAGCGTCAAGCGGAGAGCACAGTAGAATAGTCAGCGAACATAGAACTGGGGTCGTCGGTCGCTACAAAGCTGAGGGGGGCAGAATTGAGATCGCCAGTCGCTCCACTGAGGGTGACAAAGAACTGGGTCGAAAGTCGCTCCACTGAGGGAGACACAGAACTGGGGTCGCAAGTCGTTAAAAGAGATTCAGCGGAAGGGGATCTGAACATTTATTGACTGAATGGGTCAATGTGCTGTTAAGATAGTCCATCGACTAACTAAGTAATTAACAAACTAACTGATTCTCTTGCTAACTAACTAACTAATTATCTAACACATTAATTAACTAATTAGCAAACTAACTATCGATTTAACTAATTAACTAACTAATTAACTAACCAGCGTATTAACTATCTAATCAACTAACTAATTAATCAACTAATTATTTAAATAACTAATTATATAACTAATTAACCAACTAACTAACTTATTAATCAACTAACTAATTAACTAATTTACTAACCTCTCTTCATCCTTATTCTTCTTCTACTAATGCTACTGCTTCTTCTTCTTCTTCTTCTTCTTCTTCTTCTTCTTCTTCTTCTCTTCTTCTTCTTCTTCTCTTCTTCTTCTTCTTCTTCTACTACTACTACTACTACTACTACTACTACTACTACTACTACTACTACTACTACTACTACTACTACTACTACTACTACTACTACTACTACTACTACTACTACTACTACTACTACTACTACTTCATCTTCCAGAATTCTGTGAGGTATAACCGGTAAATGCATTCCTAAGAGTTCTAACTAAAGAAGCCACAAGGAATAACACAGCTGTAGCAGTAGGTGGAACAGGAGAGAGGATCATAACTAAAACAATATACACACAATAACAACAACAACACCAACAACAACAACAACAACAACAACAACAACAACAACAACAACAACAACAACAACAACAACCACAACAACAACAATCTCGACTATGAAAACAATTTCAGATTTGGAGTAAGACTGGATGTTCGTTAATATATCCCATAATTTATACACAACGACTCGACTGAACGTTAGCTCGTAAACAGAATAATAATAATAACTTTCGCATTCCATGCCATCTCATGCAACAGCAACAATACGCATTCCTTGTACTTGTTGCAATGTGTTTATTTATGTTGACAGATTTTTGTAGACATTTCATGTCAAGATAATTAAGCCGTGGTGCACGTGTCATCACAAGTAGGGTCAAATGTTTCATCACGACTCAAGTACTAGGATCAGGGTATTTCCACTCTAAATGCCTTTTTGTTGTCTCATGTCAGACTTACTGCGCAGATCATCATCCAGTTGGACTCTCCGTGGCGAAGTGGTTACGTCGCGTTCCGAAGGTTGTGGGTTCGATTCCTGGCAACATCGTTCGGATCAGGAGTGAAATTTTCCCGGAGATTCCTCGGAGTCGTCGCTGGAGCTACAGAGTTCGTGCTTTGTGCGACGCTTTCGGTAACCGCCCTGTGTAAGGAGACCGAGCCATACGTGATAAAACCCGGTACAATGAAGTCGGCCCTCTTAATTTTTTTCTTATCATCATCCAGCGTCTATCGGAATGTCTCTCTGCCATAAGCCAGATGTCATGTGTAAATGTCTGTCTGCCATAAGCCAGACGTCATGTGAAAATGTCTCTCTGCCATAAGCCAGATGCCATGTGTAAATGTATCTCTACCATAAGCTAGATGTCATGTGAAAATGTATCTCTGACATAAGCCAGATGTCATGTGAAAATGTCTCTCTACCATAAGCTGGATGTCATGTGAATATGTCTCTCTGCCATAAGCTAGATGCCATGTGTAAATGTCTGTCTGCCATAAGCCAGATGACATGTGAAAATGTCTCTCTGCCAAAAGCCAGATGTCATGTGTAAATGCATGTCTACCATAAGCTAGATGCCATGTGTAAATGTTTGTCTGCCATAAGCCAGATGTCATGTGAAAATTATATCTACCATAAAGCTAGATGCCATTTGTAAATGTCTGTCTGCCTTAAGCCAGATGTCATGTGAAAATGTATATCTACCATAAGCCAGATGCCATGTGTAAATGTTTGTCTGCCTTAAGCCAGATGCTATGTGAAAATTTATATCTACCATAAGCTAGATGCCACGTGTAAATGTCTGTCTGCCATAAGCCAGATGTCATGTGAAAATGTATATCTACCATAAAGCTAGATGCCATGTGTAAATGTCTGTCTGCCATAAGTCAGATGACATGTGTAAATGTATATCTACCATAAGCTAGATGCCATTTGTAAATGTCTGTCTGCCATAAGCCAGATGTCATGTGAAAATGTATATCTACCATAAGTTAGATGCCATGTGTAAATGTCTGTCTGCCATAAGTCAGATGTCAGAAATGTTGACTATCTACGTCTAATGTCTTTAATCAGTTTACGATCTTCATTTGTTTCTTGAGGAACTTGTTTATTGGTTTTTCTGTATGTCCATGGTATTCTTTGCATTTCCCTCAGAAATCACATTTCCACAGCTATCAGATTTTTTTTTCAGCTTGTCTGCTCATTGTCCACTCTTCACATCCATACAAAAGTATAGGTTCTATGTAGCACCTCAACACTCTTTTTCTCGTTTCAATTGATATGTTTTTTTTTTATTGGTCAGTATAGTTTTCATCTTGCAAACGGCTACCTTGGCAATGGCAATTCTTGTTCTAATCCCCGCAAGGCATCTCCCATCTGATGTTATGACTGCTCTGAGATAGACTATGTGTTTCAATTTAAAACTTGATTTTACATTCTGATTGAAAGTTAAGAGGGTGACAATTGTATAATTCAAAACAATGTTTTCCCGTAGCGAATTTAAATAACGAATACACAAACAATAGATTGCACGATTTATTGCCAGGCATATCCCGCTGCATATCGTCAGGTTCATACTGTAGCAATCACACAACATAACTTAAAGTAATAAGATAAATTCTTCAAGCTCAAATATAATACAATACACATATTCATATATAACCATGCCATTGTCTTTTAACCTATCAATATTGTTGTTAAGGGGGTTAAGCACGTGACATCACGGTGTAGATGAACACTGTGACTTCATAAAGACAGTTTAAAGATGGCCGCACAACTTTAGACATGCACCACATGACATTTTTTTAATTCAGTGAAATGGTGAAACCTTATAGAAATTCATCGTCGAATGAAGGTCCACTACGATGTTGCGTGCCTAGACAGTCCAGCGAGTGTATGAAGTTGAGTAGGAAGTATTGACCCGCAATCAAATCAAAGCGACGTGAATTTCTGAGTAAAGGTGTCCTTTTACAACTCGACAATGCTCGACCCCATACTGCCCGTGTAACGGTTGAAATCATCAAAGACCTCCACTTTCAGTGTAGATCACATCCCCCGTACTCACCAGACCTAGCATCAGGTGATTTCCGCCTGTTTACTCAAAGAATCGAGAAGAAAAAAACATTCACGGTTTTCATTTGAAGCCCCTTCAAGAGATGTCTTTCTGTTTTGCACAAAGTTGACATTTATAAATGAATACCGTGTTTCACCGAAAATAGAACGGGGTCTTATATTAATTTTAGCTTAAAAATATGCACCAGGGTTATTTTCGGGGGATGCCTTACCTTTTTCTTTTCTTTTTTTTTTTTTTTTTTTTTAGATACACAAATCTTCATTTATTCATGTACAAAATTCTACATTTATTCAAATAGCCATATCATCTTCTTCTTGAACACCGTCATTACTCTTCACATCCCGAATTCCGTCCTGAATTCCTCATGTCCAGCGATGAAGTTTTCCATACAGTGAGCATTTCTTGCCAGTGTAGCCTGCTCGTGTTGCATTGGTAACTTTATTTCGCAGCGAGTGACGTATTGAACTATGAACCACACTCCGTTCATCATCAAGTGCGCCACCAGTGGCGTCTGTACCATTCGGCGCCATTGACCATTCGGCAACAAGTCTCTCATTCTAGCTGATGATCTTCTTCTTCTTCTTCTTTTCGTTCATCCGGAGTGTATTTTCAGATGGGATTGCGGTGTGTCTGTTATGCGCCCTTGGGCCGAAACCCGTAGGCCAACACATCGACTTTAGCGTGCTTTTTTGACCAGGTAGCATACCTGGGAGACTCTCACTTTTGTGGTGCCATCTACAACCATGCTGGCCAAGTTGGAACGGTCGAAGACACAGTCATCCCTCAAAGGAAGGCAGGGACAGTCCATAGCATTTTCCCGCCATCCAAGGTTGCTTCCATAGTTGCAGGGCCGACACATAACGCCCTGGATCTGGGCTCACCGAGGGAATCGTCACGTCCTGCTCATGGCTGCTTTAAAATCCTCACTTCAATATATTGGTCATTTCGTTTTCCCCGGGCCATTCCCGCACAAACCAGGCAGGTTTGCAGACGGTATCCACTCAGCGAGTTTTTCGGACATGTGCTTGTCGTTGCGCCCGTCAGAGCTGTTCCAGGCACGACAGACATTCGGAAAACTACCTAGTCAGACGCTGTTCCGAACAAGAGCGGCATTCGGAAAACTAGGTAGTCAGAGCTGTTCCTAGCACGAGAGACATTCGGACGAGACATTTCACTCGGACGTAATTGCGTAGTGTCAATTTTTTGTTTGCCACCCGTAGGACGACACTTCCGACTTCCGGCGGGCATTTTTTTAATGAGGTTAGCCTTCCTCGGGTTTCGAGACTCTTGTTTCGGCTTCCACACAGCAAGCTTTCGCTTCGGGCTGCCCTACGTAATGGATTCCACTGCATAGTGAAATTAGGAAGGTGAAGGGCAGCAGGTTAAAAAGAGGACGGTCGTGGATGGGTCAAGCCGAAGACATTCTTCAACAGGTGTGTTCACTTGAGGACTTAGAACCTGGCGAGGAGTGGGTGCAAGTGCCAACAGACTTCTGCACATCCTTTTCAGTTTGCATCCAACTAGATAGAAAATGCAGACAAGAAAATCCGGCTGCTGTGGAGACTGAAGTACAAGCGTTGATTTTCGAGAATTCGCTAGGCAGTGACGCGGTCATCTACACAGATGGGTCGGTCGTCCGACATGTGAGAAGCTCATGGGCCTTTACAGCTCGGGCCGGAGGGAGAATTGTGAAGGAGGACTCTGGTGCTTTCACTGAAACCACAAGTAGCCTGACCATGGAAGTCATGGCAGTAAGTAAAGCAATAACATGGCTCGAGACACAGACATTCACTAGGGCTTGTTTCCTTAGCGACTCAATGAACGTGATCAAGAGGATAGAGGAGGGGTCGATCCGAAGAGAATGGTTGCTGCCTCTGGAGCGGTCTCGGCTGGCAAAGATTAGTTTCATCTTCGTGCCAGGTCATGCGGGAGTACAAGGAAATGAGCGGGCTGACAAGCTCGCAGGTGAGGCTACTGTGGAGGGCGGACGCGCCATGGACCAGGCTGACATTCTGAATGCTCTACGAGAAGTGAGACTTTTGCAAGAACCAAGTGATGACTGTGAATCTACAACAACGGCCAGACTGCGAGAGCAGCAAATTAAAAGAGGGGTGGCCAAACAAGAACACTACGCAGGAAGCCAAAGAAGATTGATAAACCAACACAGAACTGGCGTCGTTAGCCGCTACACGCTGCAGGATTTGCTGAGGAGGGGATCCGAGCACTTATGGACTGAATGGTCCGATGTGCAACGAGGATGATCTGTCGACTAACTAACTAACTAACTAACGTAATGGATTCGCAAGACAGGCGTTCCATTTCGTGTCAACGAGACAATTTTCCACCTTTGACTACACTCACTTCATGAATGTGTTTACAGACTATCGGACGTCTGCGAGACGTACGACCGAGGTGTTTTCCCACCTTTTGTACTCGCTCACGAGGTAGGCTACATGTGCTGCCGGCTCAGCACCTTACCTCCGTGCGTCTGTGGGCGAGTAACGGTCAGGCCCTTTCATCCGGGGATACCTCATATCCCCCAGCTAAGAGCCATCGAACGGAATCTGCGCCGAGAATGTAGTGTTCTCAGCACATCATCACAATTTTGATGTAGGTTGTGTCGGCCAGGCTCTCACTTCCGAGAGTTTATGGCTTAGAGACGTTCAGCCATACACCTCGGATGGGAGCCTTAGAGGTTATGTCCGGACTGAGATTTTAGGGATCGTTTGCCTGATTTTGACTGCTATCCTCAGTCTTACCTGCAGAGCAGCAGGTTGTGTCTCTCTTAGTCTGGTCCCTATCCCACGAGCCGCCCGATATGTAGTTTTCCCCCATCGGCAAGCACATGGGGTCGATGGGACACGCAAGCTCCCCCACCACGGCAAGGTGGAGACACATCGGGGGAGGCTGATGATCTTAACTAGAGCTTATTTCAGGGGTAGGTCTTATAGTAAAAGCATCCTGAAAAATAGTGCTAGGCTTATTATAGGGGTAGATCTTATTTTCGAGTAATCACGGTAGTATAATTGTTTATATCAAATGTTAATAACGGTTGTGATAAGGCAGATTTATGAAATGATCATTTTCCAGCATGACTTTCCCAACGGATATGTGTGAGGTGTTCGTTCGTTCATTTATATTGATCATCATCATCAAGTCCATTAGAGATACACAAAGTGGAGAGTGGAAAAGAAGAAGTAACAAAGACATTTATGATCTGTTTAAGTCCCCGCTAATCACTGGTATCATGAAGGCTAATAGACTACAATGGCTGGGGCATATAGAAAGAATGGAAGATAATAGGGAAACAAAACTCGCTTACACTCAGGAAATAAATGACCGTAGACCCCGAGGTAGACCAAGAAGACGGTGGAGAGATAATACATATACAGACCTACAAGCACTTGGAATCAACGACTGGCAAGAGAAGGTCCACCAGGGAGATGAATGGAGACGGATTGTATCTGCAGCAAAGAACCTCAATGGCTCGGAACGCTGAAGAAGATCATCATCAAGTGCCTTGCCGGCTGACGTGCACAATCATGTGCCCCCGCATCTTTCGCTCTCCAACATTTTGAGAAGCATAATTAACTAGTTAGCTGAAAATCCTTTACAGGGCATCGCAGTCAGCCCCAGAATTTGTGACTGTGATTACTTGATAGTATTACGTTCAGTAGTTTGCCATTGTTTTCTGAACGACCGACACTCATTTCACTGTATGCAAACCAGCGCAAGGCAGTCTCATCCAAATCACCCGCAGCTGTGTTTCGAAGTCGGTTATCAAGATTGCGAATTGCGTTTGTAACCTCTTCACCACAGCGCCGTCTTAACGTGGATAAATATAACTGTGGTTTCCCCTGGCTTTCCGTCGGTATCTATGTGGCCCGAATATAATAACCTGACCCTTTAAAAAATACAAACCCCAGAAGTCAGTAGTGTGGAGAGGTTGTGTATGACCATCTTTTCCACCGATGGCCATGACACAGAACTATGAGGTATTTTATCTTGACAGCTGCTCTACCAACTAACTCGCCTCCGTCCAGTGGCCACCGCCTGTGATTGTCCACGGCTGTTTATTCAACATAGCCACAGCGTAGTCTCGAGGTATGGTGTCCGCCTCGAGTGCTGGAGGTCCCGGGTTCAAGCCCCGGCTGTGACCGGGATTTTTTCTCGTGGACTTCTAGTAATAAAATTTCCCCTGGTCTCTGGGTAGTGAGATCGGACGCCCGTGTGTATTGTTGTGCACGTAAAAAATCCCTTGGCAGTTAGAAATCGAAAAGAGTAGCCTAACGGCGCTGCCCGGGCAAAATTTCAAGTTAAAAATCTACCCAAAGTATTTCAGGATTCTCGCCAGTGCTACGGAGTTCGTGCACTGAGCTGAGTTTCTCCAGACTCAGGTTTGAGTTAGGAGGAGAACGGAGCACTTATGGGTTGCACCCGTGTGCCGTGATGTTGATCCATCGACTAAACTAAACTAAACTAAGCCACAGCTAACCTCTATAAATAGAGGGACAGTCCATCATCCGTCACCCGGTGGACGCACCTAGAGAGTAACGGGCTTCAACCGCAAAGATTCCATATATGGATTATTTTGTTCTATGCAATATTTAAAAATAGAGCCATTATCTTCTTTGGACAACAGTCACCTTCAGATAAATATCCGAATTGTGGCTGACTCGGTCACAGGATTATTAATCCGAGCTAGGGATGGACTTTAAAATAACTTCTCTTCTGAGGTTCAACGAGGTAGTGGTAATTGTACCATGGAAACTTGTATGGGATAAGTGTGCATGTTTATCAGATTATCTCATGAGGTTAATTATTCTTCTAGATCAGAGGTTCCCAAACCACGGCCCGCGGGCACAAGTGGCCCGCCAGCTGTCAGAAGGTGGCACGCGAGACCTTGTTGTTTAATATACTATATTTTAATAATTTAAAATATCCACTCGGGGCGCCCCGTAAGCGTGCGATAATTTACTCTGTTCGTGGTTGTTATGCTCAGATATTATCGAATGCGCCTGTTCAGTTCGCAACAAAACGTTATGAAGTTCCCATATCCCAGCCTTGTCGACCAGTCAGAGTGCGCAAGGCGCCATGCTGTCGTCTGTTACAACTGTTTAGCAGAGTCGGTAGTATTGTTTTGAAATTAAATTTTTTCACATAAAAATTTACCGTTACAATAGAGGAGGATAATGTTGTTCTCTTCATAAATCTGTTCGTATTTCCCGATGCCAAGCTCTGTCAATTACAGCAAAACCTTCAGCACGAAGTAATTGATTGGAAATGCAATTCTGCACTGAGATGTAAATTTCTGGAGCTGCCTGCTTCAACTTCAGCTGATCATATGATTTCATTCTGTCGACTCTTGCCTGTCGAACAATTTGAACACTTGCGTTCACTCGCCCAGAGATACATTTGTCGTTTTGGTTCGACTTACAGATGCGAGCAGTCATTTTCCGCAATCATCATCATCATCTTCCACTTCTGCCGTCAAGTGTCATGGGGAGGAATAATTTGCGCTCCAGCTCACGATGGGCGGTACTGGATAGTGTCATTCCGTGTGGTTGTACAATGTCTCTGATGTCGTCAATCCATTTTCGTCTTGGACGTTCTCGTGGTCTCGTCGCAGATGATCTTTGATGCCAGTGATGGTAGTTGATGGTGTTGTATTCTAACGACATGGCCAAACCACTTGATCTTCTGTCTTTCAATAAATGTGGCACAAGGTGTTGATCCCACTGTCTGTCTGATAACAGCATTTATTACTCGGTCTCGGATTGTTAAGTTGGCAGCTTACCTCAGGCGTCTCATCTCGCAGATGTTGATTTTGCGAAAGTGTAATTTGGATAAAGTCCAGGTTTGAGATTGGTAGCTGTCAGGGTCTTAAACTTGGCTCGCTAACCTAACACATGTGAGACAGTACAAGTACAACGTGATTTGACTTAAGACTCAACGACACAACGTTCAATGGATTTATTTACAGATCATATACCATACGATGATCACAAAAAGATATACTTGACACTTCAATACACTTACATACACAATACAGCTCACAGTCTATCTCTCAAGATGTCCAGTCACTCGACGTTCATGCACAGAAACCACACAACGCCTTTCTCTCATCATGCGTCCAGTCGAGTCGACGTCCCAGAGCTGTCTGCCTATAGCTCGCAACTTGCCTCCCACCTGAAGTGGCTTCACGAGGCAGGCGTGCGTCTTGCGTCGTCCTTGCCTGACCGCTGGCCGTCTTGTCAGCCAGCAATCTTGCAGGCAGGTAACTACTACTCGCCTGGCGGCGTAACAAAGTTACGGCATCCCTGCTGGGGACTAAGTCGCCTGGCGGGCGTAACGATGTCACTGCATCACTGCACTATTCTAGACTCTGACACGCTCCCCCGGCAACTTCATGAAAGATGTCATCTTTCATATCTAATATATGTACACACTGGGTTAATATTTTATCCTTGTCAGAGTCAACCCTTCTGTTGTTATATACATTAGTATCATAATACATGGAAATACACATCTGCCATAGAAACATATAAGAAATGGAAGTTGTATTCAACGACATGTGGTGTTCAACCTTTAACACTTGTCAGGCTTCATCCTCTCGATGGCTGATTACCTCAATTGCATTACTGACCCAGTCAGATCGGTAGTACCAGCTTCACGCATCTACCTCGCAGCCTCCAAAAAAAACGTAATAATATGGTTCTTGAAACAAAAACCATCTGGCTAGACCGAAATACGGCTTTTACATAAGTCGCATTAAACGCTCAAACCCTGACCTCATTTGGCCAGGAGCTCTTGTGTTGGTCTGCAATGTCGGTAACACTCTGCCATGTCCAGTAGATGGCTACCTGGTGTGTTAACAATCTGGCAACAACATGGCTATTTATATACAACATATTACAGTATACATTTCAAATTATGGCCCTTTGTGTAATGATGTAATAACAAATAAATGAAAGGGGGATAATTTCAAAATTTATGAAATATAATAATTTACAATAATTATCCTATTTCTTAGCGTCATCGCTTGGATTAAACACATTTTGGTGAAATGAGAACCCGGTGAAGCTAATAGCAGAGGTTAAACACATTGTAGGGAAATGACAACTACAGAGATTTGACACCATTGGTGGCGTGAGCAGCTGAGGACAATAAACACCTGCGGCGACGCTTGATTGAATACTGAAACTTCTTGACTAACCCAAACGATGAGCACATTCGTGATAATGGTGATCAGGTCAAGAATTTTAGGGGCAAGCTCTGAGGAGAAATCAACTGGACAACTGAGAGTTGTCTAGCCCGACTGATGTGACACGAGCAGGGGGAAGGCAGAGAGAGAGAGAGAGAGAGAGGAGAGGAGAGAGAGAGAGAGAGAGAGAGAGAGAGATGTAATGCTTGGCCACATGACATAACCAAGGCAAGAAAACCGACCTAATCCACGACTCTCGTGATCGCGTGAGATGGAGAAATATGACATCTCCACACTTATGGAGATAGCACATGATAATGCTGAACTATGAACCCCGGTGGAGCAAAGACAGTTTAGATCAGTGTTTCCCAACGTGGGGCCCACGATTGTTAAGGGGGGCAATTCGAAAATGGAAGAAATCGACTGGATATAACAAAACGGGGAGACTTGAGACTGGAGTTAACTAAATTGGAACCTGACATAAGTTATCTTTGCAGCAAGCACAAGCGCAAGGATCTCTTTAAATTTAAATAATAAAGAATTACTAATAATTAAAATAATATAGACAAATCTTTCATTAAAATTATTTTGTACTTGAATTTCAGTTCTCCATTATATGTTTTGAAAATTTACTTACTGTGTTTGCTCAATAATTTAATAGTGATTTCTTCCTAAAACATATCAATCAAGTTTCTTTAGTGAACATTTAAATTTGTGAATATTAAAAATAATGTATATGTTGAGCGGGGGGGGGGGGGGGGGGGGGGGTGGCGTGGGGCGGGGGGGGGGGCGCGACGGCGTGTGGGGGGGGGGGGCATACGAATTTTAGAAAGGCTTAGGTGGGGCATAGCACAAAAAAGGTTGGGAAACACTGGTTTAGATAGAACTAGAACTGCAGCACTTGTAACATGCAAACATGTAAACTATTGCCTGATGTAGCAACAATCTGTAATACCCTTCATGGAATTGTGAATCAGATAGCAATATGAGTATCTAGCCTACCAAGTTGGCCATCGTACCTCTTTGATTCACCGACGATCGCTTAACATCGTGAGAAGAATATCAGAAAGTGCCTCGAGACCGGCTCCGTGCATTGTTTCGCTTTATTCTGCCTACTGTGGCCACGTTCTTACAGGGGAAAACAACTTCCGTCGCCGTGGCAACCAGTGTAAGTGACCTTAAATTTTGATGACGCAATTCCACACGAAGCTACTTCATTTATGTTTTCACTAGAGAGAGTAGTATCCGGAGAAGAGGAGTCAAGAACCGACATCCCAGCACTCAGGACATTCCCATTCTCGCCCCGGGACTTCTGCGATTTCAACAGCCAGCGAAGAGCCCCGATACTAATTGTACCAGCTGTAGTCTGATCATGTGTCCATCTGGCTTTTATCGGAGTGCTGAGTGTCGGCCAGATCCTCTGGTCACTCTGCAACATCATTCTCTCCAAGCCGTGACAATGCATATGGTTTTCCACGCTATTCACGTGATCCCTAAGGACCCTGTTCACATCTGTCTTATTGCGCACCAGCTCCCCACCCAGTGTGTGGTAGACCCAGACAATATGTCTTATTGTGTACCAGCTCCCGATCAAGTGTGTGGCAGACCCAGCCAATCTGTCTTATTGTGTACCAGCTCCCCACCCAGTATGACAGACACAGCCAATCTGTCTTATTGTGTACCAGCTCCCCACCCAGTGTGTGGCAGACCCAGCCAATCTGTCTTATTGTGTACCAGCTCCCCACCCAGTATGACAGACCCAGCCAATCTGTCTTATTGTGTACCAGCTCCCCACCCAGTATGACAGACCCAGCCAATCTGTCTTATTGTGTACCAGCTCCCCACCCAGTATGACAGACACAGCCAATCTGTCTTATGGTGCACCAGCTCCATACCCAGTGTGTGGCAGACCCAGCCAATCTGTCTTATTGTGCACCAGCTCCACTCCCAGTGTGTGGCAGTCCCAGCCAATCTTTCTTATTGTGTACCAGCTCCCCGCCCAGTGTGTGGCAGACCCAGCCAATCTGTCTTATTGTGCACCAGCTCCCCACCCAGTGTGTGGCGGACCCAGCCAATCTGTCTTATTGTGCACCAGCTCCCCACCCAGTGTGTGGCAGACCCAGCCAATCTGTCTTATTGTGCACCGGCTCCCCACCCAGTGTGTGGCAGACCCAGCCAATCTGTCTTATTGTGTACCAGCTCCACACCCAGTGTGTGGCAGACCCAGCCAATCTGTCTTATTGTGTACCAGCTCCCCACTCAGTATGTCAGACACAGCCAATCTGTCTTATTGTGCACCAGCTCCCCTCCCAGTGTGTGGCAGACCCAGCCAATCTGTCCTATTGTGTACCAGCTCCCCTCCCAGTATGACAGACACAGCCAATCTGTCTTATTGTGCACCAGCTCCCCTCCCAGTGTGTGGCAGACCCAGCCAATCTGTCTTATTGTGCACCAGCTCCCCACCCAGTATGACAGACACAGCCAATCTGTCTTATTGTGCACCAGCTCCCCTCCCAGTGTGTGGCAGACCCAGCCAATCTTTCTTATTGTGCACCAGCTCCCCACCCAGTTTGACAGACACAGCCAATCTGTCTTATTGTGCACCAGCTCCCCTCCCAGTGTGTGGCAGACTCAGCCAATCTGTCTTATTGTGCACCAGCTCCCCACCCAGTATGACAGACACAGCCAATCTGTCTTATTGTGTACCAGCTCCCCTCCCATTGTGTGGCAGACCCAGCCAATCTTTCTTATTGTGTACCAGCTCCCCACTCAGTGTGTGGCAGACCCAGCCAATCTGTCTTATTGTGTACCAGCTCCACACCCAGTGTGTGGCAGACCCAGCCAATCTGTCTTATTGTGCACCAGCTCCCCTCCCAGTGTGTGGCAGACCCAGCCAATCTGTCTTATTGTGCACCAGCTCCCCACCCAGTATGACAGACACAGCCAATCTGTCTTATTGTGTACCAGCTCCCCTCCTATTGTGTGGCAGACCCAGCCAATCTTTCTTATTGTGTACCAGCTCCCCACCCAGTGTGTGGCAGACCCAGCCAATCTGTCTTATTGTGCACCAGCTCCCCACCCAGTGTGTGACAGACCCAGCCAATCTGTCTTATTGTGCACCAGCTCCCCTCCCATTGTGTGGCAGACCCAGCCAATCTGTCTTATTGTGTACCAGCTCCCCACCCAGTGTGTGGCAGACCCAGCCAATCTTTCTTATTGTGTACCAGCTCCCCACTCAGTGTGTGGCAGACCCAGCCAATCTGTCTTATTGTCTACCAGCTCCCCACTCAGTGTGTGGCAGACCCAGCCAATCTTTCTTATTGTGTACCAGCTCCCCACCCAGTGTGTGGCAGACCCAGCCAATCTGTCTTATTGTGCACCAGCTCCCCACCCAGTGTGTGGCAGACCCAGCCAATCTGTCTTATTGTGTACCAGCTCCCCACCCAGTGTGTGGCAGACCCAGCCAATCTTTCTTATTGTGTACCAGCTCCCCACCCAGTGTGTGGCAGACCCAGCCAATCTTTCTTATTGTGCACCAGCTCCCCTCCCAGTGTGTGGCAGACCCAGCCAATCTGTCTTATTGTGCACCAGCTCCCCTCCCAGTGTGTGGCAGACCCAGCCAATCTGTCTTATTGTGCACCAGCTCCCCACCCAGTGTGTGGCAGACCCAGCCAATCTGTCTTATTGTGTACCAGCTCTACACCCAGTGTGTGGCAGACCCAGCCAATCTGTCTTATTGTGTACCAGCTCCCCACCCAGTGTATGGCAGACCCAGCCAATCTGTCTTATTGTGTACCAGCTCCCCACCCAGTGTGTGGCAGACCCAGCCAATCTGTCTTATTGTGTACCAGCTCCCCACCCAGTGTGTGGCAGACCCAGCCAAT
>JACEFZ010018022.1:0-20000 GCA_014155875.1 Cepaea nemoralis | reverse complement strand
TGGCAGTTATGACGCTGTTTATTTTCGCAGCGCACAGGCTTGTAGCAACGACAATAATAAATAATAACATACTGTGCTTGTTCTGACCAAGCTGGGCAGTATTACAATTATATTTAAGACGAATAATATGTCCCAAGCCATCTCCGCTCGAATTCTAAACAATGTTCTTGCCCGTCCACACGGCGTCCTTCTCTCTATCATCTAAGTGTCCTTTCTGCCGTTTATTTGACATCGAGTTTTCTGCGTTCGTCTGCCTGTTTATTTGTGGCTTAGATGAACGTTGTCTCCACAGATTGTCTCGTCCATTCCAGGTATTAACTCAGCCACTAATGCGATATAATGCCAGTGCCTAGCCAACATATCTTTCTCAAAACACATAAGCTGCCGCTCCTAAGAAGTTTCCAAGTCCGTCTGACTTTGTTGTTGTTGACAGTCTTCCGTGACGTTTTTGTGTTATCGCGTCATATCCTTAGATTTATTAGCATTTTAGCTTTGGGGTTCTCTGATATTTCTAACCTGTCTCATTACGTCACACCTGCTACTTGGCAGTATGCCCCCCCCCCCTGAAAATGATGCAATCCTTTTAAACTGTCGTCGATTGATCTAACCTGACAAGTAGCAGTGCAGACGCAATAAGCCATAGGTTGTGATAATAAGATAGTATGGTCTCCTATCAATCACACACAAAATGTAATTTAAAAAATTATTATTATACGACGGGCATGCACTCCAGTCTACACCCAACGGTATACGTCGTGTAGCACTGCCTATGGGGGAGGGGCTGTGCTAACTATACTATAAAACAGTCATAGTCCCTCATTTGTCGAAACCGACAAGCGTCCACAACCAAAGCTATAAAACCCGAGTGAGGGGACGTGTGTGATTAAATGGTACCAATCCGTCTATATATTAGTTTTGACTTGTAACTATATTCTCATTCTTTCACTTCCTATGTCATCAGTCCTTGTTACGTTGATAGGTGAGGCTTTCTGCCTTAGTAGCGGTTGACGTATAAAAATCATATCAGTTTCCTTTCCTTTGTCGTGACGGTTATGACTTCTTATGTGTTGAATATCAATGTAGCTCTGGCTATGATCGCCTCATGCAGTAAGGAATGCCATGTCGAATAAATATGTGACATTATCATTGTCACCTCATGTGTTGACGGTAATCCAACACCCTATAATCAGTTTATTCACGGCGAATTAGGACAATCATAAATACGTATATGCAACTTATGAACTAGTAATTCATTAATCTAATAAACTTAATTAACCCTGAAACAAATAGAAAATCGCATAATATGCACATCCTTTCATTGTGTCATGCTATTCAGCCCGACATATCTCTATGAAAATGTCTCTCTGCCATAAGACAGATGTCATGTGAAAATGTCTCTCTGCCATAAGCTAGATGCCATGTGTAAATGTCTGTCTGCCATAAGCCAGATGTCATGTGAAAATGTCTATCTGTCATAAGGCAGATGTCATGTGTAAATGTATATCTACCATAAGCTAGATGCCATGTGTAAATGTCTGTCTGCCATAAGCCAGATGTCAGTGATCGGCGTAGGGGTTGAACCCGATACCTCGGCACCAGCACACCGGAACTTTAAGAGTAACTGCTAGTAGCAGAAGTGCGAGTATGGACTACGCTTGAGCGAAAGAACTCAACTGTACTTCTGTCTGCACTTCTCTCTCTCTCTCTCACACACACACACACACACACACACACACACACACATACATACATACATACACACACACACACGCACACACACACACACATGTATATATATATATATATACATGTGTGTGTGCGCACGCGCGCACACGTGTGTGTATGTATGTATGTGTGTGTGTGTGTGTGTGTGTGTGTGTGTGTGTGTGTGTGAGAGAGAGAGAGATGTGCAGACAGAAGTACAGTTGAGTTCTTTCGCTCAAGCGTAGTCCATACTTGTACTTCTGCTACTAGCAGTTACTCTTAAAGTTCCAGTGTGCTGATGCCGAGGTAGCGGGTTCAACTCCTACACCGATCAGTTGGACTAAAATGCAGACTTCTCGTCCTTGACTGTGGGAAGTGGGAGTGATTTACACTGGTAATAGGGAAGAATAATTCAAACGTCAAACTCAGTCCAGTCCACTAGAAGTAGTAAGACATGTATGAACTACGCTTGAGTTCAAACCCAGCGGACGCAGACAATTCTCATGGCAAACCTACTTATTAGCATCTTACGACATATACGGTATGTTGCAGCCTTGTTTTCCTTTGTTTCCCCTATCAGTCCATATAACACACGGCGAACGTATCTTTTTTATTAACCTCTGCAGTTCAATTGCATTATTTTTATTTTTCTGTCTTTGAGACCTGATAACAAGGTATTGTCTTTGTGAATTTACATACAGAAGCCACATACAACAGGTTGTACGATTTATTGCCTGTTATTTTCACTGCATTCCGGAATGCCTGTGCAGTCGACAGGCTATACAAATTCCTCTCTCAACACTAGCTAAATTGCGGCCATAAGGTTAGCAAAGAAAAGATATTTTGTGTATTGCATTCAATGAACAATAAACGATTGCTCAAATCTACCGGGGCATTAGCAATTAAGTGGTTCCCACCAATTTTATGCTGACAGAAAGACTTCATTTTAAATTTGCGATTACCTTAAGGGTCAACAAATGCTCCAGATTCGAACAATATCAGAGATTATGTGCTTTAATTATTTCAGCCAATGTATACTTCATGTATTCACTCCATATATAACTATGCTCTTGACGAGATATGCCAGACATAACTCTTCAACCTCTTGTGTGTATATTTCATCCATCCATCTATCATGTGCCATGCCGATAAGCGTGGGAGGGGGTGGGTGTTGTCAAAGACTTAGGAGAGAGCTCTAAGCTAAGGAGAGCTAAAATAGAGCTTAGGAAGAGGGCAAGTGACGTAACAGGATAGGAGACCAGACAGAAGAGACACTAACGCTATAAATAGCTATAACGGGACACACTTGTGTCAACAAGGAGGGCAACCAGTACAGATGAGCTGGGGTTGACCCAAGAGACTTGTCAGGGTCTTAAACTTGGCTCGCTAACCTAACACATGTGAGACAGTACAAGTACAACGTGATTTGACTTAAGACTCAACGACACAACGTTCAATGGATTTATTTACAGATCATATACAATACGATGATCACTACAAGATATACTTGATACTTCAATACACTTACATACACAATACGGCTCACAGTCTATCTCTCAAGATGTCCAGACACTCGACTTTCAGGCACAGAAACCACACAACGCCTTTCTCTCATCATGCGTCCAGTCGAGTCAACGTCCCAGAGCTGTCTGACTATAGCTCGCAACTTGCCTCCCACCTGAAGTGGCTTCACGAGGCATGCGTGCGTCTTGCGTCGTCCTTGCCTGACCGCTGGCCGTCTCGTCAGCCAGCAACCTCGCAGGCAGGTAACTACTACTCGCCTGGCGGGCGTAACGAAGTTACGGCATCCCTGCTGGGGACTAAGTCGCCTGGCGGGCGTAACGATGTCACTGCATCACTGCACTACTCTAGACTCTGACATGCTCCCCCGGCAACTTCATGAAAGATGTCATCTTTCATGTATAATATATGTACATACTGGGTTAATATTTTAACCTTGTCAGAGTCGACCCTTCTGTTGTTATATACATTGGTATCAGAATACATAGAAATACACATCTGCCATAGAAACATATAAGACATGGAAGTTGTATTCAACGACATGTGGTGTTCAACCTTTAACACTTGTCAGGTTTCATCCTCTCGATGGCTGATTACCTCAATTGCATTATTGACCCAGTCAGATCGGTAGTACCAGCTTCCAAGCATCTACCTCGCAGCCTCCAAAAAAAACGTAATAATATGGTTCTTGAAACAAAAACCATCTGGCTAGACCGAAATACGGCTTTATATAAGTCGCATTAAACGCTCAAACCCTGACCTCATTTGGCCAGGAGCTCTTGTGTTGGTCTGCAATGTCGGTAACACTCTACCATGCCCAGTAGATGGCTACCTGGTGTGTTAACAATCTGGCAACAACATGGCTATTTATATACAACACATAATCGTATACATTTCAAATTATAGCCCTTTGTGTAATGATGTAATAACAATTAAATGAAAGGGGAATAACTTCAAAATTTATGAAATATAATATTTTACAATAATTATTCTATTTCTTAGCGTCATCGCTTGATGTTTCTTCATACTAACGAGAAAAAGTCGGTAGTATGAATACATTAATCAAGATATGATTCTAAGATTACACTACATAAATATATAAACACACAATTCGTGTATTCAACTTGTTGATTCCTAAAGATTTTAGAATCGTCATAGCTTTTTAAACTTTTATTTGTCGTCTGCTAATTTTGCTCTAAATTTCTAACTAATCCGGAAGTACACACGAACACTAAACAGCTGATGTTGCAACTTGTAGAACACACTTGTTCCGGTCTGATGTAGTTACGGAATGTACAATGTTCTAATAGTTCATGTGTTGGATGTTTCACTGTAAAACCTTCTGGATTTCGATTGACTGCAGTGGTGTAGCTGTCAATGTTTAGGTCACACTTTCACACACGGATTTAAAATATCACTGGAAAGTTCCAAACGCAGATACCACTGTCAAATTGGATAGTTCGCTTACGGTAAGTTTTGAGCGAATGTGGCACTGTTCTTGTTTCGTAATATATACAATTAATAAAGTTCGCTTTCTACCACACACTACACAATTATACACGACAATCACTACATTAATTAGTAAAATAAGAACACTATATATATTGGGAGTAACCCTATCACATCACATCGTAGACTTTACACAGCTTTTGTGAATGGAAAAAAATATTCACTGATGGATGGCTGTGTTGATCTGAGTGTATTTTACACACTGCACTCAGACATTGGTGCTTACTGGGTCGGTCGGACAACGGGACAAAAGATCGGCAATCGTGTTGGTTCTGCCTGGGATATGTCGAACCTCGAAGCTGTAATCTTGGAGCTTAAGAGACCAGCGCGCTACCATCTGGTTTGAAGGTACACCTGAATTTATAAATCGCAACTGGCTGCTGTCAGACTCCACAATGAAATGGCGTCCTAGAAGGAATCTGGACAATTTAGTTATACCCACCACTAAAGCTAGGGCTTCCAACTGAGGTATTGACCAAGCCCGTTCTCTGGGTTTCAGTTTCCTGGATACGAAGTACACAGGATGAAGGATGTTGTTATGCTCTTGCAACAAGACTGCTCCAATCGCCACGGAGCTCGCGTCTGTACGCAATCTGAAAGGTAATTGAAGATTGGGCAATTTCAGGAATAAGATTATTTAAGCTATTATCAGAAAAACAAGCTAATACTTTTTGGAATGCAAATTTTAGGCATTCATTGCTTACAATTTTTTCGGGTTTATCTTTTGTTAGTAAGTTAGTAAATACTTCGGTCAGTTCGGAAAAATCAGGAATAAACTGCCTGTAATAATTTATAAGTCCCAACAAACTTCTGACTTGCTTTTTCGTAGTCGGAAGTGAGAGTTTTAGTATCTTGGACACAATGTTATCGTCTGTCGTGACAAAGCCATTGGATATTTTGTACCCCAAGAAGGATATTTCCTGGTAGGCTATGTCTACTTTTGCAGGCTTTACCGTCAGTCCGTGCTGTCTAATGCGTTCAAAAGTCTGTTCTAATGTCTTTATGTGGTCTGTCATCGTCTCTGTGTGAACACAGATGTCGTCTATATAGCAAATTATGTTAGGTATATCTACTAGTAAAAGTCGTGTCATACGTACGAATGTAGCTGGGGCATTGACAAGCCCAAATGGAAGTTTGCACCATTCGTACAGTCCCCAAGGTGTGGCAAAAGCTGTCAGATGTCTGCTCTGTTCGTCTACCGCTATTTGCCAATATCCTTTAGTCATGTCTACCTTCGTAAAGAACCTAGCGTCTGTCAGTTCTATCAGTAGATCGTCAGAGTTTGCCATTGGCTCCAGATCTAGAAGAGTTATCTTATTGAGCTTTCTATAGTCGACACAGAGTCTTATTGTTGTCCTTTTTGCGTACTATGACCATTGGAGACGAGAAGTCTGATTGGGATCGTCTTATGATGTTGTTTTTCTCTAAGTTGATGATCTCCTGATGTAAGTGTTCTTTGTAATGCAGTGGAATGGTGTATGGTCTGCATTTTATGGGTGTGTTTGATGTGAGTGTGATGTGATGTTGTACTAATTCTGTTTGTCCTGGGTTGTTTGAGAAGATGGTGTTGTACTGTTGTATTAGATGTTTGCAACTGTCTGTTTCTGCTTGAGTTAACTTTGGGTTGATTTTAATTTCCTTCAAGCAGTTTGTCGTGTCTAATGCAGGTGTTGGAATTTCGTCACTAGCCTCGTCATCTTCATGGTCTATTATCACTGTACAAGCTGTTGTATCGTCTTGTTCGTTGTCTCTGTTGTAATATGGTCTTAGCATATTGATGTGGAATATTTTGTGTTTGTCTTTTATTTCGATCTCGTAGTCTACAGGTGAAATCTGTCTCGTCACTTTAAATGGTCCTTGCCAAGAATCAGTCAATAAATGTCTGTCACTAGGTAGTAGAAGAAGAACGTCCTGTCCAGGTGTCAACGTTATTGTCCTGTTACCTTTGTCAGCATATTGTCTATAAGTAGCACCAGATAATTTTAGTGCATCCTTTGCAATTATACAAGATTTGATGATTCTTTCACGCAATGATGTAACGTATACGTATGATGATATGGGTTTAAGTACTGGAGTGGAGTCAGTTAACATTTGATGATAAATAGTCAATGGGCCACGTGGTTTGGCACCATAGATAAGTTCAAAAGGAGAGAAACCTGTACTAGAATGTGGTACTTCGCGATAAGCAAAAAGAATAGCTGGTAGATATACGTCCCAGTTATTGGGGTGCTCTTGCGTGACTTTTGCAAGCATGTGCTTTAAATCGCCGTTAAATTTTTCTATAATTCCACTAGAGTGAGGATGGTACGGGGAATTGAAACATTGCTTCACTCCCAACATTTTGGTGAAAGCTTGGGTAGATGCGGCGATAAACTGAGTGCCCCTATCTGATTGGATAGTGTCTGGAAATCCTATCCGAGAAAATATATGGAAGAAAACTTCCATTATATCATTGGCAGTTATGTTCTTTAGCGGAATCGCTTCCGGCCAGCGGCTACATTGATCAATGACAGTTAGAATATATTTATTCCCTCTAGTTGTTGTATGATTGAGAGGGCCCACTATGTCGACAGATATTTTCTCAAAAGGTCGACTGGCTAAGTCAGTAACTTGTAACTTTGCCTGTGGGTGTTTACCTTTTTTTACCAGTTTTTGGCAGATGTCACAACTTCTGCAATATTGTTTAATGTCATTGCAAAATTTGGGCCAATGAAACTGTGTCAATAATCTTGATCTGGTCTTAGCGTATGCCATATGCCCTGCAAGAGGTATATCATGGGCAAGATGTAAGGCTTGCTTACGATAATTAGTTGGCAAAACAGTTTGCTCTGTTGTGTTGTCACCTCTGGTATAATACCTAGTGAGGATATCATTTTTCACAGCAAAATGCCATTTTGCATTCTTGGTTACCTTTGGCTTTTGGCCGATCAGATTAAAATATTTTGACAATGAAGGGTCAGCCTTTTGAGCTGTTACAAACGTTTCCTTCATGGTGTTAGTAGGTAGTGATACTGGGCTAAGCATTTGTATAGCCTCAGTTTGATTACTTTCATCTTGCACTCTAGCAGTAGATCTGGTTACTGCGTTCACACATTCAATGATATCAGATGGTGATGGAACAATGTTATCAATGATGTCATGAGATCTTAGTGCTACATTAGCTACCATACATTCATTAGGTGGTGTAACATTATCAATGATGACATTTGATGGTGATGTTATGATATCATCAATACAAAGAGATGTTATGTCATGAGGTTTATCATTCACCTCTGGTAAATTTCCAATTATAATATCACACACCGGGTTTGTTAATGCAGCGCACTTTACTTTCCCAGTGAGGAACGGTGTTTCAATATATGCCCATGCTAGTGGGTACTTTTCAATATTGCCTGAGAATGTTCTGCATGTTACGTGCCTGCCTGTATAGTCTGTAGGCATTATGAACGTTCTCTTTAGACCAATAAGTGAGCTCCCCGTGTCCCGAAGGACTGTAGCAGACTTGCCATTCACGTATCCCTGATGGACGTTTATTCTGCCTTTGGAATCTACTACCAAATTAGCTTCTTCATTGGCAATAGGAATGGAGTGGCCGCATGTTAAAATGCCATCTTCATAAAAGGTGTTACAAACAGTACATTTATTTGCGTTAAACATGTCAAAAGCCTGTGCTGAGTTCACAGGATGTTTCTCTGGTTGTTCTTCATCTGACGATGAACTGTCAAACAAGGCGGCATTTGCTTTGTTGGTCATTTGCCTACCTTTACAATCATGGCGATAGTGTCCGTACGCCTTACAGAGGAAACATTTACGCAAATTTCTGAAGGATCTACGCTCCTTATCTTGTCTGTTTACCATGTTTTGTAGATAAGTATGATATGCGGGGTTCTTGTCGCACATCTCACCTTGATGGTGTGAAATTTTACAATATCTACAGTGATTATACTTCTCAGATGTAGGCTTATGAGATTTCTGCCTACTATAGGGTTTGTCATAGTTAGCCGATGCTACAAAATTTATGTCAGTAGCTTCACTGGCAAAGCAATGTTTGTTGGCTGTGTAATAAGCCGAACCACGTCTCTCAATCTCATCTATACTAGTGCATTCATTCTCCTGCAAAAATTTTGAAAATGCTGATGGAATGGATGAAATGATTTTGTCTCTGATAATCAGATCTTCTAATCTTTGATAGTTCTTATCAATTTTAGCTGCTGAAGTCCATTTGGTAAATATATCTCGGACTAAGCAGAGGTAATCAGAGAACGTTTGAGTCGGTTTTGGGCTCAACTTGCTGAATTGTTCTCTGTAACCTGCCTCATCTAACATAAAATGTGCCATAATCTTTGATTTCAGATAATGGTAATCTTTTCTGAGGTCTTTGGGGATGGTCTCAATGACTTTAAGAGGCTCCCCTGATAAACTCCTCATATAAACAATATTCCATTCAGACAGTGGAACCTGGTAATGTTCCATTAAAGTCTCAAAATTTTGGGTAAAGGCTGCGATGCAGTCACCCGAGGTATAATTACGTACAATACCTTGATATTTCTTGTACTGGTTTTCTTTCTCCAGTCTCTCAGATTTCTTAGACTCTTTGTTAATGGCAGTCTCAGTATCAAGTTGTTTCATCTTTAACTGTACCTCCAGTTCTTCTCTCTTACTCTGAGCTGCTATTTCTGCCTTCTTTAATTCTGTTTCTCGTTCCATTTCAGCTTGCTTTAATGATCTTTCAGCTGCTCTTTCTTCGCGTTCATTAGCTTTCTCCTGTACTAGTAGGTATTCAGAGTATTTCTTCTCACTCCACTTTGTTAACTCATCACCTGTCAACTGTAATTTTAACCCCATATCGATGAAATCATTTAATGACGACATGATGGAAAATGCAAATGAAATACCAGCCACACAATTTGTTATAAGTGGTTAGTAAAGTAAACAATTTACAATTGTGTTCTATTGACAATACGTGCCTAAATTTGCATCCTAAAGTATATGAAAAGAAAAATATACTCAAGTGCACCGGATGCGGTGAAGAACGGTTGGAAATCGGGCTAGGAACTGTAGGGTCGCTACTTCGAAACACAAATGACCTCTACGGCAAGGGTTTCAGATGGCACAGAAAACCTGCTTTGTTTTTGGAGGAAATAAATTAGCGTCTATTTGATGTGGTGTGCCTGCTTGTCACTAAGTATTGATTAGGTTTGTATGGCGTTGAGTATAATTGTAGGTCGTAAGTTTTGTCCGTCAACAATTTTTTTTTCCCAAAACACAAGTCACTTTCTTTCCAAAACCTTCTGCGTTCCACAACTCAATTCACAAAGACAATCTACATATATCTCAACACTCTACACCATTGATGACACATCACTTACATCAAGATGACATTCAGTAAGGACATAGACATCAAGTTTACAAGATGGCGACAAGGTCACAATGGCGACAAGATCACAATGTCGACAAGGTCAAAACGGTGACAAGTTCAACAATCACAAATGTTTTACACGTTTACAAGATCAAACAATATGTATGCACTGTACGTTTACATTTAGTCTCCATGTTTAAACAATGTAGTAATATATCAAAATGAGCCTTCAACAATCACATTTACATGTACCATAAAGTTTGACAAAAATTCTAAGTTCACAAACTCTAGTTTTAAATGTTAATCACATAAACACGTTCATTTCAAAGCCGGACGAATGCCACCACGTCCACACATGTCAGGGTCTTAAACTTGGCTCGTTAACCTAACACATGTGAGACAGTACAAGTACAACGTGATTTGACTTAAGACTCAACGACACAACGTTCAATGGATTTATTTACAGATCATATACAATACGATGATCACTACAAGATATACTTGACACTTCAATACACTTACATACACAATACAGCTCACAGTCTATCTCTCAAGATGTCCAGACACTCGACTTTCAGGCACAGAAACCACACAACGCCTTTCTCTCATCATGCGTCCAGTCGAGTCCACGTCCCAGAGCTGTCTGCCTATAGCTCGCAACTTGCCTCCCACCTGAAGTGGCTTCACGAGGCATGCGTGCGTCTTGCGTCGTCCTTGCCTGACCGCTGGCCGTCTCGTCAGCCAGCAACCACGCAGGCAGGTAACTACTACTCGCCTGGCGGCGTAACGAAGTTACGGCATCCCTGCTGGGGACTAAGTCGCCTGGCGGGCGTAACGATGTCACTGCATCACTGCACTACTCTAGACTCTGACAGACTGGGAAACCCACTTCACGAGGAAGGACCAAGTAACTCTGGTCAACACAGCCCAGAGCCCAGCACGTAAACTAACGAACGCACGCTGAGCTAATTGCCCGTGGCTGAACACGCCACGCTCAGCGGGCTCGGACAGAGACCGGACGGCGTAGGAATCAGACGTGTATCCGCTAGGGATACTTTGTAGTTGTTAAGGACAGTATAATAGTTATATAGTTTAGCTTAGCTTCAGTAGTTATAATATTAATATCATCTCCTCATTCCATCTTATCTTCACCACATCCTACGATGTTTAATACCGTTGTGGTATTCCGCTCTTGGAGCTATTGTATGATCAGCTCCGAATAAAAATGTATCCTTTTGCAAACAATACGAGTTGTCACTTTCGTGTAGTGCAAAAGAAGGGAATCCTTGTATGCCTGTCGCAAGTGAGTTGCTGACAGGCAGGATACCATTTGGTGTCAGAACGTGGGCTTTGAACAACCGCCAAATACAGGATACCATTTGGTGTCAGAAGCTTCCTTGAACCACCGCTCATTACCAATTATTTGCCATTTAGAATACCATTTGGTAGTTGTTTTGAACCACCGCTCATTACCATTAGCCAAGATACCACGTTATCATTTCTCGTGGGGCTTGAACCACCTTAAAATTTTGCCATTTAATTGAACGTACCAGTTAATAAAATAGCAAAGTACTATTTGATTGCAAGTATCATTAGTATACTATTGTGAAAAGTACCATGTAATTTACCATTTTCGGAAATGCTACAGGATATTATTGATATATTATCTATGTAAATGATTTCAATGAAAATGTATGAAACATAAACTGTGATTGTGTGCAAATTGTAAAGTTAACCATCATTTGTAAACCATTTTGTTTGATACTATCATAATGTCAACATTTACCACATTCACGTTTGTATTCGTGCAAAAACAATTTCTTTTTGCACAACAGTAGGAGAATAGAGGTTAAGCTAAAGTCATACAGCGCAGCCCAGTCAGAGACGATAGAAAGTGAAGACAAGACGACATTGACATTCATTGACGTTCATTTAGACTATCATACATTCATATCATTTACATTAATCATTATCATTTATATCACATTTGAAGTTTACTATCCGTTGAAACTGTAATATTTCAATTAACAAACATGTATGGCGCATTTCATGCATGTTGCTAAAATCTTGATGTTCTATTAAACAGACACATCAGTTATAAAAGCAAGTCGGTCAGGCGTGTGTACGAAAGACAGCGACGGAACATCCCGAGGGCCGTATTTTTCTGCAAGATTAGATGAGTATATTTTCCACTAATTTTGATATGCACCCTTAACGACGCATCCTCTTTTTCAGCAAAATTTGTAAATAAACACATAATAACTGTGAAATTGTATTTGGAAAATATATTGCTATCAATTGTCAGATAACATAAAGCCTTATAATGTCATCATTAAATGACTTCATCCAGGCTGGTAAAGTACTAGAATATACTGGAGAAAAACTAGAGAAATGGGCAAACGAAAGATACAGAGAAGAGATAGAGAGAAAAGCTGCTCTAGAGAGAGACCAAAGAGCATTGGAAAGACAACATCAAAAAGAGATGAAGGAGTTAGAAGAAACCAGCAGGCAAAAGCAAGTAGATTTAGACCATGCCATTAAACAGAAGGAATTGGAAATAAAACAGAATCAAATAGAGGTAGAGTCACAAACGAAGTTAAAGATGAAAGAGATGGAGATTGACTCTAACACCCAGATAGCCTCTACTAAATTGAAAAGTCAGGAAGAACAAAATAAATTCTCCAAATATAAAGGGGTGATCAAGCCCTTCAGTCAAGGCGATTCAATATCAGCTTGGACGGAGAATGTAGAATTTCAACTTAGAACTCAGAAAATACCATTAGATGATTGGGCAATGATCTACATAAGAAACCTCAGTGGAGAGCCATTAAAGGTAATAGAATCAATAACAACAGAACTAAGAAGTAACTATCAGTACATCCATGATAGGATTATGCAGCATTTTCTTTTCGATGCTCCTGGATATCAGATCCAGTACTCACAGATAAAGCCAAAGCCAACTGAAACGTTCTTAGATTATGTTTCAAACGTCCAGAGTATATTCAATAAATGGCTTAAGGCGGCAAAAGTAGGGAAGAATTTTGATAAATTACAGGACTTAATGGTGATGGATAAAGTCATATCCACCGTTCCTACTCCCTTTGCTAAGTTCCTTCAGCAAGCAGACATTGAATCTATTGAACAACTCGAAAAACGAGGATCTGCATATTTTTCCTCAAATAGGGACATATTTAAAACATCAATACATGATACTGAGATTACTGCCTTTGTTAAAAACATACCAAGCAGGTCTTACAAGCAAAAAGAGTATCAGAAGAAAGATAAACCGTATAAGAAGCCACCACAATGTGGATACTGCAAATTGTTTTATCCGCAGAACTCCATGTGTGATAAGAGTCCCTCTTATCCTGCTCATCTAGAAATGATGATGAAGAAGCAGGAAAACAAACGAAACTCTTACAAACGTGCTGTTAAATGCTTCTTTTGTTCAAGTTATGGCCATTATAGTTCTAAGTGTTTGGGCAGGCAAAGAATGAAGGCAAACAATGCTTTGCTCATCGATACATCATCTGACGATGAGAGTGTAGTTGATTCTGAACTTGAAAATGTATTACCATGCAATGAGTGTGAGAGTGTGAGTGCAGTTACTGATATATTAGACTTTAATAAGTGTGACACGTGTCACCAGTTTCATACGGACGGGAAACTGAAATGTGGGCATTTTGTACCATGTTCCAACGAAGATGCTAATGCAGCTTTAGCCTCCAGAGGCAATTTAAAGTTCCACGATGCACTGGTCAACGAACAACCATGCCAATGTTTACTTGATAGCGGCAGCACTTTACTTGGGGTCAAAAGAGACCTAGTTAAGCCAGAAGATTATACGGGTGAGTTTGTCAAATGCCGCACTTTCTCTGGAAACATTGAGAAATACCCGCTGGCAAAAGTACGCATAAACACCCCGTTCCTTTCCGGCACATTTACATGCGCGATCCTGCAAAATCCCTGTACTGATTTGATTTTGGGTTGCTTGCCATCATTAAAACAATGTACTGATGAAGAAATATTAGCCTGGAAACAAACAAACACGGCTAATGCTGTAACGAGGTCAGATACCCAAACACATTACACTGACCTACAAAACGAAATGTTACAGTTGTTAACACCCACCGGTGCTAGTAACAGTGCTACTCGACAAGAATTTATCGAGGCACAACGCAACGATCAAACTATCGCACCTTATTTTAAATTGTTAGGTGAGCGAGCGAAAGTTACTAAGAATGCATCTTGGTATTTTAAAGTACATAACGGAATTCTCATGCGTTATTATACAACAAATAACCATGAAATTCAGCAGACGGTGTTACCTGTAAAACACCGACAAAATGTGCTAAACATTGCACATGAGTCACCGTTTGCTGGACATTTGGCCTATGACAAAACGAGAGCCAGAATTTTGGCACACTTCTAATGGCCTAAATTTTGTAACGACATTAAATTGTTCTGTCGATCATGTACTATTTGTCAACATTTAGTAAGAAAGGGAAAGCATGTAACAGCCGAGGTCCAGCGTTCCATTTTGGCCTCTAGACCATTCGAAAGTGTAGCGGTAGATATTGTTGGACCCCTGAATCAGGTGTCGAACAAAGGAAACCGGTTTATACTAACCCTCGTGGATCTTTGTACAAGGTGGATCGAAGCGGTGCCACTCAAATACATTACCTCCAAAGATGTGGCAAATGTGTTTTTACATCTATTTTGTCGATTTGGCTTTCCTCGAACCATTTTGAGCGACCGAGGAACCCAATTTATTTCGGCTGCTATGCAAGCCCTAACAGATCAGAAGACGAGATCGAAAATAGGTGCAATAAGGCAAATCAACTCATTGGACAAATGGCACCAATACTAAAGAACAAACATGTATCAATAACTACTAAGAAAGCACTTTACAACACAATCTTCCTACCAACTCTCTGCTACCAATGCCAAACCTGGACAATGACAGAAAAAGAGAAAAGAAAAATCACAACAACAGAAATGAGGTTTCTGAGAAGAATACTCAACGTATCAAGAAGAGATAAGATCAGAAATGAAGAAATCAGGACTAAAGTAGGGGTTAAAGCTGCTCTAGATTTTATTAGAAAGCAGCAAGTCAAATGGTTTGGCCATGCAAGTAGGCTACCAGTCAACAGCATGCCACAACAAGCAATGATGTACAGACCAGATGGAAACAGAGGAAGAGGCCGACCACGTAAACGTTGGACTGAGGGAATAACAGAATCCATGGGAATGTCGATATACGAAGCCCATAACCGGGCACTCTCACGAAGTTTATACTTCACCTCGACACCGCAAGGTACAAGAGGAACATGATGAGATGAGATCGATGAAATCATTTAATGAAGACATGATGGAAAATGCAAATGAAATACTAGCCACACAATTTGTTACAAGTGGTTAGTAAAGTTAACAATTTACAATTGTGTTCTATTGACAATACGTGCCCAAATTTGCATCCTAAAGTATATGAAAAGAAAAATATACTCAAGTGCCCCGGATGCGGTGAAGAACGGTTGAAAATCGGGCTTAGGAACTTAGGGTCGCTACTTCGAAACACAAATGACCTCTACGGGCAAGGGTTTCAGATGGTACAGAAAACCTGCTTTGTTTTTGGAGGAAATAAATTAGCGTCTATTTGATGTGGTGCGCCTGCTTGTCACTAAGTTTTAATTAGGTTTGTATGGCGTTGAGTGTAATTGTAGGTCGTAATTTTGTCAGTCAACAATTTTTTTTTTCCAAAACACAAGTCACTTTCTTTCCCAGAACTTTCTGCTTTCCACAATTCAATTCACAAGCCAATCTACATATATCTCAACACTCTACAACATTGATGACACATCACTTACATCAAGATGACATTCAGTAAGGACATAGACATCAAGTTTACAAGATGGCGACAAGGTCACAATGGCGACAAGATCACAATGTCGACAAGGTCAAAACGGTGACAAGTTCAACAATCACAAATGATTTACACGTTTACAAGATCAAACAATATGTATGCACTGTACGTTTATAACTAGTCTCCATGTTTAAATAATGTAGTAATTTATCAAAATGAGCCATCAACAATCACATTTACTTATACTATAAAGTTTGACAAAAATTCTAAGTTCACAAACTCTAGTTTTAAATGTTAATCACATAAACACGTTCATTTCAAAGCCGGACGAATGCCACCACGTCCACACATGTCAGGGTCTTAAACTTGGCTCGTTAACCTAACACATGTGAGACAGTACAAGTACAACGTGATTTGACTTGAGACTCAACGACACAACGTTCAATGGATTTATTTACAGATCATATACAATACGATGATCACTACAAGATATACTTTACACTTCAATACACTTACATACACAATACAGCTCACAGTCTATCTCTCAAGATGTCCAGACACTCGACTTTCAGGCACAGAAACCACACAACGCCTTTCTCTCATCATGTGTCCAGTCGAGTCCACGTCCCAGAGCTGTCTGCCTATAGCTCGCAACTTGCCTCCCCACCTCAAGTGGCTTCACGAGGCATGCGTGCGTCTTGCGTCGTCCTTGTCTGACCGCTGGCCGTCTCGTCAGCCAGCAACCTCGCAGGCAGGTAACTACTACTCGCCTGGCGGCGTAACGAAGTTACGGAATCCCTGCTGGGGACTAAGTCGCCTGGCGGGCGTAACGATGTCACTGCATCCCTGCACTATTCTAGACTCTGACACCAGGTAGGACAGACAAAATAGAACACTCTATTATTCTGACTGATAACACACCCATCAAATGCAGACCTTATTCCATCCCATTGAGTTACAGGGAAAATCTTGACAAGGAACTGTTAAATCTTGAGTCGAGTGGAATAATTCAGAAATCACAGTCAGAATATTCTTTTCCTATCGTCCTGGTCAGAAAAAAGGACTCGACGATTCACCTCTGCGTTGATTATCGCCGGTTAAACAACGTGACCAAAGTCGATGCAGAGCCTATTCCATCTTGTGACGATCTTATCCTTGATATGTCAACATCACGTATCTTCTCGAAACTGGATCTCACAAAAGGTTATTGGCAGGTCCCGATGCAATCATTGTCTATTCCTTTGAAAGCATTCTCAACACCTCTAGGCCTGTATGAGTGGCGCTTTCTTCCTTTCGGTCTTCGTAATGCACCAGCCACGTTTGCCCGACTCACTAGGGATCTTTTGCACGGAGTGACCAATACATCTACTTATATTGATGACATTTGTATCCATACAGCAGACTGGACAACACATCTACTGAGATTGCAACATGTCTTTGATAGATTGTGATTATTTGGTCTTACAGTGAAACCCACCAAAGTGGAGTTGGGAATGGAAGAAATTGATTTCCTAGGCCATACTATCACCAGAGGCCAACTCAGAACTGATGAAAACATTGTGACCAAGATTCTCAATCTAACTATACCTACGACCAAGAAACAGGTCCGTAATTTGCTTGGTCTGGTCAATTATTACAGCAAATTTATACCCAATTTGGCTGAAATCACCAGCGTGTTTTCTAATGTGTTAAAAGCATCTGTAAAACTTAATGTTCAGGATGCAAAGTTAATCGGTGCTTTATCAAAATTGAAACATGTATTTAGTGTTCCACCTATTTTGCGTTTGTCTAATGTCAATCTTACGTATTTCCTCCGTACAGACGCAAGTTCCATTTCCATTTCTGGGGTCTTAGGCCAATTTTATGAAGGCAAGTTTCACCCAATAATGTACGTGAGTTGTAAGATCAGCCCTGCTGAAGGAAGATACTCAGCCTCTGAATTTGAAGCTTTAAGCGTGATCTATTGTGTCAGGAAACTTCATCGATTCCTGGCGGGTACAGAATTTATCGAAACCGATAATTCGCCACTTACTGTCATGCAAACTGGGGTTCATCGCAACAATAGGATCTACAGGTGGTCCTTAATTTTGCAGAATTATGCCTTCACTATTAAACATTTGAAGGGAAGTTTGAACTCTCTAGCTGACACATTGAGCCGACCTTCTCACATTGAAATACCTGAAATACGAGAAGAGAGCGACCTTACATCACCAAAGACATTGACACTGTAATTACCTAGTGCCCTATGTGGTGATTGGGAACACTAAAGTGCATTACCATCGCCAGTCGCTTACATCTGTGTAATATAAACTGTGTCATCATTAGTGCAATGAACAGACACATTTGTGAATTGTCTACACCACTACCACGTATACAACCCTTGAGTGGATCTGAAAGTTAGACTTGAACCTACACCAACCAGTAGCATACCATTAGTATGAACATTACCCAGGAGGAGAGCGTAAATCAGACTTTGTCTAGTGGAACTCTGTTTTCGAGGACATTCTACAGAGGACATGGCTCCAACATCACACCTGGATGTAATTAGTTAGTGTAGTTAGTTAGAAATTATATGTGATATGTATATAACATGTTTTTATAAACAGTCGCGTATAACTTCATATTTTGTGGAAATATTAGAATTATGTATGCACATTTACCATATAACTTTATTTAGGACATTTCAGAGTTATAATTCACCTATATTTAGTTAAGAACTCATTTAATTTAACACCTACATCAGGTTACTTTAGTTTACCACCATTTAAACATATTTAATTATATATTTAGTTAGTTAAAACATCACTTACAAATTAACATCATCATTTAATAATTTATATCATTTTAGGCATTAAAACACTTTAAGGTAATTAACCCATTTTTCCTAAATCGAATTAATTAGTTAGATTATTTCCCTTAGATAAATTTAGAACAGCGCACCAACTTATAATAGTTTAGTTAGAGTAGTCATTACTATAGGATTGGTATCGAGCAATCCTTTTCAATCATGTATATTTTATATAGAAATGACAAGTGCACAAAGACAGCACAGTCATGTGGCTTGAATACCCATTTGAATTCAGCCAACCATTTAATGTACATATGTTTGGTTCATCCATGCATTATTTCTTGAACCATATTCTAATGACGACCCAATATTTTAAAACCACTTTTGAATGAAAGGTGAACGAAAGATGTGTGAATGATAGAGAGAGAGAGAAGAACGAAAGATGTGTGAATGATAGAGAGAGAATGGATTAAATTAGGAGAGCGAGAGAGACACTGCAGTAATTTTTTTCACCGCACAACACGACTTGGTGTGACTTGTCTGTGTCAATCTGTGTAACCAATGTGTTGTCAATTTTTATAAGTGTGTAGTCGCCATACTTTAGTGAGAATCATAGGGAACATATTTTGAGCATCTTAAAACGGCACTGTAGACATAAATTAGCATAACACACTCATTTGTGGCTATAATAAACCGCTTTACGGCGCTCGAAAGAATACATACACGTAAATTAGAAACGCATACACATGTTAGTAAGTTAAATACACTTTAATTTAATAGAGAACACACAACCAACCAGAAAAACAAACACATAAACTTGCATACATCATTACTTTCAAAGAACCATAACTACTCCAACAGGGGACACAATAATATCTCTAAAGCCCTAGTGTACCACTTAAATATTTCTTCACAAGCGGAAGCAAAAAGGTGAAGAGGGGCACATTAAACATGGATACTAGTTGGGGCTTATTATATGGGAGCATGAACATTTAGTGTCCATGGTTTGCACTCGTAACAGAGGCAAGTTGTTTGGGATTGTTAATTTTGGACAATCTGAGGACAGGCCTTATGGCATTGGATCCGGACCACACAATTCTCAGAAATATAATGACAGTTTATAGCCAACTGTACTAGTGTGATGAGCTATTCAATTAGCCAAGTGATACAACAATGTGACGAAGGAAAGGAGAGATCATTGTCCTATCCCCAGAAGAGAAGTAGAGAACTCACGAAGTCTTTGACAAAATTGACAA
>JACEFZ010018021.1:0-82291 GCA_014155875.1 Cepaea nemoralis | reverse complement strand
TAAGTATTAAAAATCCCCCTTCCAACAAACCCTCTGAAAAAAAGTAAGTGTATATGTTGATTGATGATGGAAGATGAAACCGGATTGGACTGGCACCAGGCGAAGGATGCTTGACAGAGTCATACAGTAGACTCTGGTGCTAGGGGTTATATGTAGCCCAGAAGTGTTACTTGACTGAACAGGTGTGCTATTGCTTTTTCTACCATCATTATGCCTATATATTATAGTGACTAAGTAGATCTATGATGTGATGATTTCATACTCATGTTGGTAGACATGAGGAATGTCTGAGAGGCAGGTGACGGGGTGGAGATGCTAGTAGTCTTTGTTGTAGTTGAGTACTCACACCAACCTCTCCGTATTTCAGGATCTGTTATTACTATACAGAAGAAGATTCCAGAGCTGCACCATGAGCTCTATGGGCCCACTCATTCCAGTGCCTATCCAGAAGTTGATTGAGGCCATACTGGGAGTGGTCGTCTGATTCTGCGAGATCAATGTTGGAAGGAGCTGAGTGCTGAATAAGTCGGTAGGTCTAGGTTAGGACCTCCGTCAAGAGTCCGACGAGTGTCTTCCGATCCTGAGAGGATCCAACACTGAAACGTCTGGTGATTCAAGCCAGTGAAGCACTGGTGACATTCAACCTCAGTGTAAACCTTGGTGATTGCAAGGTAGTGAACTTTCCAGTTGAGCAGAGTGATCATTGTTACCGGTCACCATGACCTGTGTTATATGCTTCTAGCCCGGCTGGGTTATGGGACACCATGTATCAATTGATGCTTAAATAGTGTTTCTACATTGGTTACCTTTATGAAGCCAACATGTGGTCCAGTGACCTAGGACATTGATTACAACATTGGTGGGAACACCAGAGTAACATGTTTGTTAAGGTAGGGAGCTACCTCATGCCAATGTGATGAACTGTTGACAATGTTTGTGAAGGTAGGGAGCTACCTCATGCCATCGTGGTGAACTGTTGACAGTGTATGCTAGGTTGTGATTACTACCCATTGATCAGGGTAGTTACATGAGACTGTGTGAAGATCTATTTGTCCAGGGACATGAAATCAAGGTGAAGTGTTATAGTCACCTAATAGACTTTGCCAGTGACATTGTGTGTTCGTGTGGAGCACCCGCTCATTGGGTAGGTGACATATCAGTGGGTGGGTCACTTATGAGACAGAAGAGTGACCAAGCTCTTGTGTATTTTGATACGATGCTACCTGTAGTTTTTCTGCAAGTGGGAGACCGCTAATGTTCTAGGGTCGGCCCAGACTTCATCAGGAGTGTGACGAGTGATATAGGACGACAGCAAGGAAGGATCCTTGTTCTTCGGTGCAGTGTCAGTCAGGCAGTGGTACTGCGCTTGATCAGCCCGTGATTGGTTCTCTGTGGGAAGAGGGAACTTTGGAGAGGCAGCAGACCTTGGAGTTCCAGTCCACTGGAGGAGCCTGGGTGAGTCGCTACCACGACTGGACAACCGCACGAGCTATCGTCCGCCTCCATGATGAATACTCATCTGCGTCTTTGATCTTGTACATAGTTCTTCTAGTCTGGCTTTCAGCCATCCTTCTCTGTGTTGTCGGTGACGTAGTTCAGAATTAAAAGTTTGTTCTCTTAGCTATGACTTTGTGCAGTGATATGACTGGTGTCTGGTCCGAGCCCTCTTGGGGTTGGGAACCCTAGGTGAGGGAGGGAAGGTTAAGCTGTCCCGGCTTGTGTGGGGCCTGGTAGATGTAGAGTGCTATTGAGGTGGTTGGAGCAAAGGCAGGGGATTGTATCTATCGTGGCAAACCAGACCAAGCCCCGGCGGTTTTGTCACAATACCCCCCTTTTATTTTAAAGTCTGTCAATCACTAATCCTCTCTCTCTCTCTCTCTCTCTCTCTCTCTCTCCTCTCTCTCTCTCTCTCTCTCTCTCTCTCTCTCTCTCTCTCTCTCTCTCTCTCTTCTCTCTATCTCTCTAACAGACACTACCCCCAACAAGCACACCTCTTAATTATCCTTGTCTAGGTTTTCTTCTGCTGGTGGACCTTTGTCTACATACCCCCCTTTTATTTTAATGTCTGTCAATCACTAACCCTCTCTCTCTCTCTCTCTCTCTCTCTCTCTCTCTCTCTCTCTCTCTCTCTCTCTCTCTCTCTCTCTCTCTCTCTCTCTCTCTCTCTCTCTCTCTCTCTAACAGACACTACCCCCCTTTCACGTTCCTTCAGCACATACCGCCACTAACACATGTTTCGAACAAAATGATAAAACATTTATTGCAGAAAAGTGTCAGTTGAGTGTGCCATGTAGGTGTGTGAATAGGTGTGATGTGATCTATCTTAAATGGGTGTCATAATCTAGTATCGGATCAGCATCAGAGTTTGGCATCACCATACAGCCGTTCAACGTAACCATTCACATAACAGGAAATATCTCACCAAGGGCTGCGTCTTTCTCTGACTGCTGATGATTTTTCTTCCCACTCTGTTCTGGAAACTCGTAAATAATATAGTATCCACGGATTATGTTTGTAAGTTTTTATTCAGTCACATCACAGGTGTAAATCCGTTCAATGGAAAGGTATTATCGTTCACTGAATATCCAATCATCAATGTTTTCTTCACTTACTTAGGGTCATTTAGTTCTTCACACGCGATATAACGGTCAGTAATATATTCCAGGTATTAAAGAAGATAAACACCGGTTTTAGCATATATAGTCTTTCCACTGCAGTTTATCACTTCATTGATCATCTCACTTAGAATGATGCAGTTTGTTTCGTTGTTCATTTTTATTCCCAATAAACTGACATTCGTGTTGAACGTGGTTCATCGATTCATATCATTGATTACTTCATCATATTCTGACCAATTACTTCTGTTCAGATTGGTAACCACTTTCCAGGTCAAGTTCAGGGAACCTGTTGAGTAAAACAACAGCTTGTGAAAGCAACGCAACTCCGACCTATGATATGTGAATGTAGGTACGTTAGCTATATTCAGAAAATAACCTCTAGTGATCCTACTAGAACTATATTCTTATATAAGACAGAATAGTCCGCACTATTACCCTATACAAGATGAAAGAAAATCACGCTAAAGCAAAGCACATAAATCCTAGTATAGACTTATCCTTCTGACTGTACAGACACCTTACTCTACACAACTAAAATCACTCTTCAGCCGAATGCTGTCTACTCTCTATTACTACGTTTACACACAAAAGTATACTATGTTAGATTTCTAAGCTACATCTTAATAATCACCTTATTGAATTATATTTCCTGCCTAGACTGATATCATTTTAATTCCCATGAAGGGACAGGGTTGGTTATTTTTACACAACCTAAACTCTGTGATATTCTTATTCTATACGGCACTGAAACACATTTCCACTCCAACCGATGTTAAGTCCAACTCTCCACTGAGTTTAACTTTCTCTGTTCACATATACATTTCCTGTCCTATTTCACTGGGTTTTTCCGTCCCCCTCAATCATCCCTGCTCCTCTTCCGTCCTTTGATCCTTCTACATCAACATGCTAACAATAGTCTTTGATAAAGACGATCTCCCGTTATCGTTGCTTTTCAGGTTGCCCAAAGGATTTGGTTTTTAGTATTTCAAAGATATACACTGTTTGATCGTTCCGAACTTCTCGACGATAAACGATCCCCGGTGATTCTCCGTAAAATCCGATACGGACTTTTCTTAGATCTTTCCCGGTAGACAATTTGTCCGCTGGCTTCCGTTCTCGTGTCCCCGACGTACGGCCAGTGTTTGAAGTTACGATCACCGTCTGGTTTAAGATTTCAGGACCGTCACATCTTTCCCCAAATGTTTCTGTCGTTTTCTATATCGGGATCGTCGCCTGCCAGCCATATCATGACAATCATCCAAATGCTTACTTTAGTTAATACCACTGGCAACGTCTTTGACGTAAAGGTAAATGCATGTAAAACAAAACTGATGATAAATGACAAACAGAAATGCGTATATGGCATCGAATGAGACACCACACATACTCGAAGAAATTCACCATGGTGGATATCAGACCACTTGTCAAGGCTATGATCGTGAAGATGTTGTTGACAAAGTAGTTTATTCGCCACAATTCCGACAGATATGGCAGAATTAAGCCAAACAGGCACAAGCCCAAGCGTATGGACAACAAGAGTCAGGAGGAGGGTCAATGGTCAGCACAATATGTCAGGCATTGGTGTCGGTAAATAAAGGATGTGCAAGCACCTCTGCCCCAATGACTTCAAGAAATTCCTCTTTCACAATGTCAAGGAACTGGAAGTGCTGCTGATGCAGAACCGCACATTCTCAGCTGAGATTGTACACAATGTCTCCAGCAGGAAGAGGAACGGCATTCTCGAGCGTGCCCAACTGTTGGCCATCAAGGTGACGAACCCTAATGCTCGTCTCTGATCCAAGGAGGATGAGTAAATTAATCGTTTGTGTCAAAGAGCTGCAAGGAACCTAATAGAGAAGATAGAGGTAGAACTATGGAAAGAGATCTAGAAAGGATCCAGAGAACATAGCTATCTAGGAAATAGGGACAGAAGCACGAGTGAGAACTATAAATAGTTCTCCGACTGGACACACTCGTGTCCAAAAAGGGGACACTGTAAGACGTGAGCTGGAGTTGCCCACAATAGAGTGGGGGAAACCCGCATCACGAGAAGTGTCAAGGAAAGACCAGACAGTTGACCAGCTACTAACTGCGTGCTGGAACTCCGAGCACGCAAACTAGTTGTTGCACGTAGAGTCAACTGATCGTGGCTGAACACGCCACGAATATCGTCAGACCGCGACTCGACAGCGTAGAGGACAGACGACAGTATTCGCTCTGAATACTTTGTTGCTTATAAAGGACAATAGCAATAGTTGTGACTTAGCCTTAGCTTCGATAGACATTACCATCGATCTCATCTTTCATACAACATCATTACGATATACCATGATGTGTATTACCTATGTGATTATCCGCTCGCAGAGCTACTGTACAACGAGCTAATAAACTTGTATTATATTTGTATTCTTTTGTACGTTCTCATTTCGAGTGGTACAAAAGCGGAATCCTTGTATGCCTGTCAAAGTTAAGTTGTTGACAGTTTGCTTACATAATAAATGTTATAAACTTTTAAAAATTGAACACGCGCAGAAGTCTCGCTAACGGGGGCAAGTCGTTACATTATTAAGCGAAAATACGATCTAGGATGGGGTCAAGATAAAGGTAGCCCCATAACAGTCACTGCCGTTGGGGTGATCCCTCTCTCGGCCTACCGAATTTACTAAGGAGGAACGATAACACCAATACATCTGGAACAAGACAAGCTGCAGAAGCTGCCGGATCAGCAAAGCAACTGTTAGCCTTCAATCCTAGACCAGTTGCCGACCAAAGCTTAGGGCCTGGTCTGTCCTGCCATGACATGTAGTCTTAGGTTACATTTCCCAGCACCAGGTTGAGGCTTGAACCCTTTCAATTGTGCTTCTCAGGCGGAAGCAGTTGGCACAATGTGGAGTGTCATTTTTGGTGAATGCCGCCCAACATCAGAGCTAACAAAAAGCTGGTATTACCCAACATTGTTTTGTTCTTCAAACATGTAATGACTACCGAAACGTGGCTCAATTTTGTTGTATTTTATTCTGACTTATTTCATTAATATTTCTGATTTTCCCATTCATTTTGCTTCAATGGAATGAGACCTTAGTCTGATATGTATATGTGGTTTTATTTATTATGAGTCCTCAAAATTTAAAATACATTTTTGTTTCATTCTATACTGTTATATTTTGCTGCAATCAAGATATATTATTCAATCTCGCTACGCCTTTTCGTATTTTCGGTTTCGTGACTTAGGGCTGTGATTATGTTTCTGTTCCACGTTCGAACAATGTCAGTGACTATGTGTTTTAAGTATTTCAGCCCAAGTATAAAGCATTTATTCATTTAATATAGTATATACCTCTGCAGCATGCACCTAACGAGATGCAGCAAAATTTACTAGGCTACAAATGGTGCAACCATTATTTTGTGACTTTTGTGGTTAAATTCACTAAAAGAAAACATCGTTTTGAAATTTGTTTCTGTATTTCGTTGAAACTTATGAATTAATTTTGTGTGATTGTGATATGGCTGTTTTCTAAGAAAGCTTGTCTTTTAAAAAAATTATATCTTTTTTTTTAAATGTTCGTTGATAAGGATTTTGGACGAAACGCTAGCTTTTATCTATGCACGTCTTTCTTTTCGTAGAGCTTCCTGTTTATTGTGTGTGTGTATTCATTTGGTTACCAGTATCAGATCGGCAGCAGTCACCACCTGCTTTCGACACCTATGTAGGGGTTAGTGAACGCAATTTCAAATTTTCTATACACGTCGAGGGTGCAAAATGAGCCACAGGTGATTTAGAACCAGATCACGTTGCATTGATTTCAATGGCATGAGCGTCGGCAGTTCAGAAAGCAATGGCAAACAACTGTACGTAAAATTGCCTAGTAAATAACACACAGCCAATAAATGCTGGGGTTGACTGCAACATCCTGTAAAGGACATACAACGTAGTTTCTAAAGATGGTTACACATGTTGTATTGTGATATTCTGCATTCTGACATTTGAATCAAGCTATGCATTTATTATTTCAAAGATATATATTTGCTTTTAGAAATGTTCCCTTTCTAGTTCGGCATCTAATGTTCAGATTCCACTAACATCCAGAAAAGTGGAAATTACCAACATTTTAAATAACATTATCCTGGTTTTCAAGACGTGTGTTAGAACTTGTATTAAAACTGGGTGTTAGAACGTTCAATGACGTGTGTTATAACTGGAAGGTAGAACGTCCAATGACGTGTGTTAGAACTGGGTCGTTGAACGTTCAATGACGTGTGTTAGAACTGGGTGGTAAAACGTTCAATGACGTGTTAGAAATGGGTGAAATGATCTTAGCGTCTCAAAATATGTGCACAAGTTAGCATTGCGTTTCAAATAGCAAACAGTTTATATGTATAGGTACACTCACTACCTTCCACCAGATATCACTCTTTAGATGGATGCTGAAAAGCAATTTATGGAGAAGAAGAAGAAGAAGAAGAAGAAGAAGAAGAAGAGGAAGAAGAAGAAGAAGAAGAAGAAGAAGAAGAAGAAGAAGAAGAAGAAGAAGGAGGAGGAAGAGGAGGAGGAGAAGCAGAAGAAGAAGAAGAAGAAGAAGAAGAAGAAGAAGAAGAAGAAGAAGAAGAAGAAGAAGAAGAAGAAGAAGAAGAAGCAGAAGCAGAAGCAGAAGAAGAAGAAGAAGAAGAAGAAGAAGAAGAAGAAGAAGAAGAAGAAGAAGAAGAAGAAGAAGAAGGAGGAGGAGGAGGAGGAAGAGGAGGAGAAGAAGAAGAAGAAGAAGAAGAAGAAGAAGAAGAAGAAGAAGAAGAAGAAGAAGAAGAAGAAGAAGAAGAAGAAGAAGAAGAAGAAGAAGAAGAAGAAGAAGGAGGAGGAGAAGAGGAGGAGGAAGAGGAGGAGAAGAAGAAGAAGAAGAAGAAGAAGAAGAAGAAGAAGAAGAAGAAGAAGAAGAAGAAGAAGAAGAAGAAGAAGAAGAAGAAGAAGAAGAAGAAGAAGAAGAAGCTATACGTGATTCAAGGGTTTAAAAAAGTCTAGTTTATTATTACTTCTAAGAGAATGTAAAGCAAATCTATTTTGAAGAAAGCTATCTTTTAAATAGACGTCATGTACAGATACTTACTGACTACATAGTTTTGAGATATTCAATAAAGAATGAGTTAGATTGATGGTACTTTAACTCCTGCCTCGGATAGTTGTTATATTGTTCCTTCTGTTCTATCTATAAATTGAAACTCCTTCAGTTGCAGACTATTATTAGTTATTATTATGATCACAGTATTAATTATGTTAGCTCCTTCTATTCTATACAATTTTAGGGCTAAGTAACAGCTGCTTCTTCTGTGTGTTATTGGGCTGGGACCTTGAGGGGAAACAAAGAATAGTAAACACTGTAACCTAGCATGCGTGTCGTAAGAGGCGACTAAGGAAGATTCCATCCGCGAGTTAATCTTCTCAGGGTTTGGACAGTTACTGCATCGGACTTAAGGGTTGACATTGACAGTGTTGTAGAGGAATTATAACCAACCAACCAACAGACTAACCAACCAACCAACCAACTAAATAAATAACCAATCAACCACCCACCGACCAACCAATCAACCAACCAAGCAAACGAATATGTTAAACTGGTAATGTTCACCGATCTCTCCACCACACACCAAGCCCTCCACAGCCAGGTACTAACCAACACTGACACGTCATGGAACCATCAATAACAACTATCGTGACCGCACATCAACTGTAAATCCCCTGTCAAGTGACAAAAACCTGGCTTATCTTGATCACAAATATATGACACCTCGTGGCACTCTTCCTTGTTTTATGAAAATAGTATCAGTCACTCCCCCGATGTGTCTCCACCTTGCCGTGGTGGGGGAGCTTGCGTGTCCCATCGACCCCATTTGCTTGCCGATGGATGAAAACTACATATTGGATAGCTTATGGGATAGGGGCCAGACTATAGTGTGTGTGTTTTTTTTTTGTTGCCTCAATATAAAATTCAATATCTCATTAACCAACTGAGGGAAAATGATGAGATTTAGTATATAACTTTATCATTATGTCCACACAACAAAAAAATTTTTGTTCTGCAGATTTTACAGCAGATTTCAAAGTTAGTTTATATGCGGTATATTAATTACCACATAGAGATTACGTCCATGATTTTAACAGTATTACAGCTTCACCAAGAGACGTCCGGGCATTTTTTGAAATTTTCACGTGATTTCCGTTTTGAAACAAACAGCGCGAAGATTCAGAGTTGTCTCCAAATGGGGGTTCTTTCATCTATCTATCTGTCTATCTGTCTATCTGTCTGTCTGTCTGTCTGTCCGTCCGTCCGTCCGTCCGCCAGCCCGCCAGTCCGCCCGCCCGCAAGCCAGTCCGCCCGCCTGCCTGCCTGCTTATCTATCTATCTATCTATCTATCTATCTATCTATCTATCTATCTATCTATCTATCTATCTATCTATCTATCTATCTATCTATCTATCTATCTATCTATCTATCTATCTATCTATCTATCTATCTATCTATCTATCTATCTATCTATCTATCTATCTATCTATCTATCTATCTATCTATCTATCTATCTATCTATCTATCTATCTATCTATCTATCTATCTATCTATCTATCTATCTATCTATCTATCTATCTATCTATCTATCTATCTATCTATCTATCTATCTATCTATCTATCTATCTATCTATCTATCTATCTATCTATCTATCTATCTATCTATCTATCTATCTATCTATCTATCTATCTATCTATCTATCTATCTATCTATCTATCTATCTATCTATCTATCTATCTATCTATCTATCTATCTATCTATCTATCTATCTATCTATCTATCTATCTATCTATCTATCTATCTATCTATCTATCTATCTATCTATCTATCTATCTATCTATCTATCTATCTATCTATCTATCTATCTATCTATCTATCTATCTATCTATCTATCTATCTATCTATCTATCTATCTATCTATCTATCTATCTATCTATCTATCTATCTATCTATGCTCCCAAGCTACCTTTGGCCATTGTTTAAATATAACGCTAGACATAGCGAACGACTAAATATACTTCATGTCCCTAAACTTAGGATAGACTTATATAAAACAAGCTTAGCATACTCTGCCGCTCAGTTGTGGAACAATCTTCCACAAGAAATCAAAGACACCACCAATCATGATTCATACATTTGCAACCTGTTTGAACACTACCTTAGTACAGACTACATGCCCCCATAACAAATAACACAAAAAAGACAATAATGGTAACTTATCTCAAACGACAACTAGCCAAAAAACATTCCCTTATGTATGGCACGTTACACCCTCCTTAGGTATTTATAATGCCCATGTTAAACACTGCCTAAGTGAGTCATTTGTTATTGATTATTTTTCATGCGTTATAATGTTCTTTTGTTGTCAAAAGTTGCTTCATAAGTGATGTTGAATGAAAGAATGTATGAGAGGAAATAGAGAAGAAGGGCAGAATGTCAGACGGGCCTGAGTGCCCAATTCTTAACCCTTTGAAAATAAAGACTTATTATTATTATTATTATTATTATTCTATCTATCTATCTATCTATCTATCTATCTATCTATCTATCTATCTATCTATCTATCTATCTATCTATCTATCTATCTATCTATCTGCCTACCTGCCTGCCTGCCTGCACGCCTGCCTGCCTGCCTGCCTGCTTATCTATCTATCTATCTATCTATCTATCTATCTATCTATCTATCTATCTATCTATCTATCTATCTATCTATCTATCTATCTATCTGCCTACCTGTCTGCCTGCCTGCCCGCCCGCCTGCCTGCCTGCCTGCTTATCTATCTATCTATCTATCTATCTATCTATCTATCTATCTATCTATCTATCTATCTATCTATCTATCTATCTATCTATCTATCTATCTATCTATCTATCTATCTATCTATCTATCTATCTATCTATCTATCTGCCTACCTGCCTGCACGCCCACCTGCCTGCCTGCTTATCTATCTATCTATCTGTCTATCTATCTATCTATCTATCTATCTATCTATCTATCTATCTATCTATCTATCTATCTATCTATCTATCTATCTGTCTATCTAATCTATCTATCTATCTAATCTATCTATCTATCTATCTATCTATCTATCTATCTATCTATCTATCTATCTATCTATCTATCTATCTATCTATCTGCCTACCTGCCTGCCTGCCTGCACGCCCGCCTGCCTGCCTGCCTGCCTGCTTATCTATCTATCTATCTATCTATCTATCTATCTATCTATCTATCTATCTATCTATCTATCTATCTATCTATCTATCTATCTATCTATCTATCTATCTATCTATCTATCTAACTATCTATCTATCTATCTATCTATCTATCTATCTATCTATCTATCTATCTGCCTACCTGCCTGCACGCCCACCTGCCTGCCTGCCTGCCTGCTTATCTATCTATCTATCTATCTATCTATCTATCTATCTATCTATCTATCTATCTATCTATCTATCTATCTATCTATCTATCTATCTATCTATCTATCTATCTATCTATCTATCTATCTATCTATCTTTCTATCTATCTATCTATCTATCTATCTATCTATCTATCTATCTATCTATCTATCTATCTATCTGCCTGCCTACCTGCCTGCCTGCCGACCGACCGACCGACCGACCCACCCACCCTGTCAGCCAGCCACCCACCCACCCACCTACCTTTCTGCCTACCTACCTACCTACCTACCTACCTACCTTTCTGTCTGTCTGTCTGTCTGTCTGTCTGTCTGTCTGTCTGTCTGTCTGTCTGTCTGTCTGTCTGTCTGTCCGCGCTATTAAATATTGATAAAAGTTACTGGAAAAAACGTCAGGACCATGTGTTGAAAGAGGAAGAGGACTATTGGAGAAAGGATGGATTGAAGGTTGTATGTTCGATTCCGGGCCGCGTCCTTCATTTCAAAAGTGCATTTTTTTTCGGACACTCCCGAACACTTTTCGGACACTCGCTGGAGCTACGGAGTTCGTGCTTTGTGCGACGCTTTCCGCGCTGCGGAAAGAAACTGATCCATATGGGATAAAAACCCTGTGCAATGCAGCCGACCCTGTCCATTGTAAGCTACTTCTTTCATTGCACCCACTCCCATACGAATCCGGATACGCCATTGTTTGTCATCTGAATTTGCAGGTTACCGTAAACATAACTTTTTTAGCGAGAAATCACTAGTTGTTAAGCAAAACATCAAAGGAATGTCGCCGCTTTCAATGATTTAAGTTGTTTTTGGACCTATCAAAGACATATTCCTTGGGTGGGGGTAAATATAAGACGGCTGGAAAAATTTCATAACGATGCAACAGACAGTTTTCAAAATAATTGATCGTGAATGAAGGCAAACAAATGTGGACATACTATAAGAGAGACACAACCAGCTGCTCTGCAGGTAGACTGAGGATAGCAGTCAAAATTTCAAATCAGGTGCATGAAGGCAGAAGTTCTTGGTCCGGACAATACTCTAAGGCTCTCTGTCGAGTGTTTAGGCCTCTAAGCCACAAACCCTCGGATGTGAGAGCCGGGCCGATACCCGCCTACCGAAAAATAGAGGTGGCATACTGAGCACACTACATGCCCAGTACTGATACTTGTTGGAAGGCTCTCAGCTGGGGGATATGAGGGATTCCCGGATGAGAGGGCCTGGCCGTTTCTCGTTCACTGCTGCACGGAGGTAAGGTGCTGAGCCGGCAGCACATGTAGCCTACCTCGTGAGCGAGTACTATTGTAGTATATTGTAATATATTGAAGTGAGGAATTAAAGCAGCCATGAGCAGGACGTGACGATTCCCTCGGTGAGCCCAGCATCAGAGCGTTATGTGTCGGCTCTGCAATTATGGAAGCCACCCAGGATGGCGGAAAATGCTATGGACTGTCCCTGCCTTCACTTGAGGGATGACCGTGCAGTCTTCGACTGTTCCAACTTGACCAGCTGGAAGGTGGACAGTACCACAAAAGTGAGAGTCTTCCAGGAATGCTAACCTGGTCAAAAATGCACGCTAAAAGTCGGATGTGTTGGCCCAAAGGTTTCGACACAAGGGTGCCTAACCAGACACACCGCAATCACATCTGGAAAAACACTCCGGATGAACGCAAAGAAGAAGAAGTATCAGTTAGTCCACAAGGACAAGGTTAAAAGGTAAAGAAACGCCATCGCCGCGCTATGGCCAAGATTAATATTTTCCTGATCAAGCGGCATTCAACGGTTGATGATTGCTTGGTTTTGCCCTTTCGCGCGCTTTGAAATCAAGCAGAGTCCATACACGTGCTACTGCTGTTTTTCTTCTTTTTGCGTGTGAATTAGCTTTCCTTTTAACCAGTGTCCCTCGCCACCTGGCGAACCCACTCCGACTTCTGTAGTACTTGTAATTTACGTCAACAAGTCAAGGACGAGAAGTCAACATTTTATTCTTAACTGATCGGTATAGTGTTGATCCCGCTACCTTGGCATCAGCACACCGGAAGTTTCAGAACGAGTGTTCATATCCATTCGGCAGTGCTGATCCCCGCTTGCTTAATTGATTGATTATACAGGGTGTATTGTTAATGACTGTGCAGTGTTTGAAAATATTGCCGGTTCAAGTTTTGTATTCACCTTCTGTAAAGTCCATGCATCATAATAGGTAAATACAAAACTTGCACCGGCAATATTTTTATCCTCTGCAAGACAGAGTTTTAACTCTTAAATCCAATGCAAAGATGTTCAGGTCATTTGAGCTCTGTAAAGAATATGCATCTATCGGAGCGAAGTTGGTCTAAACACTCTTGAGTCTCATTTGCGGACTGAATGGCTCGATGGACAGAGAGAATAATCTGTCGATTATGGACAGAGAGAATAATCTGTCCATTATGAACAGAGAGAATAATCTGTCGACAAACTACCTAGCGTCATCTAGACCTGGTAGGTGAATACCATCACCACGGGGTCTGTATTACAGAGGTCACCTCCTTTTCAAGCTCAGAAACAATCGGGGTATAGAAAGCTGCTACTGGAGTTTCACACCTGCGAAGAGGCATGGAGGTGCTAGGAATTTGATCAGGATGGAAATCCCCGTCTATGGACAGGTTGCATCATGAAGAGGTGCCTCACGGTTTTGGTTAGCATCTAACTTGGTCCTGCTTTTTAGACTTCGGTGTCCCGCACGACGCACGATGTGTTCAATATTCCGCTGATGGCTTTACTTTCAGGAACAATTATTGGTACTAATTGTATAGGGTAGAATCGACCCCAGAACATTGTGGTCATGAAAATATCACACCCGAGTGGAAATTTGAATTCAAGACCAGCAGGCAGCCAGGTTTTCTGTGTGGAACCTGTGCCCTGACCCAGCCTGCAAGGGGTTTAACATGCGGGATTGTGCGTCTGTACTCCATTAAGAGTCTCAGGGGCAAAGTGATAACCAGAAGACAGCCAGGCGAGTACACTGACGACTCTTCTACAGCGGTCTAGTCTGTGTGACACGACTATAATTTAAAGTTTTGACTCGAAGAGAATACACTCAGAGAGTCACTGGCAAGGTCAAAATAATTCCATGACAAGTCTGATCCCACTGGCTGTGAAATTTTACCTTTTCACATATCATCTTCATCATCATCATCATCATCATCATCATCATCATCATCATCATCATCATCATCATCATCATCATCATCATCATCATCATCATCATCATCATCATCATCATCATCATCATCATCATCATCATCATCATCATCAAGTGCCCTACCAGCTAGATGAGGCGTTCATGGCTCTCCACAGATCTCGCTCTTTGGTGTTCTGGATCAACTCTGCTGATGATATTCCTTCATGCCACTGTCTCAGTCCATACAGCATCATTTCTCTTAGTCTGCCTCTGCCTCTCTTCCCCTCGATCTTTCCAGTTGTCACGATGCATTGACCTCTCTTCTCATCACATGACCAAAGAAAGCTGTTTGTCTCTTTCTTATTGATGTATATAGTGTTCTAATTTCATTAGCCACTTTCAGGCAATCATTGCTAGTTACTCTGGCAGTCCAAGGAATTCGCAATATTCGTCTCAAAAACCACATCTTTGTTGCTTCTAAGTTCTTCCTAATTTGTTCATTTACATTCCAAGATTCGCTGCCATACATCAATACATATGATGTTACAAGTGCCCGTAGGTATTTAAAATTATTCACTTGGTTTAGAATTTCCCCTTCTATTTTTATGTCACATTTTGGTGTCACCATTTTCTTTGATATCACCATTATTACTGTTTTCTTGATATTCAAGGAGAGTCCTTTCTGCGCATTTTCTGTTACTACTTTGTCCAATGTTTGTTGCATTGTCCGCCACCAATACTACTGTGCAATCATCTGCATTTAATCTCTCTCGTTATTACTTTGCTATAGAAGGAGAAGAGATCCGGTGACAAGACACACCCCTGTCGTACTCCTACCTTTATCTGGTTGTAACTACCCTCTTCATTTCTCATTTTAATTGCCGCTACTTGGTTCCAATAAATATTCTCTATTATTCTTAAATCTTTCTTTTGATATCTTCCAACATTGTAATCAGTTCAACATGTTTTACTTTATCAAATGCCTTAGTATAATATATATATATATATATATATATATATATATATATATATATATATATATATTATACTAAGGCATTTGATAAAGTAAAACATGTTGAACTGATTACAATGTTGGAAGATATCAAAAGAAAGATTTAAGAATAATAGAGAATATTTATTGGAACCAAGTAGCGGCAATTAAAATGAGAAATGAAGAGGGTAGTTACAACCAGATAAAGGTAGGAGTACGACAGGGGTGTATATATATATATATATATTGCATTGTTTGTAGCCTTTCCTTCCACAAATTAAGAATGGAGGTGGAGGCGGTCAGTGCAGCTTTCCGCTGGATAGAAAACACGATACATACACACATTGTAATTGTAACTGACTCAGAAAGCATGCTGAGATGAGAAGGGTGAGAACAGGCAAGCTTCGTGCAGAGTGGCTTGCTTCGCTTCGGAGGTCACGGGTAGTAAGCATCACCTGGATCTTTTCTCCTGGGCATGCCGGTGTGCTGGGGAATGAACAGGCGGACAGATTGGCTGGCTCGGCAAAACTTGGTGGAGTATTGATGCATGACAAGGCAGACGTGGTTGCGGCCTTGTGGGAGCACGTGTACACCTCGGAGGAGCAGATGGATCACCATAGTCTGGTAAGAATGAGACAGCGAGGTGTGACGAGGGGATCTGGTCGACGCTCGGCGCTCGGAGGAAAGGCGAGACGGACATATAATCAGATTGCTACTGGAACTATTAGTGTTGGAACTCTTCGCTGGCTGCTGAGGATGGGGACGGAGCGCTTATGGGAATGTCCCGAATGCTGTGATGTCGGTTCCTAAATCAATCAATCAATCAATCAATCCTTCCACAAAAACTATACTGTTCTTCACTAATGTCCATTTTTATTTTCTTTCTTGTTCTTCTCATTATAATTCTGAGTAGAAGCTTAGTGACATGGTTTATGAGGTTAATTGTACAAAAATCGTCACATTCAATTGCTTCTGGTCTTTTTGGTATAGCTATAAATACAGATTTCAGCATTTCCCTCAGTAAATATCCACTGCTGTAAATATCATTGAACATTTTGGTTAATATATCTATTCCAAATTCTCCCAATACTTCTAATTCTTCTATTGTGATTTCGTCTGGCCCAGCTGTTTTTCCTTTCTTCATATGTTTCACATTTTTAAAAATAGTAGCATATCCTTTACAGGACGTTGCAGTCAACACCAGCATTTTACTGCCGTTGTTGATGTCTTGGCAAGTTTTACGTTCAGTAGTTGTCGTTGTTTTCTGAACGACCGGCTCCCATACCAACACGTTAAAACCAGCGTGACACGGTCTGCTGCCAAATCGGCCACCGTTGTTTCGAACGCGGGTAAGTGGCATTACGAATCGCGTCCTCAATCGCCATGGAGACCGTGTATATATACATATATACACTTATACTAGGTCTAGACAAAACAAGTTGTGGTGAGGAGTTTCCTTGCTAGGTAAAACGAGTCCCTTGATAGCCGACTGTATTCCCAGACAATTACCATATAGTTTGGAAGATTATCTTGCATTCAGCTTACAAGACAAGCTGCACCCTAGAATTGTATTTATCAGATACAGGTAATTACTTATTTATTTGTTACATCTATTGTTGATTTATTTAGTTGTTTCGGAATTTGAGGTTTAAAGATTGAGCACAGCCCACTACAGGTAACACTAATGGTATTCCGGTACGAACCTTGGGCCATGTCGTTTAGTGCTTCCAATATGAGTTCTGTTGTTGTTTAAACTTGCCGTGTCTAGTTGTCGACTTGCCAAATAAACAAACCTAAGACTATCGATGACTATGTATCATCCAGGTAGATAAGCAGCTGCGGACTGCCAGAGTAACTAACCAAGATTGCCTCAAAAAGGCTAATTAAAGCGGTGCAGTGTACACACCTGTAAGAAAGATATAAACACTGTCTTTTGGTCATGTAGTATGAAGATTGATTGATTGATTGATTTAGGAATCGACATCACAGCATTCGTATTCTCCATCCAGCGGAGAGCCGCAGTGACTGCCTCTACCTCCATTCTTAAGCTGGATGTTGTGGTATCATATGCCAGGCTCTCCTGCCCCAAACATCGACCATTAGATTTGGCTATGAACCCCCAGCAACCTCTCTCACCTCTTGATACCGAACCATCTGTGTAGATAATCACATCACCCGAGTGAGCATTGTCCTGAATTAGTTGCTGGATTTCCACTTCCGTGGCCCCTGCTGGCCATTCCCTGCACTCCCGGCTTAATGTGATTGTAACTCTGCACAAGTCTGACTGCTCCGCTGGCACTCTGACCCACTCCTCTCCACGCCTAATGTTCTCCAAGGGGCACACCTGTCTGATCGTATCCTCCGCCTGAGTCATCCATGATTTCCCTCTTATCAGTCGCTGACCCTTAACTGCTTCCAGCGCCTCATGCAAGTGGGTGGTCTGTGTCTGCAGCTATTCTGAGGTATACCTTCGCCTGCATCACCTTGATCCTGCCAGCAACAGTCGGCAGACCAAGGATGTAACGCATACACACTACTGGGGTGTCTCTAGTGCATACCAGAATGACCCGCATAGCTTCGTTCTGTATGCGCTCCAACTTCACCAGCTGACTCTCTGAGACAGTGAGCAGACCCAGTCCATAATCAATTACTGAGAGGATCAAGTGCTGGTATAGTGTGAAAAGCATTCTCTGCTCTGTGTCCATTGCAGCCATAGTTTTAAGTGCACCGTGTCCCTTTTGAGATCTTGTCACAACCGTCTCCACATGGTCCTTGAAGGATAGGCTCCTGTCAAATGTGATCCCCAGATACTTCAGTTTGTTTTCTCTGCTGACATTTCTACCATCTATCGCGAGGCTTGGGACATCAGCTCTTACAGTCCTGTTGTCCAGAGAGCACCACAAAACCGCCGCCTTTTCCGGGTGGATGACAGCACTCATTTCTGTGCATCAGTCAATTATTTTATCTACTGTCGCCTGTAACTCCTGGGCTGTTTGCTCCCTATCTCTCCCCTGCCTATATGCAAGAATATCATCTGCAAATGTTAGTATTCTTCCAACCCCTGGTGCTTCTAGGTTTGCAATCTTGCTCGTATACACATTAAAGAGCACCGGTGAGACTGCAGATCCCTGTGGCAGTCCCGGGGTTAACATATGTGGCTCTGAGGTCCATGCACCCAGACGGAGAGCAACCCGACGAGAGTATGAAGAGACGCACTGGAAAATGAAATGATTGGAAGGCTCAGAGATAGAAGAGGCAGACTCAGACAGAGAAATGATGCTGGATTTCCTAAGATGGTGAAATGGAGGAATAACATCACTAGAAAAGATCAAGAATACAAAGGACCGAGGTCTGTGGAAATATGATAGCGCCTACGCCATCTGGCACCGCACATGGTGATAATGATGATGAAACCAACAATACATATACATGTGAGCTATTCATGTACGGTGTAGATCACCACTTATTATCACACATAAATAATACATAAAAACACAACACAGATTGTCATTTCCATAACCATGTATTTCATGTATTTACTGCTGTTTGCTTGGACATGACCCATGCCAGTAGTTTGCCATTAGCGGTGGGTCACGTTCTTCATGCGACGCAGGAAGAAGTACAGGACAGCAATGGTGAATGCAGCGCAAACCACCAGATGAAGAACCAGTAGCACATTTGTAACAACGTTGTCCTGAAAGTACAATATAAATTTCTATGTCAATGGGAAGTGTCTTTATGGCGCGGTTCCAGGAACTACCGAGTGGAGGGTTTGAAATCAGCAGCAGAAGATTTTGAAGCAGACCGCATTGCGCTGATTTCTATGGTATGAGTTTCGGTCGTTCAAAAAGCAGTAAAAACTACTATACGTAAAATCTGCCTAGTAAATCACACACAAAAATGCTATGGCTGATTGCGACGTCCTGTAAAGGACACACAACTAACTTTTAGCCGTGTAAATGCATGCCTAGAAGTACCTCTCTGTCCCTGTAGTACCTTTTATGTTGTATGCATGCCAACCTGGACAATGAGCAGAAAAAGCTGTGAAATATGTAATGAAAGTAGAAATACTGTTTCTGGGGTAACTGAGAACATTTCCATGAAAGAACATAAAATACCCATGAGTCATTTTTCCAAGAAATAGATGAACACTGTAAATAGTTTAGAGTAATTACATATCATTGGGGGACATTACATCAATAATATTAGATATGCAGATGATACAGCATTGACTGCCGACAACGAACGTGATCTGCAACAATTTGTAGTTGCGGTTATTGTACACAGAAAAACACTAGGATAATAATTAAATTTTAAGAAGGCAGAAATTATGGTCGTCTCTAAGAAGAAAGAAATACCACAATGTAATGTACGGGCAATAGAAATATTCTTAAACAAGCTATACGCTTGTGCTGATATGATACAACTATCAAGGAACAGTAGTAACATCTGATGGGAGGTGACTGAAGAGATTAGAACAAGAATCGCTATGGCATAGGTAGCCTTTTAAAATATGGAAGCCATAATGACCAATAAAAAAATGTCAATTGCAACGAGAAAAAGGGTGTTGGAGTGCTATATAGAAGCTAAACTTTTGTATGGATGTGAAAAATGGACAATAGCAAGACAAGCCAAAAAAAAAACATCTACTGGAAGATGAAATGTAATATCTGAAGAAAATGCAAAGAATACCATGGACAGACAGAAAAACCAATGAACCTATCAAATCCTACAAGAAACAAATTAAACCGCAAACTAATTATAGAAATTAGAGGTAGACAATAAAGATATTTGGGCATGTTATGATAATAAATAAACTGGAGAACTTGATGTTAACTGGCAAGTTTGAGGGGAAAAGAACAAGGGGAAGGCAGACAGATAAATATCTAAATGTCTTGGCCACGTGGTATGGTGGAGACAAAAACACGGTGCTGATCCGTGACTCTGGTGATCGTGTGAGATGGCGAAACATGAGCGCCCATGCTTATCGACATGGCTCATGATGATGATCAATTACATGCAGACAGTCAATATATGTTGGACATGCTATGAGAATAAAAGCTTGAAATCTTATTGATGCCGGCAAGCTTGATTAGAAAACAGCAAGGTTAGGACAGAGGAATACATACTTTCATTTATTTTTTTGGCACCTGTGGAGGAAGGCTTATTTGCGTCATGACTCCAAGGAGTTTTTCACCAATCGTTTTTCTTGAAAGCTATAAATAGCAGGTGTTAACCGCTGATAATACCGACCCATCACCCCACCACTGTGTGTGCCGCCTCTGCCCCTGCTCTGCTTTTGCGAGTGTGGATATCATGAACCTGGTGCATTGTGATACGTTGCTCTCTGACGATGCCTTACGCCAAGAATCGCATGAAAACCAGCTTAATTTCCTCGGTCACTTAGTTTGTTGCATCGTATCAGTCAATCCCATAATTTATTGGCTGTTTGTGCTTGCTTGCTTGCTTGTGTTCGTTGGCTTGAGCTCCAACGCGAAGTCCTGTATGTCGGATGAAGGCATCCTGTTGTCCAACATCAGTGTGATGTCATACAGGACCTGAGTTTTGCGTGAGTATCCGTTGTCCCATGTCTGGCTTATTACTGACTTCAGCCAGGACCCCGAAGGGACCTGTTGCCCAGGACGCTCGACTAGGACGCGTCAATAGGTCTTGGCCAGTATATAACCCGGCCCTGGTGCCTTGGAAACACCTCTGCGTCCCATTGGCTGTTTGTGATTCCTGGGTAAGTTTTCAGTAGTTTGCCATTGCAAATCTGAACAACCGGTTCCTATACCAATTTGGAGAAAAAACCCAGCACCGCTGTGTTTCGAACCCGGGTATACGGGATTACGAATCACGTCCGCAACTCCTTCGGCGGGGTGTTCTAAAAGCAGTCTCCTGGCAGGTGCCATTCTACCATGTCAAGTTGTTCCACCGATCGTTAAGGTTATTCCACAGCCAACAAGAGTCACTTTGATTGATTGCGGAAATCCATGTGAGAGATCACATTTTTCTAAAAAGCAGTGGTTGTGATAATTTGTTTTCGATATCATTGTTGATAAGCGGAGAAATTAAGCAGGCATTCAATATTCGTCGTCACCGTATAAACTGTTTGTTCTTCACGTATGACTGAGTAGTTATACTGCCGATGTTTACCCATTACTTCGGTAACTAATTGTTTAATATTTGCATTTTTTAACAATGCAACGCTCATCATCATCATCACCATCACCACCACCACCACCACCACCACCACCACCACCACCACCATCATCATAATCATCATCATCATCATCATCATCATCATCATCATCATGTGCCATACCGATAAATATAGGCGATCATAGTTGGCTTTCTCAGATGATAACCAGGCTAGGATCAGTTCTGCGTCCATTGTGTCGATTATGCCATGTGGCCAAGCGATCCATGTATTTTTCTTTATGCCTTCCTCTTGGTCTTTCCCTATACATTTTGTCAGTTGTCACAAAGTTTTCAAGTGCATTACTTTTCATAATGTACCCAAATATCTTGACTGGCAACGTTGAAGTTTTCTAATGAATTTAGGCTTTTATTTGTTTCTAGAAACACCTCCACGGCATTGTGTGTGTGTGTGTGTGTGTGTGTGTGTGTGTGTGTGTGCGTGCGCGCGCGCATCCGTGGTATTTTTTGCATTTTGCCACATAAACCACAAATTCACTGCCAATATATGTTTCTCCAGTTATCTGCTTTTTGTTCAATTTTCACATGCAAATACCAATGAAGGGCTCTATGTAGCACTTCAACGTCATCAAAACTGGTGATGCTGCATTAATTTAGACAATATCACATTGTTCCTCGTGTGAATCGTTGTAAAGATCTATCATATACTTTGAATATGTATCCACAATTGATAATTGATTATTATTATTTTTTTTTGTCTTCGGTTTTCAGACAACCGATTAATGTGGGTGTTTGTTGGTTACTGGGTCATTAATTATTTTATGTTTCAATTTGATATTGTGCATGGTGTAATCTTTCTTTGTACTTCTTCAGATGTTTCACTGGTTGGGAGTCTTCGTGGCGAAGTGGTCAAGCCGTTTAACTCGGGCTCCGAAGGTTGTGGGTTCGATTCCTGGCCGCGTCTTTCGGTTCACGAGTTAAATGTTTCAGAGACTCCTGTGGGTCGTCGCTAGAGCTACGGAGTTCGTGCTTTGTGCGACGCTTTCCACGCTGCGGAAAGAGACCGAGCAATATGGGATAAAACTCGGTGCAATGAAGTCGACTCTGTCGACTTTATAGCGACTTTTTTAAAAAACATTTCATGGTTATGTTTGTTACATCTCCTTATTTCCATTAATATTAAGATGTCTTCAGTCATCCATTTCTTCGGCCTGTCATCTTCAGTTCTGGGATAGTTCTGCAGTTTGTCTGACTGAGTTCTTCAGTATTTCACACTGGTCATTGACATCTAGAAATAGAATGTCAAGAGCGGACAAAGTATGACATCTGTTCTTTATTTCTGTGTTTAATTTTTTGTTTGCATATCCTTTACAGGACATCGCTGTCAACATCAGAATCTTTCAGCTGATTGTTGATTTCTTGGCAAGATTACGCTCAGTAGTTTGCCATTGCTTTCTGAGCGGCCGGCTCACATACCACGTAAGTTACTGGCTCGATTCGAACCACTGCTGATTCTCACCGTCGTCACGTTAATTACGAGAGTATACGAGATTAAGGAGAAAAGACGCTAACCTATAGGCCAGGAAGCCGGCTGTGTTTAATTAGTTTAACAAAAATCTCCTTCTCATTCTTCAGTGTACACAGATCTAATTTTATGTTTTTGGATTGTATTTGATCTTCCTTAACCTTCAATGTAATTTGGTTATAGTAAATCAATTAATGGACATTGTAATAACAGAGAGTGCGAAGAAAGGACTCGCCTTGAATATCAAGAAAACAGTAACAATGGTGATATCAAAGAAACAGGTGACACCCAATTGTGAAATAGAGATAGAAGGGAAACTACTTCACCAAGTAGATAGTTTTAAATATCTAGGGACATTTATAACATCAGATGGAAGATGCACAACAGACATTATGAGCAGAATAGGGCAAGCAAAGGCTGCATTTCAGAAAATGAAGAATATCTTATGCAATAAGTCACTATCATTGAATGTAAGAAAGAGAGTGCTGAAGTGCTATATAGAACCTGTTTTGCTGTATGGCTGTGAATCTTGGAATGTAAATGAACAAATTAGGAAGAGATTGGAAGCAACAGAGATGTGGTTCCTGAGACGAATGTTGCGAATTCCTTGGACTGCCAAAGTAACTAACAACGATTGCCTGAAAGAGGCTAATGAAACTAGAACATTATATACAACAATAAGAAAGAGACAAACAGCTTTTTTTGGTCATGTGATGAGAAGAGAGGCATTGGAGAACATCGTGACAACTGGAAAGATCGAGGGAAGAGAGGCAGAGGCAGACCAAGAGAAATGATGCTGGATATATTGCGAGTGTGGCATGGAGGAATATCAACAGCGGAGTTGATCCAGAAAACCAAAGACCGAGATCTGTGGAGAGTCATGAAAGCCTACACCAGCCGGCATGGCACTTGATGATGATGATCAAATCAATTATCACCATAACTGTCTGCATATGGTATATATTTTAAAAGTAGTTTGTCATCTTTTGTTGATGAGGAAGTAATTAATCTGGTTTCTGATCTTATTGTCAGGCTCTTCCATGCTCATAATCGTTTTTTGATGTTGCTGATACACGGTGTTCCAACAATCACAATAAGCTCTTCTGCCCACACTACAAGTCTGCAACTCTAGGCACAAGGAACTCACTTGACTTATCGTTTTGTCTTCTTTTGGCAACATTTCCTTGGTTGACCTCACGCTACTTCCACTGTTGCTCGACGTCTCATTGGCTGGAGTTTCGGCCGTAGTTAGGTCGTAACTCTTTTTGTTTTCTGTTTAACAAACAAAAATACGGATATAAACACTTCATTGTTAATTGTTTCGAGTGAATTTGGCTTGTTGGACTTTTCTGTATGTGTGAGGGTTAACGTATTAATTGCGAATATTCTATTCGTATGTGTATGTTAAGTAATGTAAAACACAATGAATCTAAATTATCAACTTTCCTGACCACACTCTAATTATGTTGAGATTGTACATTATTGAATGTACTGATGTTGTCTTTAAACATGTCCTTATACAATGTGTTCTCATGCGCATTCGAACACCAGAGTCTGTTAGGGAATTACCGGTATCGTTGCATGTTACTGTGAGTAACCGTGCCAGTTGCTGGTGTGTGTGTGTGTGCGTGTGTGCGCGCGCACGTGTGTGTGTGTGTGTTGGTAAAATGATTCAGGGAATCACTTGTATCGTTGCGTGTTACTCTGATTAAAAATGTCAGTTGCTGATCTCTGTCTGTCTGTCTGTCTGTCTGTCTGTCTGTCTGTCTGTCTGTCTGTCTGTCTGTCTGTCTGTCTGTCTGTCTGTCTGTCTGTCTGTCTGTCTGTCTGTCTGTCTGTCTGTCCGTCCGTCTGTCTGTCTGTCTGTGTCTGTCTGTCTGTCTGTCTGTCTGTCTGTCTGTCTGTCTGTCTGTGTCTGTCTGTCTGTCTGTCTGTCCGTCTGTCTGTCTGTCTGTCTGTCTGTCTGTCTGTCTGTCTGTCTGTCTGTCTGTCTGTCTGTTGGTAAAACGTCTCATGAAATGAAATATTGGGTTTGTTTAGCCAAATAAGCATCAATTACGCAGTTGTTTAGAACATGAAAAAATACACTCAACGGCAGTATTTGCCGTTAGACTATCTTTACTTGCTTTTGAAGATGAGAAGGACAAATATTAAGACTAACTATAGGATATTCATGGCGAGTGGAAGTTATTATTTGACAAAATATACAGATCAATGAGAAACTACGTGGAGACCACATAATTATTGTTGCATAGAACAATGGCTTGAATAACATGGGCATACAACAAGTATAACCCAGTAGCCTCGAATTGGAGATTGCATATTTGAATAAAAGGGTAGCAAAATAAAGGATGTATCTTGAAAGAAAGGAATCTACTTTAAGCAGTGGTTTCTTGCATTTACAGTAGTCAGTTCACATTGTGTGAGTACGTTATAAGGAATTTAGAATACGGCCCGATAGCAGACAAGATGGATAGGCAGAGTAATACAGCACGAATTAGAAGATGCTAGACAGGTTGGCACCGTAGCATTGAGGAATGATATGAATAACGCATTAACTCGAAGAAGAAGTGAAGCAAAAGAGGACAAGAACTTTAATGGACACTATCAGGTATACTTTTGTGGCCAATTAACACACTAATTAGTACATCAATGAATATTCATTCATCCAGGAATATGTCTGTGAAACATGGGTTAAAAGTATCAAAAGCTTTCAAATTTCTAATCCTCCTCCCAAACCACTAATTGGATGGCATGATACATACTCAATTTTCCTCTCATGCCTTGAATTTGGACATAACACTGAGCACGAACTGTGTATCACAGCTGAGGTTCCCAGTCTGTGTCTTCTAGAACACTTTGAACACTGTATCATATCTGAGATTCCCAATGTGTGTAGGCAAAAAATATATATGAAATCAGTATCACATCTGACGTTCTCAATGTGTGTATACAAGAACACACATAAATTCTGTATTATAATTAAACTTCCTAGTGTCTGTCTACAAGAACACATGTGAACTCTGTATCACATCTGAGATTCCCAATGTGTTTATGCAAGAAAACACATTAATTCTGTATCACAGTTGAGATTCCCCAATTACTTTCGAGGTATACTGTAATCAGGTTCTTCTCAATGCGTGTTTAATCCTGCGCCCGTCTTTTTCCCCATCTCATCATTGGAATCGAGTTCTCTCCCAAAGATCCACATTGACATATTCAGTGCCAAACGGTAGGTTTGGACCAAACAAAAATGGATGGTGGTAACTGGAAAGTAGGGGTGTGTCACAGTTATGACTTACAAGTTGTTAATATGGAAGCAGACATGTTGTATAAAATATGTCAAATTAAAGGGGGTTGCACAGGGAAAGCTATTATATGTAAGCTCATGGCAGACGATTAATCATCCCATGCCATGTGATCTGTAAATGATCCTGTTGTGCCAGCAAGTTTTGTGTTCTGCATAAAATACCTCGGCATTAGAGACAGGAAAATGGGAGTATATTATTTCTTAGCCCCTGCAGATGAAATGCACATTTAACGTGTATTAATGTTATCTTGACATTTGTCCTACATTTTCGTTACTTACTGCAGCAATTCTCAGGCGGGCAGTTACAACGTGTTCGGGATGCACACGATACTACCCTAAGGACGATGTCAATGACCAGCTGGTAACCAATGAACGCGAACAGAATGTAAATTGCTTCCACATTAGCTCCTGATTTGCTGAGGTCTAAACCAATCACCATCAAGAGCACTGGAATATGAACCAATGAGACATGAGAGCCAGTACTAAGATACTAAACACGTGCTCATAACAAGGGTAAATGAAATATTTAAGCACACCTTATTAAAAAAAAAAAAAAAAACTTAGAAAACTATTGTAACGGCACTTGCAGAATTGTTTATATCGCCAACCACCCACCCACCCAACCAACCAACCAACCAACTAGCCAATCAACCAACCAGCCAACCAACCAAACAAACAAACAAACAAACAAACAAACAATTAACCAGCCAACCATTCATCCATCCCCAACAAACAAACCAACCAACCAACCAACCAAATAAACAATTAACGAGCCAGCCTTTCAACCACACCCACCCACCCACCCAACCCCAACCAACCAACCAATCAACCAACCAACCACACAAGAAAGTACGAAAGCAAGCAAACAATAAACCAATCAAGCACCCAACCAGCCAACCAACCAACCAACCAAATAAACAATTAACGAGCCAACCTTTCAACCACCCCCACCCACCCACTCACCCAACCCCAACCAACCAACCAACCAACCAATCAACCAACCAACCACACAAGAAAGCACGAAAGCAAGCAAACAATAAACCAATCAAGCACCCAACCAGCCAACCAAGAAAGCACACAAGCAGGCAAACAACACACCAAGGAAGCAACCAGCCAAACAACCAACCAACCAACCAATCACACACAAACCAACCACTCACCTACCCAACCACCCACCAAGCAACCAAACAATCAACCAATCAACAATCTAACCATGCAACGAACCACTCACCAACCCAGCCGGCCACCCACCCACAACTAACCAACTAACCAAGCACCTAATCAACCAACCATTCACCTACTCATCCACCCACCCAACCAACCAACCAACAAACCAACCAAACCAACCAACCAACCAACCAACCAACCACCCATCCGAGATACACACATAAAACACACAGCAGCTATGAACAGCCGGTCTGCCTGACCTAGGGGTTAACGTCTTTCTCCGTAATCCCGTATATCCACGTGAGGAAAGTAACCTGTGCGAGAATCGGTAGCGGTTCTCGCCGCGTTGGTAACTTACGGGGTATGTGAACCGGTCGCTCAGAAAGCAATGGCAAACTACTAAGCGTAATCTTGCCAAGAAATCAACAATCAGCGGAAAGGTGCTGATGTTGACAGCGATGTCCTGTAAATGATATGCGAACAAAAAACAAAAAAAGCCATGAACAAGTCCACAAACTTACGAGAGAGAATCCAGGCCAGCATGCCACACGCCCAGTGGCCCCAGTTGAACACGTATCTGGACGGGGACTTCACGTCTGGTCTGAACAGTGCCATCAGTGGCTGAGAGGTGACACAAATAACAAATATAACTCAAATAAGACAAGTGTGTCACCGATAATCTCCTTCTTGTTTCGTCTAATTGTATTACAATGAAATATCACATTTACCACTGTTTTTGATGGACACGGGAGAAAGGAGAGGGTTGAGAAGAGGAAAGGGGGGGGGGGAATAGCCTCCTCACGCTTCGTGGGGCATGTGTTCGATTCAGACTAGGACTCCTGGTTTAAAAAACCAAAGGATTCTTAAGTGGATGTTGACTTCTCGTCCTTGAAATGGAGATGTAAATGACACATACCTCAGAAGTCGGAGTGGATGCACCTGATGGGGAAGGACACTGGTAATACGAAAAGCTAATTCAACACGCAAAATTAGTTCAGTGCACTCCCCAAAAGGCAGGGACCACGTTTCCCATTAATACCAACGTACTTGGGGGAGGTGAGGGGATGCTATTTAACCTTTCTGGTTGTAATTCACGTTGACAAAACCAATTGGATATTTCTGTCAGAAAAACATTTCTGCTATTACAAAACGTAAAATGAACATAAATAAGCACAGTGGGTTTGGACGAAACAGAAATTGATAGCAGAAAATGGGAATGGGGGATTGTCACAGTAATGATCTAAAAATGGTTAAAATGGTAGCAATTATATTATATTATATTAAATATAAAATTAAAGGGAATTTCACAAGGAACACGTTAGTATCGCTACTGTTGCTATAGGTTAGAAATATAATACAAATAATATTAGATTTTGTAAAAGAAAATGTGAAGAAAGGGGTGACAATTATTTGAAATTTCCACTTATCCAATTAAATTTACCGAATCTCCCCCGATGTGTCTCCACCTTGACGTGGTGGGGGAGCTTGCGTGTCCCATCGACCCCATTTGCTTGCCGATGGGTGAAAAATTACATATCGGACAGCTTATGGGATAGGGACCAGACTAAGAGAGACACAACCTGCTGCTCTGCAGGCATAGACTGAGGATAGCAGTCAAAATTTAAATCAGGTGCACAAAGGCAGAATTTCTTGGTCCGGACAAAACTCTTAAGGCTCCCTGTCGAGGGCTGTGGCTGAACGCCTCTAAGCCACAAACCCTCGGATCTGAGAGCCAGGCCGATACCCGTCTACCGGAAAATAGAAACATGATACTGAGCAAGCTACATGCTCAGGTCTGATATATGTTCGAAGGCTCTCAGCTGGGGGATATGAGGGATTCCCGGATGAGAGGGCCTGACCGTTTCTCGTTCACTGCTGCACGAAGGTAAGGTGCTGAGCCGGCAGCACATGTAGCCTACCTCGTGAGCGAGTACAAAAAAGTCAGAAAAGTGCCCCAGTCGAAGGGCATGGTTACGGAAACTCTGTGTCTAACTCATAGAGAGTGTAGACAAAAGTGAAAGAACGTCTCAACAACGCAAAATGGAACGCACGGCGAGCGAACCTATTGCGTGGGTTGAAGTCACAAGCAAAAGCTTACCGAGTGGATGTCGCTCGCAATCTGACCGCTCCTGGTGTGTGCTTGAGCGATCAGTGGCAAGTGGGATGCCCAACACATGGAAGTGAGGAACTAAAGCAGCCATGAGCAGGACGTGGAAACTCCTTGGGTGAGCCCAGTCTCAGAGCAATATGTGCCGGCTCTGCAATTATGGAAGCCTCCTCGGATAGTGAGATAATGCCCATGGTCTGCCCCTGCCTTCCCTTGAGGGCCGACCGCGATATCGTTGATCGTTCTATCTTGACCAGCTGAGATGTGGGTGACATTACAACAGTCTAACGTGTCTCGAAACCAGAGGAAGGCTAACCTCACTAAAAAATGCCCGCCAGAAGTCGGAAGTGTCGTCCTACGGGTGGCAAACTAAAAATTGACACTACGCAATTACGTCCGAGTGAAATGTCTCGCCCGAATGTCTCTCGTGCTAGGAACAGCTCTGACTACCTAGTTTCCGAATGCCGCTCTTGTTCGGAACAGCTCTGACTAGGTAGTTTCCGAATGTCTGTCGTGCCTGGAACAGCTCTGATGGGCGCAACGACAAGCACATGTCCGAAAACTCGCTGAGTGGATGCCGTCTGCAAACCTGTCTGGTTTGTGCGGGAATGGCCCGGGGAAAATGAAATGACCAATATATTGAAGTGAGGATTTAAAGCAGCCATGAGCAGGACGTGACGATTTCCCTCGGTGAGCCCAGATCCAGGGCGTTATGTGTCGGCCCTGCAACTATGGAAGCAACCTTGGATGGCGGAAAATGCTATGGACTGTCCCTGCCTTCCTTTGAGGGATGACCGTTGTCTTCGACCGTTCCAACTTGGCCAGCATGGTTGTAGATGGCACCACAAAAGTGAGAGTCTCCCAGGAATGCTACCTGGTCAAAAAAGCACGCTAAAGTCGATGTGTTGGCCTACGGGTTTAGGCCCAAGGGCGCATAACAGACACACCGCAATGACATCTGAAAAAACACTCCGGATGAACGAAAAGAAGAAGAAGAATTTACCGAATAATGATAAATACACCTTTCTTCATCAGAGTCACAAGAACTGCTCATTAACACTATGAAAACACAGATAAAACATCATATTTTGAAGCACGTCATTTTCACACAAAATGGAAAAAGTCAGGAAAAACACGAGACAGATTTATACTCATTACAATATATACACTATTTTTTGGGTATTATTCTGTTCAATTTAATTATTTAAATACTTCCCAGCTTATTTGTGATAGGCAAAGCAAACTTGGGGGTACAAGTGTGGCCCATTAGAGAAAGCATAATTCGACATGTGCCATCATTTGATGACGAACTTTCACTGTCTTTGTCAGGTTTGCTTTCCATAATGCTAAACAATTCAACATAATAACCTAATTACTGCACGTGCTATCAGTCTTACAATCTTTCACAAATTACATTAAATCAGAATAACTATAATCTGAAATTGTTTGACATGATTATATGTCGTAAATTGACGAATCTAGAACCATAGGGCGTTGACATTCAATCAATCAATCATGTGCCATGCCGGAAAGCGTGGGCGGTCATGACTGGCCATTTCACTCGATCACCAGTGTCGTGGATCAGCTCAGTGTTCCTGCTCGACCATGCCATGTGGTCAAGCAATCCAGGTATTTACTTCTCGGTCTTCCCTTGGTCTGTTCCCTTCGATCTTGCCAGTTGTCACCAAGTTCTCCAATTCATTTCTTCTCATAACGTGTCCAACAAATTGTGATTGTCTACGCCTAATTTCTCTAATCAATTTACGATTTTCATTTGTCTGTTCCCTTCGTTCATGGTCATTGGTTTTTCTGTCTGTCCATGGTATTCTTTGCATTCTCCTCAGAAACCAAATTTCTGCAGCCATCAGATGTTTGTCAGCTTGACTGCTCATTGTTCAAGTTTCACATCCATACAAAAGAACAAGCTCTATGTAGCACCTCAACACTCCTTTTCTCGTTTCAGTTGACATCTTTTTATTGGTCAGTATGTTTTTCATCTTGCTAAAGGCTACTTTCGCCATGGCGGTTCTTGTTCTAATCTCTTTAAGGCATCTCCCATCAGATGCTATGACTGTTCCGAGACAAATTGTACCGATTCACTTGTTGAAGAGTATTCCCATTTACTTGTATATTACATTGTGGTATTTCGTTCTTCCTAGTGACGACCATAATTTGTGTCTTTTTACAATTTAATTCTAACCCCAGTTGTTCACTGTGTGTTACAACCGCATCTACTAATTGTTGCAGATCCTGCGTTGTAAAATAAAAATAAAAAAGCTACTTTCACAAGCTTAGACCACTTTCATAAAGCTTTATCCGCGTGTCTTGTCTGATACATTTCGAAGGCATATCTATTCTGTGTGTAAATTTTCATTTACCGGGCATTTAAATTGCGGAAGATACGCGAAATGAAACAAATAACGAACTGTCAACATTCTGTCAATAAAGTGGCGCACAGCAGGCCAGTGTAGTTCCATTCTGTCAATAAACTGGCTCACTACAGTGAATCAGTTAAAGATAGCGCCATAAAATACGGACAATGAACAAGCAACTAGGAAATTGAATAGAGGCTCTGGAGATAACAACAAGAGATGGCGAGAGACAGACAGAGTTGGAGGTCCATTGCAGTCAATTTTCATTGTGGAGAAGGCACCTGACTGATTGTTTCTTGACATACTGCCGTAGAGTTGTGAAGTGTTCGGCCTTAATATATGACTGCATTAGATTCATACAAGAGACAACATTGCAGTTATAGACATATTTCAAGCGAACGAAAGAAGAAGAAGAAGAAGAAGAAGAAGATGAAGAAGAAGAAGAAGAAGAAGAAGAAGAAGAAGAAGAAGAAGAAGAAGAAGAAGAAGAAGAAGAAGAAGAAGAAGCAGAATATGACTGCATGACAATAGAGTACCATAAATACCCTACCACGTTGTTATTTCCAAACAATACCAGAATTGCTCAGCACCATGAATACTCTACCACGTTGTCTTTCCACACAGTTCCAGAATCACCCAGTACCATCAATACCCTACTACGTTGTCTTTCGAAACAATCCCAGAATCATCCAATCCCACCAATACCATACAGTGTTGTCCTCCAACACATCCCAGAATCGCTCAGTACCATCAATACCATACAGCGTTGTCATCCAAGTTCCATAATTGAATTATTCAGCATCAGTTTATGAGGCTGGGTCTACCCGAAGAGTCTCACTGATCGGAAACAAAGAAATGTTTCACAGCTGTGGATTGAATCGGGACCACTGTTTGGGTAAGAATGCTGGCTGATCCCTATGACAAAGCAGTTTTGAATGGTTACCTCAATTATAATACATCTCGTAGAAATGGGGTTTTGAAGAGTGACCAATCAAATCAACCCACCCACAGACAACAACGGATGTACCGATTAGTAAAATAGTCTCAACGAGAGGTGAAGTAATATATTATAGAAAACATGAAGGAATGATTGAATTATTACAGCCATGTACTTACATTGGCCAACACCAACACGATGAGGAGGAGACCCAGTGGAGGGTGTATGAGTCTGTAGGTCTTCCCAGGCACTTCTGGAATCTGAGGAGTGATGTTAAATAGCCGTATACAAGGCACACGATGAGAGTACGCGCATCAAGAGAAATTGTACCCGATGAGGTTTGAAATGATTAGAAACTGAAATGACTAATACATATGTGTATAAATCTAACATTCGGCGCTAACATAAAGCAGATAGTACCTTCAACTGTCATATGGTAGCTCAGTCATATTTGACTAAGTCCTGACTAACACACACACACACACACACACACACACACACACACGTACGCACACACACACAAACACACACACTCTCTCTCTCTCTGACACACACGCACGCATACACATACACATAAACATACACACACACACATAAACACACACACACACACACACACACACACACACAACACACACACACACACATTCTTCTGTCTTTCGTGTCCCACTGAAGGAGTTCCCCAACCACAGAATGCCAAGCCCCCTATAGTAAAAGTGAAAGACCCCTGTCAGACGCCTCAAGACCCAGTAGGCATCTGGCGCAAGATCCACATTTTGACACACCAATCGACACTCCGTGGGTGATGTGGGCAGTATTACGCAGGCCGCCTTTATTTCCCAAGACATTTCCAGGTACCAATGTTACCCTTAGTTAGAATAAGCAACCTGAAACTTAATATTTACTAATTGTAATACATATCGTAAATTCATTTGCCTATGATACATCATCTTTACACTATCACTAACAAGTAAGCAGACATAATCTGCTTTCATAACCACGATAACAACATAAACAAGACACACAAGGGAACAAAGAAAGACAACTTACATAGCTGTATCCTTTAGCTTCAATTAGTATTACAACAAAGGCAATCAGTGTGAGGAGAGTTGTCGCTCCCATGAACATTCGGTGAATCTGGGATAGAAGATGGAGAAGTGTTATAGAGGGTACTCTTGGACAATGCAAATAGTTGTAGACAATCCTTCCTTCCTTACTTCCTTCCTTCCTTCCTTCCTTCCTTCCTTCCTTCCTTCCTTCCTTCCTTCCTTCCTCCCTCCCTGCCTGCCTGCCTGCTTGCCTGCCTACCTGCCTGCCTGCCAGCCTTCCGTCCTTCCTTCCTTCCTTCCTTTTTTCTGCCTGCCTGCCTGCCTGTCTGTCTGTCTGTCTGTCTGTCTGTCTGTCTGTCTGTCTGTCTGTCTGCATTTCGTAATATCTGACAATGTTGACGCTTAGATCCCTCTCTAAAATGGCGTACTCTAGTTCCTCGTTAATCAGCAAGTGTCTTCCCCTCATGGAGAAAGGCCGTCGATAATGAGTCTACATCAACCTCTGTCCCGCGTTTTACACGGTGCACACATCTCCTGGTTTTGTCTACCTCTTTTTGAGCGCTGTATCGACATTTCCTACCAGACAATAACGAGGGGGCTTTAAATGAAAACCTTAAATCTGTGATAGAAATTACAATAGCCCTGCCATTGTCTTGTAACCTGTCAATATTGTTGTTACGGATGTCAAGAGTATTAAACACGTGATATTACGGTGCAGACAAACACGTGACGCCATAATGAGAGTTTAAAGATGGCAGCCCAACTTTTTACATGCACCAAAGAGCATACTGTTATCCGTTTTTTGTTTAAAATTTGATTAGTGAAGTGGTGAAACCTATTGAAATGCATCGGTGAATGAAGGTTCAGTATGGCATGCATGCCTGTCAATCCAACTAGTGTATTAAGTGGAGTAAAAAGTGTCTAAATGGCGTTGACTTCTGTGTAGAGGTACAACAGATGGTGCATGAGTGGTTACACACGCGACCAAGACCATTTTTGTTCTTCTTCAGGAACCCAAGCACTTTATCGATGATGGAGGAACGCATTGGTGACTAATAGAAAAAAAAGATACATTTGTTCTGCACTTTTCAGACTATTCACACACACACACACACACACACACACACACACACACACACACACACACACACACACACACACACACACCCGCACACACACACCCGCACACACACACCTCACTTCCCCCCCCCCCCCAAATAAAATAAAAAAAAAAATAAAAAAAAAAAAAATAAATAAATAAAACATAAAACAAAATAAGGTTTTCATTCAAAAAATCCCCACTCTCCCACCCGCGCCTCATCCCTTATTCCCCTTCCCCGTACACATTTCTTACATGGTACCAAATCTGAAGACCAAACGGCTTTATGTTGAGGAACATGTTTCTGCCATGTCTGGCTGTCAGAATTCCACTGCTGGAGAAGAACATCCAAGCTATGATCATCAGAGAACCTTGGAAAGACGAACATTTAATCTATAATTACACGTGAACCTTGAAAAGAAGAGCATATAATTTATTAACTGATTGATATCATGACCTCAGATGGGAAGAACACAATTAATCTGTTTACATTGCATGTGAACCTTGCAAAGACGAACATTCAATGTTTAATTAAGCGTAAACCTTGGAAAGAAGAACATTCAATGTATAATTACACGTATACGTTGGAAAAAAGAAGATTCAGTTTATTAACTGATAGACATCATGACATTAGATGGGAAAAACAATGCTAATCTATTGTAATAATATGTGAACTTTGGGGGAAATTAAAGCATTTCTGTAACTCTGAGAGTACGAGGGTCTTCAAATGAAAATATTAAAAGTGTGCTGGAAATTACAATAACCACGCTATTGTCTTGTACCTGTCTATATTGTTGTAAAGATGTCAAAAGTGTTGAGCACGTAACATGACGGTGCAATCGAACACGATGACGTCATGAGGACAATTTAAAGATGGCCACCCACTTTTAACATACACCAAAGAGGAGCAGCGTTCTGTTATCCGTTTTTTGTTCAGTGAGGGGGTGAAACCTATAGAAATTCATCAGCGAATGAAGTTCCAGTATGGTGATTCATGCCTTTCCTTCCAGCAAGTGTATGACTGGAGTAGGAATTTTCACAACGGCGTGACTTCTGTGAAAAGGTTACAGCAGGTGGTACATGAGTTGTTATACACGCGATAAAGAGAATTTACTTTATTTTTGTACAGGAATCCAAGCAATTTATCGGCGTTGGAGGACTTGCATTGAACACATAAGTGACTATATTGAAAAACGATATATTTCTTATTTAATTTTTAACACCCCCCCCCCCCCCCCCCCCAAAAAAAAAAAACAACCCACACACACACACATACACACATTTAAAGTTTTTTTATTGGAGCCTCCTCGTAACACTATGTGTCTCTGTGAAGTAGAGGGCACAACTTTTAATCACTATTGCTCGAGAAATATGAATAAATAAATACAAAACCCAGTAGCTGAAATAACGATAGACACTATGAGTTAAACGCAGATCCACGTGGGTCCCTCCTGCAGGAGCATCCAAGGCTTTAGATCTCTACATCGAGAAGACGCTTTTCGACATAGAACAATTGAAATTCAAACCACTAAGGCACTCGAACCTTACAGCGGAGGAACAACAGGCGCTCACACATTTGAAACGCCGTGATGATATTGTTATCAAGCCTGCCGACAAGGGAGGAGCGATAGTGGTTTGGAGTAAGGACTTGTATATACAGGAAGGTAACAAACAACTTGGGGATGCCACTTCTTACAGACCACGGACAGAAGATGGGACGGTCATTAACAACACCGAAGTCAAGAGTGTGACGAATGCCATCATCAGACAAGGCCTCCTGCCTAGCTCTGCCACGTCGCTGATCATTCATGATAGTTGCTTGGCAAACCCACCTTGTACATGCTGCCCAAGACACACAAGCTAGGAAACCCAGGCAGACCCATCGTCTCGGCCTGCTCTTGCCCTACTGAACGGATTTCAGAGTTCCTTGACAGCATATTTCAGCCGTTGGTTGCTAGCCTCCCCTCATATATCAAAGACACCAACCATGCTATCTCCATCTTCGATTCCATCAGCTTCACCACCCCTTCTCAGCATCACATCTTTACTTTAGATGTGACTTCACTCTACACATCTATTCCTCACTCTGACGGCCTTAAAGCCTTGGAATTTTTCTTAGAAAAAAGACGCGGCCCCACCATAGCCACCGGACCATTGTTGCGTCTGGCAGAGTTAGTCCTTAACCTCAATTCATTTGAGTTCAATGGGGACTATTTTGACCAGATCAGCGGGGTTGCCATGGGTACTAAGATGGGTCCGAGTTATGCCTGTCTTTTCATGGGCTATCTTGAACACCAGGTATGGAGTCAATACACTGGTAGGCTCCCGGAGCTCTATAGGAGGTATATCGATGACTGTTTTGGTGTTTCAGACATGCCATTGTCTGACCTCCAGGACTTTATTGCCTTTTTCTCTAACTTTCATCCTAGCATCAGACTCACCTCCACTATTTCCTCGTCGGCTGTTAATTTCCTAGACATAACAGTTTCCTTAGGTTCTGCTGGCCTAAGCACGACGGTTTACTATAAACCGACTGCCTCACATGCATTCCTGCTCTACACCTCCTCCCATCCTCCCTCTTGCAAGGATTCCATTCCTTTCTCACAACTCCTACGTCTCCGACGGCTTTGTCATGATAACAACGACTTCCGTCAAAAAGCCCACGAAATGTTGGATTTCTTCCGCCTTCGAGGCTACCCGGAGAATGTTCTGTCTACAGCTCTTCACCGCTGCCAGTCTATTAGTCGTGCCGAGGCTCTCTCTTCCAGGCCGAAACCACGCAATAGTAGACCTATTCTCTCACTTACCTACCATCCTCATAATATTGCTGCCAAGAATATTCTCATGAGGCATCTACCCATCCTCAAGGCAGACTCGACCACTCGCGGTGTCTTCTCAGAAGCCCCACTTGTGGCATACAGGCGTGATCGTAACCTGAGGGATGTGCTGGTTCATAGCACTCTATCACAACCCCATCAGTCTCTTCCTGGCACAACTGCATGTCTTCGATCTCGTTGTAAAACTTGTCCATATGTCCTTCAAACCACAAGTCTCACTTTCCCTAAGACTACTTTCCACATCCGGGAGAGTTTCTCATGTACGAGTCGCAACGTCATCTATGCGATCATCTGCACACGTTGCGACATGAGGTATCTTGGAGAGACGGGTCTTCGTCTTGCGGACAGATTTAGACAACATTTATCCGATATCGACAGTGGTGCCAAGAAACCAGTACCTCTACACTTCAACAGTTCCAACCACTGTGGGGTTGCCGACATACGTGTTACGGCGATAAAATCGTGCACATCTCACGAACGCGATCGTAAGACATTGGAAAACCGTCTTATCTTCCAATTGGGTTCACTTTCCCCTCACGGCCTCAATGTCCAACACAGTTTTATTTAAATCCCCTACGCCCCTTATCCACAACCCCCCCCCCCCTCCATCTCCGCTACCTTATAGTCAACTTCATAGCCAGTTGCAAGTCCTTCGCAGGACTTGGGAGTCACCACCAGCAGTATCTCTGCTTTCTGTGACTTCTTGGTTGGTTTGCATGGGGTCGTTTCTCATTGCGTTCTGAACTACCGTCACTTGTGCTACCTTTTGATAGCAAACGATTGCTGGCCTGCACATATATTGCCCACAGCAGCGTTTCGAACTTGGCGGAATTGTGTACTGCACCCGTTACATCGCCTCAGAGTGACAGATCCATATTTTTCCATTCGCTCTCCTGGGCGCACCCTGATCCCCCTAACGCGGGTTCCCTCACCGGTTGAATTAACCAATCACCGAGTTTCTGGCTGTACTGACCTTTAGGCAGTTGACCCCTTTTACACAACATCCGTTCCATTCCAGCCATCGATAGCCGTCTAAAGCTTGGACACAGATGAGTTGATATTTAGACATTCATGTATTGTTGATCGTGTATTAGTTTAATCGATTTTTGTTTGTTTGTTTTGTGCTGACGAAGGCTTTGGCCGCAACGTTCATTGTTTTTTGTAGTTGTCTTTGGTAAAGCTCTCAACCTACTTCTCGTTTTTCAGTGATTCATTCATTGAGTTAAATGAAGTAGTAGTCAAAGACCCTTTAAGACGCATTGCGCCGTATTGGGCATGCGGTGCTGCCTCTACATGTTTCATAGACTAATCGGTACTCCATGCCCGCCCATGTGGTTGCTGTCATGTTGGCCACTGTTACTGCTACCCATGCTAGGCTGGTGCGATTCTGGAGCCCAGGTCAAGTGGTTGGTGTCGATTCGAAAGCAAAACACCCTAAAGAGCAGACAAGATTGATAGCCACTGTTCTACCCTGCCTTCCTGGACACTAATATTTTAAAACAGTTGATCCCGAAGAAGTTTCTTGCTATGGGTCGGTGATGTGCTAGGGAGATCACATTTTAAGGCCAGAATGCACGGAGGAATTCTCCGAATTCTTGGCCAGTTCTCCCCTTCCAAAGAGAGACGATAAACGCAGACGCCGAACCCTCGTTCTACAGCGCACCAGACATTATCAGCGCAGCTTCTTACCAGTTTCGCTAACGATCTTGCATAGACACTATATGTCACAATAATAATACAAAAAGATTGGAAATGATATGTTTCTACTTTATTTTTCTTATGCCTTTAAGTCTCCTGGTTGTGTATAGGCCCACGACCATGACCTGTCTAGACCAGTCATGGCTGGTTGGATGCTGGCTTATTTTTTCCTACGGAGTGACGTATCAGTCCCAGACCAACCCTATTTAGTCGTCTTATACGACATGCACGGGGGGTGGGGGTCTAATATATTTTGTTCTGTACTTTTCTTTAAACAATATAAAAGAACACGGAGTAATGCGGCCAGTAGACTTCGCCAGCAAACGAATAGAAGAAAACAACAATTAATACAACACATTATATATACATTTTATACTGACCTATGAGCCGGCTCTTTGGTGAAGAGTTACGGGCGCAATTAATAATCTCGCGTACGTGTTAAAATCACAGCCGCGGGCAATTTGGCAGCAGACAGCCATGCTTTGGTTTCCCATAGAAAGGTAGGATTTCCGGTCATTCAGAAAGCAATGGCAAACTACTGAAAGTAAACTTGCCAAGAAATCACGAACAGCCAAAAATGCTGGGGTTGACTGTGACGTCTTGTAAAAGATAACTAACATACCTGCCTTTATAAACATAAATGGAGTTTAACAATACATAATGACAGCCAGTCTGACGTGTATACCCACCGTGCGCCTGTATCCAAGGATAGACGTTATCTGAGCCGTGGAGAATACTGCCAATCTGCAGGAGACTGACCTTCTGTGCGGAAACTTTGGGCGGGTGCTCATAGGAATGAGGAAACTTGTTACCTTTCACAAAGCAAAAGAAATATATTATAAATGGCAACGAGGTATTTTGTGGACAACTTTATATCAGAACTGCATTCATGTGGTAATATTTTGCTGTTGTTTATTAGTAATTATGTCTAGATCTTTCAGCTATTCGGTCAATGAATTATTATATTTAGTGAATCAAAAAGGTATTGCTTTTTAATCCCGAGGACATCCACAATTGTATTTATTCCCGCTGGGTGGACACACCCAATAGAACCCAATAGTTACAGACACATCCCATAAAACACATTAACTACAGACACTTCGTTCAGCCTGTTCAAAACTCAGATTGAAAGACGTAGAGATTGATTGACATATAAGATAACCAGAGAAAGACGTAGAGATTGACTGACATACAAGATAACCAGAGAAAGACGTAGAGATTGACTGACTTACAAGATAACCAGAGAAAGACGTAGAGATTGACTGACATACAAGATAACAAGAGAAAGACGTAGAGATTGACTGACATACAAGATAACCAGAGAAAGACGTAGAGATTGACTGACATACAAGATAACCAGAGAAAGGCGTAGAGATTGACTGACATACAAGATAACCAGAGAAAGACGTAGAGATTGACTGACATACAAGATAACCAGAGAAAGACGTAGAGATTGACTGACATACAAGATAACCAGAGAAAGGACGCTAACAGCCAACGGAGTATTCAAAACCAAATAAACAACGTGCGTACGTGTGTGTGTGTGTGTGTATGTGTGTCTGTCTGAAAGAGGGAGATAGAGAGAGAGGGAGAGAGAGGGGGGGATGAGAGAGAGAGAGAGAGAGAGAGAGAAAGAGAGAGAGAGAGAGAGAGAGAGAGAGAGAGAGAGAGAGAGAGAGAGAGAGAGAGAGAGAGAGAGAACGACAGAATGAACTTGGCGAACTTTATTTGCAAAGGGTTAAGAATTGGGTCCGAAAGCCAGTGTGACATTCTGCCCTTTATGTCTCTCTCTTTCCATAAATTATTTCATTCACACATCGCTTATTATATTACTCTTAAACAACAACAATAATATTTGCATTGTAAACGGAAGGGAATGTAGGGAGGGCTGGTGCCGCGGGAAGTGGCTGACACTTGTTGCTCCGCGGATTGCGAGTGCTGGGCCGACACATAATCAGATTGCAGCAATTAGTATTGGGACTCTTCGTTGGTTGTTGCAGATGGGGACGGAGAGCGTATGGGATATCACGTGTGCTGCGATGTCGTTTCTTGACTCAGCTAAACTCACAAACGTTTAATGTATATTTCAATCTGTTGCATCCAGTTATTAATCTAAAAATGATGACGAGGATCACGTTCTTAGTAGACAATCCCACTAACCACGATGCTACGGCTTTACACCTACACATTAGAAAAGTGTGAAACTTCTTTGTTTTCTTAATAGAACAACATAGTTAACATTCCACTCATGTAGTTTACCAGATATGAAGTGTTTATTGTTGTAGTGCAACCGAATTTGAATATTAATGTCACCAGACTCGTATGTAGTAGATTTGAGTGCACAATAAACAAATTTAGACACTACCAGGTGGTTAAGCACAGAGTATGCCAGAGAAAGTCAGAAAGCGAAAAACAAGAAACAAATAAACGCTTTATAACATCTAATGTCACAGTTGGAGATACTTCAGCGGAGATGGTTTGGTGTTTGAGAAATCCATCCATCATGTGCCATGCCGGTAAGCGTGGGCGGTCATGTTCTGCCATCTCACTCGATCACCAGAGTCGTGGATCAGCTCAGTGTTTCTGTCTCGACCATGCCACGAGGCCAAGCCATCCAGGTATTTGCTTCTAGGTCTTCCTCTTGGTCTGTTCCCTTCGATCTTACCAGTTGTCACCAAGTTCTCCAATTCATTTCTTCTCATAACATACCCAACATTTTTTGACTGTCTGCGTCTAATATCTCTAATCAGTTTACGATATTCATTTGTTTCTTGAAGGACCTGTTCATTGGTCTTTCTGGCTGTCCATGCTATTCTTTGCATTTTCCTCAGAAACCACATTTCTACAGCCATCAGATGTTTGAGAAATACAACGCTTTAAAAATGAGAATTGTCAAATGTTACATATATTCAACACTATTGTATGGCACGAAAGCCTGGACATTGAACAAGCAACTAGAAAGTTGAATAGATGCCCTGGAGATGTGGATATACAGAAGAATATGTCGTGTTTCATGGAAACAGAAACAAACAAATACAGAGGTTCTATAAAATCTAGGAATGAATGAGAATTTATGAAAGAAATAAAAAAGAGGCAAGTGAAATATTTCGGCCACGTTAAAAGACATAACACTCTTATAAAACCTATACTGTAGGGCAAGGTTGAGGGTAATCGAGCAATAGGTAGACAACGATACAAGTGGGAAGATAACATCAAGAGATGAACAAACAGTAATCTGACAGAATGTAAAGTCAGGGCGAGAGACAGACAGTGTTGGAGATCCATTGCAGCTAACCTTCATTGTGGAGACGGCACCTGATTGATTGAAAAAGAATATTACGTGTATCGTGTATAGAAACAAAAGAGAAAATGCAAAAGGGTCTATTTCATTGCACTTGGTTGTATCCCACATGGCTCGGTCTCCTCAGGCAGGACGGTCTGTCGAAGGCGTTGCACTAAGCACGAACTCCGTGGCGAAGTGGTTACGCCGCCTAAGACGTGCTCCGAAGGTTGTGAGTTCGATTTCGGGCCACATCGTTTGGTTCACGAGTGCATTGTTCTCAGAGACTCCTGTGGGTGGTTGCTGGAGCAACGGAGTTCGTATTTCGTGCGAAGCTTTCGACAGCTCACCCCGCGGAAAGAGACCGAGCCTTATGGGATAAATCCCGGTGCAATGAAGTCAACCCTCATGCCTTGTAAATCTTTTATATCATTATTTTCAATGTATGTGCCTGGAAAACAAAGCGCTAGTGTAAAAAGTGATAGGACGTTCACCTGATACAGCCTCTCCGGTGGCTACCATCAGGTAGTAAGACTGGCCAAGGTCGAACACCCGAGGTTCAATGGATAATTTAATCTTTCTCCGAAAACTGCAGGCCAGGACTCCATCTTTGACCGAACCTTCGTAATCAGACAGACCTGCAGATGTCTGGTACATTCAACATACATGAGTCATCATTTTAAAATAATTCGTGCGAGATATTTTAAATTAATTGTGTTGAGTTCAACATGCTTCATTTGCATTCCGTGTACACAGCAGTTTAGCTGTTTCTTTGTTAGCTGAAACAGGTTTGTTATCAATACTTTCACATTTCTTTTCTTATTGTCATTTTGTTGTTGTTTTATTTTGTTTGCTTTAGATGTACTAAAACCCTTGTTGTATTCATGAAAGGAAACACATGGGTCACGTTTCACTGTTCTCTTCATGTCCAGTCTTAGTCTGGATTTACATATTTTTATAAGGTGAGGTACACGTAGGTGGTAGTGTTTTTCCGCCTACAAGAATAGTAAAGCTACGAGGGTATCACCAGACCGCAATACAGAAAGTAAAACTGAGATTTGTATTAAGAAATATAGATTATCTGTACATGACGTAACAGTTTTCACAGGTGGTGCAGATGTAAGTTCAGGTGTCCATCTACTGATAAGTTCATAAGCATAATTTGGTTGAAATTCATGAGATGTAAGAAGACACAGATTATGGTCGTCACTGGGAAAAAGGAAATACCACAATGCGATATACGAGTATTTGGGCATATTCTTAAGCAAGTGAAACGATACAGTTTTCTCGGTATAATCATAACATCTGATGGGAGATGCCTTGAAGAGATTAGAGCAAGAATTGCCATTGCAAGATGAAAAACATGCTGACCAATAAAAAAGATATCAACTGAAAAGAGAAAAATGGTGTTGAAGTACTACATAGAACCTATACTTTTGTATGGATGTGAAGCGTGGACAATAAGCAGTCAAGCTGACAAACAGCTGATGGCTGTGGAAATGTGGTTTCTGAGGAAAATGCAAAGAATACCATAGACAGACAAAAACTAATGAACAAGTCCTTCAAGAAACAAATGAAGATCGTAAACTGATTAGAGACATTAGACGTAGACAGTCAAAATGTTTTGGGCATGTTATGACAAGAATTGAATTGGAGAACTTGTTGACGACTCGCAAGATCGAAGGGAAGAGACCAAGGGAAAGACCGAGAAGTAAATACCTGGATGGCTTGGCCACGTGGCAAGGTCGAGACAGGAACACAGAGCTGATCCACGACTCTGGTGACATGGCAGTACATGACCACCCATGCTTATCGGCATGGCACATGATGGATGGACAAGTATAACTTCTTACAAACATAGAAACCAATATAATATAAGCTATCTCAGAAATTGAAGAAATGTAAGCAAACATTTATGATGATAGTCTCTAATAAGTACCAGGTTGTGAAACAGTAGATAATAGAGACAAGACTGAATACTTCTGACAGCAGCTTAACTGATTCAGTGCAACAAGGTAGGTTTGGACCAAGCATGGTGCACAATCAAATGAGCATGTTTTATAATGTAAAGTTCCGTTCACTGAGCTTTGAATTTGCGCAAGATACAACGAAAAGAATCAAATAACACGATGACCCTAGTATGGCGATATATCTGTCCAAATAGAATGTCACATTTGGCGATATATTAATCTTCGGCACTGAAAATGTTAAAAGCATTTGTAATAAATCAAGTCCTTGTGAAAGAATAAATCTTATATATAAAAGGCAATCTCCGTATTTATGTATGTCCTTTATGCGTTCGCGAACGGCCCATCCGATTGAGATGAAATTTTCTACACGTCTTCCTTTCATTCCAGAGCTGCCAACTGTGATATTTTTTTAGTGTGAAATCGCCTGCTTACTCAGTATTATTTCATTTTTCATTTTGCATTATAATTTCATATATCTCAGGGGACCTAACTCTGTAAAAGTTATTTCAAGGGGCATAACTTTTCTGTATAACTTATAGTCATATTGTGGCATCGTTGTCAAAGATTTATAAACTCTTTGTCCATAGTTATGTACCGGCATATGAGTTATAATAAATAATGGTACAATCTGTAAGGCATTTTCAAAGTTTTCATAAAAATAATGCACAATGCATAACATTGTAACTCATCTTTTTTTGCTTAAGAAGTTACTGTAGTCATGCAGGTGATTAGAAAGAGTTTTCATTAAAAATAATGGATGGTGTGTGGAAGGACATTCTTTTAAGTTACTTTTTTTGTTGTATGAATTTAATGAGAACTTATATGACTACTTATATGAATTAAATGAGATGCTCCCCACCAGGGACTGGGCGAAGCCGGACAGGGTCAGGCAGACAGATAGACAGACAGACAGACAGACAGATAGACAGTCGGGAACAGGAACTTATATGACTACTTATATGAATTAAATGAGATGCTTCACACCAGGAGCTGGGCGATGCCGGGCCGGGTCAGACAGACAGACAGACAGACAGACAGACAGACAGACAGACAGACAGATAGTCGGTAACGGGAACGGGAACTTATATGACTACTAATATGAATTAAATGAGATGCTCCCCACCAGGGACTGGGCGAAGCCGGGCAGGGTCAGGCAGACAGACAGACAGACAGACAGACAGACAGACAGACAGACAGACAGACAGACAGACAGACAGACAGTCGGTAACGGGAACGAGAACTTATATGACTACTTATATGAATTAAATGAGAAGCTCCCCACCAGGGTCAGGGCGAAGCCGGGCAGGGTCAGCTAGTTAAATATAAAACATGGATAAGGCACGAAACCTTTAAAAAAAAAGATGTAAATTATCACAAAATCAGAGTTATTAAAGTGAGGGTCCATGGAAAAGTCACAGAAGCAACTAAAGATATTTAAAAGCAAATCATCATCATCATCAAGTGCCGTGCCGGCTGGCGTAGGCGTTCATGGCTCTCTACAGATCTCGGTCTTTGGTTTTCTGGATCAACTCTGCTGCTGATATTCCTCCATGCCACCGTCTCAATCCATCCAGCATCACTTCTCTTGGTCTACCTCTGCCTCTCTTCCCCTCGATCTTTCCAGTTGTTACGATGTTCTCCAATGCCTCTCTTCTCATCACATGACCGAAGAAAGCTGTTTGTCTCTGTCTTATTGTTGTATATAATGTTCTAGTTTCATTAGCCTGTTTCAGGCAGTCGTCATTAGTTACTCTGGCAGTCCAAGGAATTCGCAACATTCGTCTTAAAAACCACATCTCTGTTGCTTCTAATTTCTTCTTAATTTGTTCATTTACATTCCAAGATTCACTGCCATACAGCAAAACTGGTTCCACATAGCATTTCAGCACTCTCTTTCTTACATTCAGTGATAGTGACTTATTGCATAAGATACTCTTCATTTTCTGAAATGCGGCCTTTGCCTGCCCTATTCTGCTCCTAATCTCTGTTGTACATCTTCCATCTGATGTTATAAATGCCCCTAGGTATCTAAAATTATCAACTTGGTTAAGGATTTTCCCTTCTATTTCTATGTCACATTTTGGTGTCACCATTTTCTTTGATATTACCATTGTTACTGTTTTCTTGATATTCAAGGAGAGTCCTTTCCTTGCACTCTCTGTTACTACAACGTCTAATAATTGTTGTAGGTCTGTTGAATTATCCGCTACCAATACTGTGTCATCTGCATAGCGTATATTATTTATATTATAACCTCCAACTAGTATTCCTGTCATCTCTTTGATCTCTCTCATTATTACTTCGCTATAAATAAGGACCGATAAAAACAGTATCTAGATGGTCTTGCAGTAGAGCTAGAAGTAGCAACAGCAAAAGGAAATCTCAACGATGTTTACAACACTACAAGGAAAATAGGAGGAAATTATAACCAACTGAACGAATTGGTAAATAAATAGTAACTGGAAATTTCTCTCCAACATTAAAAATCAAATGAACAAATGTGTCGATTACTTTGAAGAACTTCTGAATAGATCAGTTCCGAAAGTTTTACCTGTTATCCATTCTGCAGAAGTGGAACAGGATAGTAACCGAGAATCCGTTTGAAAGAAGATAATAGAAAAGCTATCAAACTCTGAAACACTAGGAAGTGGTTGATCTAGTTGGTATCCCAGGAGTAGATATTGAAGACAGTATAAACTCCGCAACTGAAATACTTTACAAATTGCTTAGCAGAGTTTACTAGAATGAAAAAATTCCAAAATAATGGAAAGAACATTCGATGAAGTTGCCAAAGGCAGGACATCTGCAGGAGTGTGAACACTCTAAAGCAGTGGCTCTCAACCGGTGGGGAATTCCCCCCCTCCCAAGGGGGGAATTTTAAGGTTTCCGGGGGGGGGGGGGGGAATTAAGATTATTTCAAGATCGCATTAAAACAAGAACTAAGTACTTGATATTGCTTTTCCTTTTAAATTTTACAGTTCTGTACTTCTCGCCCTAATGAAATGTTTTATAACGTAAGTAGACCCGCAAATCACGTTTTATGTAGATGTCTAGACTTGTTATAGTATGTGTTATTAAATTTAGCTTCCATTTTTATGTATACTGTGGGGGGGGGGGGGGGGGTGGGATTTATAGGGAGGAAATTCAAAAGGGGGTGAGGGGGGATGACGTTCTGAACATGTGGTAAAGGGGGGCATGGGCCAAAAAAGGTTGAGAACCACTGCTCTAAAGGAATAATGTTATTGTCAATTTCTGGGTAAACTTTTAATGAAACATGCATGCTCTTGTACAGTGGGTAATAATAATAATAATAATAATAATAATAATAATAATAATAATAATAATAATAATAACAATAATAATAATAACAAATAATAATAAGGTGAAGAACAACAAGTACCAAATACAGTGTGCAGACATAATGAAGATTTTCCTCACTGGAGCTATGTCCTCTTTTCGAGAAACACTTCCGACGAATTCTTAACTTCTTGATATTCTGAATAAAAGGGGCTTGGGATGGAAGCGTTCACATGGGTAATGGTTCATGGAAGCAGATCAGTACTACATTACAGATGTTTAAACTTCATTATATTCCCCAGCCACATTACTATACTGCTGAGCTATGATAAAGCCGTCACTTACATCTTCTGGGTAAATGTTAAATTTCCCGTTGTTGAACGATGTCTTCACCAGAACATTGCCGTTCTCCATCACACACTCCATGACACTGTCGTCACCCTAGGCACACAGATAGAAAGGTATGAAACAGTGTGAAGACAAACCCTGTGTTTATGTTAACAAGCTCAAGTTGACCGCTGCTTGCTTTGGATTTATTCATATTGACCTCTCAAGGTGTACGGAGAAGAAGAAGACATGGGAAGAGGAGAAGAGAAAGACAAAGATGACAAAGAAGAAGAAGAGAAGAAGAAGAAGAAGAAGAAGAAGAAGAAGAAGAAGAAGAAGAAGAAGAAGAGGAAGAAGAAGAAGTCGTTTCAATCTATATATATAAAAGAGAATCTCCGTCTGTCTGTATGTGTGTCCTTTATGCGTTCGCGAACGGTCCATCCGATTGAGATGAAATTTTCTACACGTCTTCTAATCATTCCCGTGCTGCCAACTGTCATAGTTTTTTTTAGTGTACAAACATATTTTCTTATTATTATTTAATATTTAATTTAATTATAATGTATATATAGCGAGGGGACATAACTTCTAATAGAATTGCTATATATGTAAAATTGTTGCATATTTCTCAAATAGGTGGACATTTCTGCTGCAGTTATCTACAGGCATATGTGTTATAATCCTCCTACCCCTCCTCCTCCTCCTCTCCCCTCTTCCTCCCCTCCTCCTCCACCTCTTCCTCCTCCATCTTCCTCCTCCTCCCTCTTCCTTCTCCGCCTCCTCCCTCCTACTCTCTCCTCCTGCCTCTTCCTCCCTCCTCCTCCCTCCTCCCCCTCCTCCCTCCTCCTCCTATTCCCCCTCATCCCTCCTCCTCCACCTCCTCCTACTCGTCTCCGCTCCTCCTCCCCCCCCTCCTCCTCACCACCTCCGCCTCCTCCCCCTCATCCCTCTTCTCCCCCTACTCCTCCCTCTTCCTCACTCCTCTTCTCCCTCCTCTTCCCCTCTCCCCCCTCCTCCTCCCTCTCCTCCTCCCTCCACCTCCCTCCTCACTCCTCCCTCTCCTCCTCCCCTCCTCTCCTCCCTCCTCCTCTTCCTCCTCCCTCCTCCTCCTCCTTCTCCCTCCGCCTCCTCCCCCCGCTCCTCCTCCCTCCTCCTCCTCCTCTCTCCTCTACTCCTCCTCCCCCTCCTCTCCTTCCTCCCTCCTCCTTCCTTCTCCTCCTACTCTCCTCCTTCCTCTCCTCCCTCCCTCCTCCCTCCTCCTCCTCCTCCCACGTCCCTCCTCCTCCTCCCTCTCCCTCCTCCCCCATCCTCATCCCCTCCTCCCCCTCCTCCTTCCTCCCGCTCCCTCGCTCCGCCTCCTCCCTCCCTCCTCCTCCCTCCCCTCCTCCTCCGCCTCCTCCCTCCTCCTCTCTCCTCCTCCTCCCTTCCTCCTACCTCCCTCCTCCTCCTCCTCCTCCTCCTGACTCCTCCCTCCTCCTTCCCTCCTCCTCCTCCCTCTCCTCCTCCTCCTCCTCCCTCCTCCTCCCTCTTCTCAGCTCCTCCTCCTCCTCCCTCCTCCTCCTCCTCCTCCTCCCTCCTCCTCCTCTCTCCTCCCTCCTCCTTCCTCCTCCTAATCCCTCCTCCTCCCTCCTACTCCTCCTCCTCCTCCTCCTCCTCCTCCTCTCCTCCTCCTCCCTCCGCCGAATATGAATTAAATGATATGCTCCCCACCAGGGACTGGGCGAAGCCGGGCCGGGTCGTCTTTTTTGGGAACGGGAACGGGAGCATGGGCCGAATATGAATTAAATGAGACGCTCCATTTACCCAAGTTAATTGTTGGGAGAAGATGTAAAGATCTTTCAAGTGCTCTTTCTAATAATAGACAAACAGACAGACAGTAGATAGTCGGGAACGGGAACGGGAGCTTATATGACTACTTATATGAATTAAATGAGATGCTCCCCACCAGGGCCTGGGCGAAGCCGGGCCGGGTCTGCTAGTAACAAATAAATAAAAGAACAGCCGTGGTAGCGCACTATCTTGCACACATGCCTGCCAACTCTGTGGTCATATCTTAAAATTCCCCTCGATATTAGCATTACAAAAAATGGGTAGCAGGAGATGTTCTGGGAAGTAAAGACAGCCAGCGTGATGTTGTCCCCATCATCCATTGAGTACCGATTGGTCTGTAACAATATACGGCTAGCAACATACAACCAGCACGGAGAAGAATCGTTTGCTTTGACTGACTATAGTAACACAATCTGGGATATAACAAGACATGACTAAATGAGTTTGACTGCACCTTGCCGTCTTGACAACGTTAGCTTGTAAAATGGAGTTATACCTCTCCATAACACAAAGCCTGGGCTGAGTTTAGAGACCATGTGTTACCAGTGCAGTATGATCCCTCGCTCGGCCTGCCTAGTTTACTCCAGAGGAGAGGTAATACCAATACGTCTGGAACAGGACAAGCTGCAGAAGCTGCCGGATCAGCAAAACAATGCTCTAAATGTCCACCTAACGGAGCTTCCATCCTAGACTAGCTGCCTGACCAAGGCTTAGGGCCTGGTCTGCCCTGCCATGACATTTAGTCTTTAGGTTGCATTTGCTCGCACTAGTGTAAGGCGTGTACCTCTCCCAATCGCACTCTCCACCCGAAGCCATTGGCACAATGTGGGGTGTCGAATTTGGTGAATTAGATTAAGGCCACACAAACCAGGTACCACATAGGGAGTCCGCTGATTGTTAACGGATGTGATGAATGTTAAGGAGAGGTGAAGCGTGCAAAGGGACGATGAAGTCATAGGTGGACGGACAACGTCGAGTGATGGATTGGAAGAAGCCTGTATCGATGTACATAAAGACGTAGATCACAAGGTATAGGAGGCTCATTGCAACCGACCTTCGAAGTGGAGATTGCATGTAATAATGATGATGATGTTATGAGCGTGAAATGTTTATGTTTCATAAAACATAGTAAGAGACCTGTTTGTAATGCTTCACGCTATAAAACCCGGTGCAATGAAGTCGACCCTGTCGACTTTTAAGCGACTTTTTTTTTTAAAGCTTCACGCTAAAGACTGCTGACAATAATTGACTGATAGCGCCCTGGATATAAGAAGGATGTAATGTTCAAAACTATATATTTCTTTACAGAATATAAACACAGAAGCAAAAAAAAAAAAATGTTGTACAATTTGCTGCCTGCATATTTCGCCAGGTGCATACTGTAGAGTTATATGCTTGCTTGCTTGCTTGCTTGTGTTCGTTGGCTTGAGCTCCAACGCGAAGTCCTGTATGTCGGATGAAGGCATCCTGTTGTCCAACATCAGTGTGATGTCATACAGGACCTGAGTTTTGCGTGAGTATCCGTTGTCCCATGTCTGGCTTATTGGTGTGCAGACTGGTGGTTCCTCGCCGTACAGGCAGACACTCTCCGAATAATTTGGCTGACATACACAAAACATAACAGTACCGGATTCTGCAGATTGACTATCTTTCTGTCTGCCTACAATCCAAGAAGCTCTGACTACAGAGCTAAATGAAGACCACGGGTTAGATGGACATAATCAATCAAGGATATACTACATCAACACACACACGGTGCAACCTATCCTCAGGATGGACAATTCCAAATATACACTGAAATTAACTGCAGGCATACCCAACAGTCGTTGACTATATGGGGGTAGATAATAAATATCATCATCGTTGCCATATTCATCATCCTCATCATCATTACGTAGCTGGACCCTTTCAGAACCTCGCTGTTGTCACGGCTGCCGGAAAGATTCTCAATTTTTCATCAGTTTATCGGATCTGTAGCGTAGGCGTTACGGACGCAATTCGTAATCCCGCATACCGCGTTCGAAACGCGGAAGAAGATACGGACAAATATTATAGTGGACACATGCCAGTTAAGACACTATAAGCATGAACATATATTGAGGCAGGGACGTCGCAGTCAACACCAGCATTTATGATTACTTGGCAAGTATACTTCAGTAGTTTGCCATTGATTTCTAAACGACCTGTACTCTACTACTGTTATTATAACCAAACACACGGTTGTCTGCTTCTAAATCACCTACAGCTGTTTCTCGAATGCAATAAGCTGGATTAGGAATTGCATTTGTAACTCATTAGCCGCGGAGCCGGCTGTGTAGAAATAAAGTGTATTAATCAGGTTTAATAACGTATATGATAATGTATATATCATGTCTATATTGGAGATTATAATGATGATAATTGACACTACGTACTCGGCTCTACATACCATAAGAGTATCATGGGACAGACCCAGAGCAATCCACTTGTCAGAACGGGATGGCATCTTGTATAAGAACTGGAACATCAACGACTCTTGCTCGTACTTCCACGAAACGGAGTAGGTGCAGGGACCTCCGGCGTGGCAGTCGTGGTAGCAGCCTTTAGATGTGCTGCACTCAGGATCCACCACCACGGCACCTGGATTCTAGAACATTAATGGACGTGGCTAGGTATAATTCAGAGAGGCTTTAGAGGTCAATGAAACGGATACGTTAACAAAATGGTAACAAACGGTTTAGAACCAAACATGTTCATGTCGATATAATTGTTTCTATCTGTCAGTCAGTCAGTCTAGTCAGTCCTAGTCTCCCTGTTCTGACTGTATGACTCTCTCTCTCTCTCTCTCTCTCTCTCTCTCTCTCTCTCTCTCTCTCTCTATATATACTATATATATATATATATATATATATATATATATATATATATATATATATATACATATATGTGTGTGTGTGTGTGTGTGTGTGTGTGTGTTTGTACGTGGAAGCTACGATAGCCTAGTGGCCAGACGCTCGCCTGTGAACCCAGTTGGCATCGATCGATCCTCATCGGGGTGGATTCGAATTGTTAACACTGTGACCTGGGCTCCTAGTTGGACCCAGCCTACAATGGGAATGAGGGATAGTATTGGGAACTAAAGTCGACAGGTGGGATACTAATCACATCATTCCCCGTCAGCCGATGGGTCTATATAATTATTGGTCCACCATCATATGCCAGTAAGCCTGAAGGGGTTTGAAGGGTCCTTGACTTTACTTGCTAAATAAGGTCGAAACCCTAAGGTGTAGTATTAACAAGATGTAGTTACAGGATAGTTCGAAACACGGCTGAGACTGATTTAGCAGCAGACCGCGTCCCGCTGGGTTTTAATGTGTTGGTATGGGAGCCGGTCGTTCAGAAAACAATGGAAAACTACTGAAAGTAAACTTGCCAAGACATCGACAATAGCAGTAAAATACTGGTGTTGACAGCGATGTCCTGTAAAGAGGATATGCAAAAAAAATGTTACACGATGTAGAACATTACGCTGACAATGGCTTGAGAGCGGTGGGACCCAGCCAGTGTGTACGCCTGTTTGTTTCTCAACACACCAGTATCATCATCATCATCATCATCATCATCATCATCATCATCATCATCATCATCATCATCATCTAGTGCATTGCCGGCCGGAGTGGGCGATCATGCCTTTCCACAAACTGCGATCTCCGACTACATGGATCAATTCGTGTGTTGATTCCCTGCGTGCCATGGGACAAGACTGGCACGAATCTTTTCCTGATGTCCTCCTCTATACCTATTTCTGCAAATTACCACGACATGTTCCAGTTGTTTTGGGTCTTCTGATAACGTGGCATAAAAAAAAAAAAAAGAAGATGACTGCCTCTTTCTGATGTTTGTGATTAGTTGTCTTTTTGGCTGTCCTATTGATTTTCATCATTCTTCTATAAAACCACATCTCCAATGATTCCATTGATTTTCATCATTCTTCTATAAAACCACATCTCCAATGATTCCATTGATTTTCATCATTCTTCTATAAAACCACATCTCCAATGATTCCATTGATTTTGTTCGCCTGTTTACTAATTGTCGAGTATTCTCAGCTGTTATGTTAAATTTGGTTCTATGTATCCAATATGCCTAATTAAAAAGATCCAGTGGGTGCTCCCTATATTTTGTTTCTTGTTCGATGCCAGTTCTCAATTGTTGCCACGCGAGAAAAACAAAAACTGGCCACCTCAGTACACTTAGGCCTATCCTAACATTTCATATACCGACAGCAGATTCTTGCTACGGGATTTGCTTTTTGTTTTAATAGTAAGGTATAGTATTGGCTGTAGTGATATTGTGATGAAATAATGTGTAGTAATTAGGTGTAATGATAATATTTGGTAATAAACTGTAGTAATAAGGTGTTGTAGTAATGTTTCGTAACAACGTATGGTAATAATTTGTAGTAAAAGCTTTAATAATAAGATGTAGTGTTATATGCCATTTGCATAACTGTGCGACCAACCCCAGCTCCTGGTTGATTTACCAGGGAATTTTACTTAAAGTAGTTTGAAGTTGCTTTCTGAACGAGAAAATTCGACGTTTAAGTCCAACTTACCAGTGTAGAAAATTAAATCCGTACCCCGCAGTCAGCTCACCTGAAGTTTGTGCGCAAGTGCAGTAAACTCCGCGGCCACGATGACTTTTAAGGTGTGGTAGATATTTTAAAAGTTTTTTTTTTAGTCGATGGATCAACATCACGGCACACGGGTGTAACACATAAGTGCTCCGTTCTCCTCCTAACTCAAACCTGAGTCTGGAGAAACTCAGCTCAGTGCACGAATCCGTAGCACTGGCGAGGATCCTGAAATACTTTGGGTAAATTTTTAACTCGAAATTTTGCCCGGGCAGCGCCGTTAGGCTACTCTTTTTCGATTTCCAACTGCCAAGGGATTTTTACGTGCGCAACAAATACACGGGCGTCGATCTCACTACCCAGAGACCAGGAGAAATTTTGTTACTAGAAGTCCACGTGAAAAGATCCCGGTCCTCACCGGGGCTTGAACCCGGGACCTCCAGCACTCGAGGCGGACACCATACCTCGAGACCACGCAGCCCTATGGTGTGGTAACAATATTTATAACAGTGTGTAACAATAAGTTTTCGTTGAGTTGAGTCACGAACCTACGTTGCAGCTCTTGAGACATTCCCTTACGTGTTCCGTCTTGATTCCAGGTTAGAATCAAATTATTACAAGTGCCAGTTGCAAACTGATTAAGTGAACAACAAAATGGTCGCATGTTAAAACTGGCAGAAGCGATCGCCATTCACCTACAGAAACCAACATTGTGTAAACAAAAAGACATCTTAGTCAGTTTAAAATTATCGTGGTAGACAATTCAAATTACTGTGTGAATATGCGTGTTGCATATTACAGATTGAAATATGTATCTAATTACTTTAGTTTATGTTGCATGATTTCTGCAGTATGTACCTGAGAGATGCAACGAAATATACCAGGCATATAAATAATGCAATGTATTGTTTGTGTCTTCGTTATTTAAATTTTCTACTGGAAAACATTGTTTTGAATATCTGATTAAGTGTCAGTCTGACTTTTCCTCGGAGTGGCGAGTGTTGAGCAAATACGCTGTCTCACCATTCTTTCCAGGCAGTTATGGTGTATCTGTTCTTCCAAACTGTACATATTATTCCAAATGGCCCTGACCATGTCTGCCATATCTTGCACCAATACCTTACCCAAAATAGCAGCCAGCCAATCATTTCGCCTATTCGTTTCTCAACACGCCAGCATGCACTAGGGAAATTACGAGGGTAAGTTAATAAGTAAGTCACAATTAGCTGTAAAAATAATAACTAAATATGATAACAACTTGAAACCAGTTTATTTTTATACATACATTGTCCCTTTATTTCTCAACATAATTTGCACCTAGCATTGATGCACTTATCCCATCGTTTTATCAGTCCTCCCAAATCGGCTGCATAGAACTGCGTGCTCTGTTTTCTAAGCCACGTTTTCACTTCACATTCAACTTCGGCGTCATTCGCGAAATGTCTCCCGCCAAGGTGTGTTTTCGGTGTTTATGCTGACAAATGTTTATCCCGTAAAGCGGTGCATAGCTGGGTAGAAGAAGTTGAGAGGTAGAGTCAATACGTAAGTCACACAATTCTGAGGGATGGCCGGTAAATGACAACAAAGCACGCTGTTCTAGGCAGCCGGTTTGAGAGGACTGATAAAACGATGGGTTAAGTGCATCAAAGCTGGTGGAAATTATGGTTAGAAATAAAGGGACAATGTATGTATAAAAATAAACTGGTTTCAAGTTATTATCATATTTAGTTATTTTTCTACAGCCATTTGTGACTTGCTTATTAACTTACCCCCGTATTTAACAAATGCTCCCAATTTTCGATTTTTTAATTGAAACATGCCACCCTGTACATATCATGCTTGTCTTGACCTAACTCAGCGTGCTCTGTGAGTCCTTAAAAATCATGTCTGATAGCGGGACGCAGCAGTGATTGCCTCCACCTCCATTTTCACACAAAACATTAATAAGTTATAGTAATAAGGCGCAGCAATAAGGAGCCTGTGATCTGGCGCGCGAGTCAAGTGCTCAGTCCAGCGAATCTGATTCTTCATTAGTAGAGCATGGACGCTCTTTCCAAGACTTCAGTATCTGGAAGCTTGCCTTGCCATTTAATCATCAATAGCTTCACAAGGAAGACTATATGGGAGTGGTTTAATTTCCATGCGTGTTGCTGGTAAACAGGCCAGGTTTCACAAGCTTATAACAGTGTTGATAATACTACTGCTTTGTAGACTTTCAGCTTTGTTTGCAGGTTCATTCCATTTCTGTCCCACACATTTTTGTAGTCTGCCAAAGGCAGCGCTGGCCTTGGAGATTCTTGCCTTCACTTTGTCATCAACTGTGGCAGCTTGTGACACAATGCTGCCAAGATAGGTGAAATTGTCCACAAAACTTAGTCCATGATAATTCACTTTGATATTCGGCTCAGTGTGATTAATCCCTGGAGCTGGCTGGTACATAATTACAGTCTTCTCCAAGTTGATATTGAACCCAAAGTTGGCACAGGCATATGAGAAAGATGAAATGTAGAGTTTCATGTCTGCCTCTGAGTTGGCATATAGAGCGCAATCGTCAGCAATCAGGAGCTCTCTGACGGTGTCGGTGGTAGTTTTGGTCTTAGCTTTCAACCTTCTGAAATTGAAAAACTTTCCATCCATGCAGTAGTTGATGTATATTCCAATGTAATTGTTTTCGAAGGCATTGGTCAGCATGACTAAAAACATGAGGCTGAACAGTGTTGGTGCCAGGACACATCCTTGCTTCACTCAATTGGTGACAGGATAGGGTTCAGACAATTCGCCATTTTCCGGGACTCTAGCCTCCATACAATCATGAAATAGCCGTACTATTTGGACAAACTTTCGTGGTCAGCTATATTTACCCATAATCTTCCACAGTTCCTCTCTATTGACTGTATCAAAAGCCTTGGTAAGATAAATAAAAGTGGAGTACATTTTAGAGTTATGTTCCTGACATTTATCTTGCAGGTGCATTGCAGCGAAAATCGTGTCAGCAGTTCCTCGTACTTTTCTAAAGCCACATTGACTATCAGAAAGAAGACCTTGGTTGAGATGGGCTGTGAGCTGATTGAGAAGAATTCTGGCTTCGGTGGGTGTCACAGGATTGACGGTTTCCTTTATGTTTGTATAGGTGGAGTATTTATTGATGCGTCCTTAAAATCTTGTGGCATGGTCTCGTTCACATATGTGTTTGTGAAAGACTTGGTGAAGCTGCTCTATCAGAATCGGTCCACCCGCTTTGAAGATCTCTGCCAGGATTGAGTCAGGACCAGGGGCTTTATCGCTGGAAAGTCGCTGGATAGCTTTGTTAATGTTAGCTATGGTTGGTAAGTCAGCAAGAGTATCATTAGTGGGGACTTGGGGAAGACAGTTGATGGTTTCGTGAACTGAGGTATTCTCGGTTTGTATCCCTACGTTTACTTTCATGTTATTTTCGGTTTGGCTGCTGTTTTCCATCTGCGAATTTTTGGAGATCGCCATTTCATCCTGTGATAGCCTTTGTGCCTCTTTTATCCTTTTCAGTATTTCTTCTGTTTCGACCACCATCTGTGCCATCCTGGCTACGCCTTGCTCCCTATTTTGTGTGTAATTCTTTCACATGTTGCCACCGGCTTTTGTTCTTCTCATTTTCAACTCCGATGTCTGATTATCGAGCTTTGTGGTTCGACCTCTTTAGCCTCATCATAATGATAGTCTGTTTCTTTAGCTGGGTTAGCTGGCCTTGTAGATGGGCCGGTGTCATAGGCGCCATTGATCTGAATGCCTCGTTTCTCCATCGCTCCTTCTTGTATGACATGTGTGCTGTGATAGCGATCTTCAGGGTGTCTCAGCATTGTTGGTGGAATGGGCAGCTCATATATCTTGTTCCGTATGAGTCTAAACAGTTATCGTATTTTCTGTTTGCTTTCCATTTTCCTTAAATCGTTGTCTTGTTTGGCTAGTTGGCATACCAAGTAACCCGTTGACACCCCCAACTCCCTTTATATTAACCACGTAACTCCGTTGACTCCTTTTTTAATAATAGCCAAGTGTGATTATATTGTTCCTACAGTGTATGCATGTTTTGTTTTTGGAACGAAAATGGAAATCCGTCGCGGCGATTATTTGAAAATTATTAGTTTATCGCCATATGAAATAATTAAATGTTTAATTTTTATGAAACTGGCATACTTTTTAATATCATTACATGTATGCAACGTAATCATATTGAGATAGATACGTCACGATCCGAGTAAGCCAATCTGCAACATTAGTCAACCTCTGAACCCCCCCACATCATGGCAGAAATGGCCCCTACATCCGGGTCTTTGAAATTAGTAACTTCTAAGTGAAATGGTTTCAATAGTCTGTTTTCCCTTAATGAATTTTAATAATGAAGCCATAAACAGTAGGTTACACAATTTGTTGCCTGGCAAAATTTGCTGTACCCAGTCACGTGCATATTGCAGTTATATATCACGTGGAGTGAATAGATGGATTTTATTTTCACTAAAGCACTTAACATACATAGTCAATGATAATGTTAACATACGTTCCATTAGTTATCATCATGGTAATAGCAGATTGACTATAAAGTCTTTCTGTCTGCACAATACTGGCATTAAGCACCTATTGACTAAAGTCTCAGCATATTTTAGTAATCGTTAATTGTTTGTCGAATACAATATATGAAAATCCTTTGCTTTGTTAACTTTATTCCGCAATTTTACAGGGGTTTAGAGATGGTTGAGGTTGGGATTTCATGACCTATCGACTGCGCAAGGTTTCCAGAAGCTCAGTTAACTCCCTTTTCCATCCATATTGGTATATATTCAGTTACTCGATATGCTAGTCATTCCATTCTATCTACATAAATTTGGCAAATAAGATCACATCTGCAAAAAAGAAAAGTGACAGAGTGAACCACCCATTCGATATCGTTGCAATCATCATCACGGTAGTGTGATAGTATGAAGTCTTTGCATTCATCGTCAATGCAATCCTGCCTGTGAAATTTCCTATACGGTTAGTTGTAACCGAATGTAACCATGGCAACCACCATTAAACACTTCTTCGCTCACTACCACAGGTTGGGAACCACTGGTTTAGAGATTATGTTAAGGTATTAGTTCCCTTAGCTCTTGATTGTCTCCAGACAGAACATTAACATCATGTGCAGACCCAGCCAAAGTTTGTGGCTGCGTTCTACAATGACTGTTATTACTGTCAAACCAAGAGGATTGGTAACACGCATTTAAAAAAAATATGATGAATGAACCGATAATAGTAGGTAACGCTGTGATACTTCATCATCATGATCATCAACATCATCATCTTGCACTTTTGCAGTCAAGCATCAAGGGGAGGAATTGTTGAGGTTCTAGCGCCCGATGGGTGGCACTGGATAGTATCATTCCGTGTGATTATACAATGACTTTGATGTCGCCAATCTATTTTCTTCTCGGGCGTCCTCTTGCTCTTGTATCAGATCTTTAATGTAACGCCAGAGCAGGCAGTTGATAGTGTTGCATTCTAACGAGAAGGTCGAACCCTTTGATCTGCCTCTGCCTGCCAAAATATGTGGCACGAGGTTTGATCCCACTGTCTGTCTGATAACATAATTTCTAACTCGGTCTCAGATAGTTAATTTAGCAGCTCTTCTCAAGCTTCACATCCTGCAGATATAGATTTAGCGTTAGTGTGGTTTGGATAATGTCCAAGTCTTACATTAGTAAAACATTCCGGTCCTCAACATGGCGGATAGGCAGTGAAACGGTTAAGGCCTCTGGGTGTTTATGCTCGTGGCTACCAGTTGCATTCGCATTTTCCTCATGTTGGACTGGTAGTTTACGGTTCCGTCGCCCTGCTACTGAGTTGAGTGCGTGGCGCGACACTGTGAGCTGTGAATTTCGTGTAAAATGCTTTTAAATCTACCCGAGGTTGTGGAGCGTGATATGCATATTCAGAGCAATGGCGGATGGCTATGTTTCAGTATTGACCGGTTTTTGTGCCTTGTGCAGAAATGTGCGGCTGCTGGTCTTTTGTTTGACTGCCGCTTCTTTTGACGATGAACAGTGCTTTTGTGGAGGACTGTTGTTTTTGGCATTCTGGAGACCACATTATGTACAGTGAAATGTTTTTTTTTACATCTGTCCGAGATATTGTCTACATGCTCAAAATGGCGTAGCTGGCTAGATAACATCTAGAAATGGAACAACATCCAGAAATAGCTTAATATAAAGCGGCTGGTGTGTCGCAGAAGCGAGCGGTTTTCTTGCCTTACGCAGAAATTTGTGGCTGCTTGTTTTGCTAGTGACTGCCGTTTCCATCGATGATGAACTGTGTTTTCGAGGAGGACTTTTGTATTGGCATTCTCGCTATGGCATTATGTACAGTGAGGTGTTTCTTTGCGTCTGTTCGGGGTTGTTTTGTTGGGTGATCTACATTTCGGAGGAAAAATGGCGAGGTGGCTAGAAAACATCTAGAAATGGAACAGCAATATCTAGAAACGTCTATACTTTGTGGGTGAACATGTGGTTGGGAAAGTGACTGCCAATTCCATCAGGGGTGAACTGGACTGTTCGTAGACGACTTTTGTGGTGACATTCTGGCGGTGGTATTTTGCACAGTGTGCCTGAGCGGGCCGTTGTTTGTCGAGACTCCTATCTTTTCCACTTTTCACATGGGGCTAATGAAGAACATTTTATGTGATATTACTGGCACGGGAATGGAGCATAATGGGACGACCCTTTACTGTGATGTTGGAACCGCGACTAATAACTAATGACTAAACAGGGTTGGTGTGACTATGCTATTTGATGGTACTCTATGAATAGTAGAAAGTAAGTCTTCAGTTATTTTAATGGACACAAAGGCACTTGTTTCTCTATTAAAGCTATAAAACATTTACTGTTGCCCGTATGTGCCCCTATGCATGCGCATTAGCATATCGTTAATTTCGTTTTTTGTTTTTTTGCAAATCCTATTTTACAGGACATCGCAGTCAACACTAGCATTTTTCAGCTGCTGTTGATATCTTCGCAAGTTTTACGTTCAGTAGCTTTGCCATTGCTTTCTGAACGACCGGCTCATATATCTTTTCCGTAAGAAACCAACGCGACGCGATCCCTTCCGAATCTCGTGCAGCTGTGTTTCGTACGTGGTTATACGGGATTACGAACAACATCATTAACTTCTTCGCCAGAGAGACCGGCTATAATTAATTACTACACCGAAAATAGCTTATAATAATTATTCCCTCTGGACATTAAGACTAATTCTGATGACAATGAAATACATAAACCCTAATAGGAAACATGACTAGAATAGGTCTAATCCCAGCCAGTCCGCGAGTGATGTGCGGAATCATGACCTGTTACAATCTAATAAACCAACACGCAGATGTGAGGTTCCAATACCAGTCTTGCACACGCCGCTGGTTTCTGAGATTGTAGAAGCGAGGAAGAGCTCTGCTACAGCCAACTTGTGGAGACAATACTTTAAAAGGGGTCGGGAGAAAAGGTTCTATACCAGTCTACCTGTGACAGATGCACACTCTTTTTAGGCCTCAAGCAATGCGTGGGACTTTGAATTTAGAACTTAGTTCCGCAGAGGATTCAGCCAACCAACCAACCAACCAACCAACCAACCAACCAACCAACCAACCAACCAACCAAACAACCATGAACCAACCACCCAACCAACCAACCAAGCAACCAACCAACCATGAACCACCCACCCAACCAACCACCCACCAACCAACCAGACAGCCAGCCAATCAACCAGACAGCGAGCCAAACAGCCAACCAACAAAATAACCACACACACAAAATGAATAATAATCACTAGTTCTGCATACTCGCTAGTTAGACATATATCCAATTATTTACTTCTATGCTTTCCCTTTTTTCTCTTTCCCTCAATCTTGCCAGTTGTCACCTTGTTCTCCAATTTATTTCTTTTCATGACGCGCCAAAAACATTGTGATTGTCTACGTCTAATTTCTCTAATCAGTTTACGGTTTTCATTTGTTTCTTGTAGGACCTGGTCATTGGTTTTTCTGTCTGTTCTTTGCATTTTCCTCAGAAACCACATTTCCACAGCCATCAGATGATTTTCAGCTTCTCTGCTCATTGTCCACGTTTCACATCAATACAAACGTACATGTTCTATGTTGCACCTCAACACTCTTTTTATCGTTGCAAATGCCATCTTTTTCATAGGTCATTATGTTTTCCATCTTGCAAACGGCTGCCTTCGCCATGGCGATTCTTGTTCTAATCTCTTCAAGGCATTTCCCACCAAATGTAATGACTGTACCGAGATAATTTTACCGATTCACTGGTTTAATAATATTCCCATTTACTTGTATATTACATTGTGGTATTTCCTTTTTCCCAGTAACGACCTTAATCTGTGTCTCCTTACACGTTAATTCTAACCCAAGTTGTTCACTGTGTGCAACAACCGCATCTACTAAATGTTGCAGGTCCTGCTCATTGTCTGCAATCAATACTGTATCATCTGCATATCTGATGTTATGGATGTTACGTCCCCCAATGGTGATTCATTTTATATCTTCTTAATTTCTGAAAATATTTTAATTGTATAGGGAAAAAAGATCTGGAGACATTACACATCCTTGTCTCACACCTCTATTAATAGGCGAATATTGACATACTTCATTATCAATCTTTATGGCAGCTTGTTTCCAATATATGTTTTTACAAGTCAAAGGTCTCTCTCTCTATATATATCATCATTATCAAGTGCCCTGCCAGCTGGTGCAGGAGTTCATGTCTCTCCACAGATCTCTGTCTTTGGTGTTCTGTATAAATTCTGCTGATGATATTCCTCCATGCCACCGTCTCAATCCATCCAGCATTATTTCACTTGTTTGCCTCTCTTCCCCTTGATCTTTCCAGTTGTCATGATGTTCTCTAATGCCTCTTTTCTCAACTCATGACCCCCCCCCCCCCCCAAAAAAAAAAAAGAAACCTGTTTGTCTCTTTCTTATTGTTACATATACTATGTAGTTTCAATAGCGTCTTTCAGGTAGTTATTGTTAGTTACTCTGGCAGTCCAAGCTATTCGTAACATTCGTCTCAGGAACCACATCTCTGTTGCTTCCAAGCATATATATATATATATATATATATATATATATATATATATATATATATATATATATATATATATATATATTATATATATTTTGCACATCCTTTGCAGAACATTTCTAGGCAAATGTGCGATCAGTAGTTTGCTATTGCTTTCTGAACAAAATGTAAATATTTAATTCCAACTGACATGTGTAGGGATAACCCTCCTACCCAGCCATCAACGCACTAGAAGTTTTAAGAGCTAGAGCGCCTCTAACCTTTCGGCCACGTGTAAAACTATTTTTATAGATCCTTAATTTTTGTGTACATATAACATAATCTGAACGCTAATATAACATAAGAGAATACTATCACAACTATATTATCAATTACCAACAAATTAAAATACCGTAAAAAAGCTAGCGATAAAGAGTTTGCGAGAAAAATGCATATTAGCAACTGATGGAATTCTTAAGCTAACAGTGTTACGGTGAAAGATGACAAGAATATATAGCCAGAACCACCAAAACCATACAATTTAATTGTTAGTTTAGAACGCCAGATGAACAGAATAAACTGTTAGAGGGATGCAAATGTAATATCAGTTAATTATTTGTTAGTTCTGAATTTCAAAAAAAAATGCACAAAAAAAAAAAAAAAAGAAGAAGTAAAAGAAGAAGAAGAAGAAGAAGAAGAAGAAGAAGAAGAAGAAGAAGAAGAAGAAGAAGAAGAAGAAGAAGAAGAAGAAGAAGAAGAAGAAAATAAGCAAACAGGTATGTAACTTATTCAGTGCCAAACAAACAGTAGGTTTGGACGAATGGTACACAATGAAATGAACACTTGAAAACTTCCGTTCACTGAGCATTAAAAGATAACACGAAACGAAACAAAACAAATAGCACGATGACCCTAGTATGACGATATATCGTCCTTCTGTCTAAATGGGAAGTAATATTTGGCGATATATTATCCTTCGACACTGAATCGGTCAATGAAACTATTACAAACTATGAAATGCAAATGCAATGCATCCTAAGAGGTATAGATAAAATGGGTCTAGTGTCGAGCTTATACTGGAGCACGAAAACACCACACAAAATGACTACAAATGCAATGCTCGTTTGGTGTCCATCGTGGTCAAATGGCGATGAGTAAATGAATGTTGTCTGACACAGTAACTGTATGTGGTGAAATGTCGCATTAAACTCAACTTAGTTCAAGTCCCGTTGTCGGCTCTGTGTGGCATTTTGGCAATGTGGTGCTAGGTGAATATTGCTAGAACTGCCGCAATGGTAGGTACTGTCATTACTGTCTTAGTATCTTGCGGTGTAGGACCCGAGAGTCTTGAGCCTTGGAATTTAGGCCGCCTGGCTAGTGCAGTAGTCGTGAACTGTGATGTGATAAATTATACGCCAGTGGCCTTTACTTTTTATATAGATTTTCTAGTACACATTTGATAAGGTTGGCTCCACTCCTCAGCAAGGTGATGATGTAAACAAATCCTCACCAAGAGGGAGTTTTGAATCTAGGGCCACCAAGCTGGCAGGCAAATGCGTTAATTCTGGTAGTGCCGTCTACAAACAGAAAATGTCACCGAGTTCATTCTCTGTGTGCAAATATTTGTCCGTGAATAGGAGATAAAGATAAGACAGTGACCAGTGAGGAAAAAAAGAGGCCGATAGACAGACAGGCAGGTAAGTAGATAAGTAGACAGACCGACAGACAGAAGGACGGACGGACGACGGACGGACGGAAAGACAGAAAGCAGAATGGGGACTCAATAGGTTTATATGTTCTTTCATGTTTTATTCTTCATTAATCTCAATAACTTCCCTGTCATTCCTACACGTATGCCCAGAATCAGCCAGAAATGAATAACCACCAACACGAGGCTTGTGTGAGAGTCACTACTGTCAACGACACGTTTATTCAAAGATCAAGACCGTTACAAAGAGAAATATAAGAACAGTTTATATTTTTATATATAAACATGTAAGGATTGAACACTTTGATAAGCCAAATAAATATGTAGTAAAGCCAAAGAAAATTTAAATACACAAATTTACAAAACAGATTTCCTTAAAGCAATAAAACATAAGAATTTAAATAATGTTTAACATAGAAGCCAGAAACAATAGACTGTGTACTGTGTTGTCTGGCATATAACACTTCGTCTCAGTAGGTGCATAAGGCAGAGTCAAATATTTTATGAAGTGAATAGTTGACTCATATTCTGGCTGAAATACACTGATACTGTTTAAACATGGAACATTTATTATTTCCACGGTAATCGCAGATACACTATAAAGTCTTTCTGTCTGCATAACACGATTTTAAATACGTAATGACAGCAGCCTCTGCGTATTAGGGTATTCTTTGTCGTTCGTCGAATTCAAGATAGACGGGACGCAGAGGTGTTTCCAAGGCACCAGGGCCTGGTTATATACTGGCCAAGAACTATTGACGCGTCCTCGTCGAGCGTCCTGGGCAACAGGTCCCTTCGGGATCCTGGCTAAAGTCAGTCGGATCGCCGATTCCTCCGAAGTCGGAGAGTGTCTGCCTGTACGGCTAGGAACCACCAGTCTGCACACCAATACGCCAGACATGGGACAACGGATACTCACGCAAACCTCAGGTCCTGTATGACATCACACTGATGTGGGACAACAGGATGCCTTCATCCGACATACAGCACTTCGCGTTGGAGCTCAAGCCAATGAACACAAGCAAGCAAGCAAGCAAGATAGACACGTCCTTGCTTTGTTGGCCACGTGGTAACAATTTTACAAGTGATGAGCGATGAACGAGAAGATATTTTTGTTGACTGTTCATTCATGCTCTCACATGCATCCTTTTTCCAGTTGGCTGTTATAACTACTTCTTCCTCGTTTCCATGTGTATGTTTCTGAATATATGTTTCTTCCGTGCTTCTTACTTGGCCTAGTTTTCAAATACATAACTCTTCTTCTTCTTCTTCTTCAGCGTTCCGAGCCATTGAGGTTCTTTGCTGCAAATACAACCCGTCTCAAATACATAACTGACAGAGAAATTGGAAATGAAAAGAAAGCTAAAGAATGAATTGAAAAGAGACACATGCAATATTTTGGCGATTGAAAATAAACACCACTGTTATTTAAAACTATAATGAAGGGACAAGTCGAAGGCAGGCAAGCAAAAAGTAGACAGAATCAAGAGATGGGCCTACGGGATTCTGTCACATTATTTAACTTACGTGAGAGATAGAAAGTGTTGAAGATCCATTGTAACCTGCCTTAATTGTGAAGAATTGGTTGAACATTATTATTTTATCATATCTATCCACGACGAGCCATTAAAAGCATTGTTGAGGAATGCGGCGATGGTATGGGAACTAAATAAACAGGGCCAGTACTAGGGTATTGAAATAAAACAAAACATATTAGTACATTAAACAAAGCTTTACGTTAAAGCATTAATAAATGAATGGAGCAGACTGAAGTAAAAATAATAGAATATCTAATAAATGGAAACGTAGAAATTACAGAAGCACAAGAAAAGGAAAGTTAAGCAAATGGTTATCCAGCCAGCTCGCACCTGCGCATCGTTACCGCCATTTTTACTTCCACTGGGCCCAGGTTTAATCTGACTGCCACCACTTCCTGTTCCTAGGGACCCACCACTTCCTGTTGGAGGGGAGACAACATTTACACTTCCGCCTCCAGATGCGCCAGGCGTGACAGTGACGTCAGCGGAGGCTACTTCGGTCCAGAATAAAGTCTTTTGCTGCACGATGGTTGCCCTGTAGAGTAAAGGTTAAAAGTCTAGGTTAATAGATGTCAACCTTTTGGATGAAATGAGGTTAAAGGCAAGGCACTTCATTGCAGCGGGTTCTATACCATACCTTTTGGTAGTGCCAATGTGATCTGTGGCGAAGTGGTCAAGCCGTTTGCCACGTGCTCCGAAGGTTGTGGGTTCGATTCCGGGCCGCACCCTTCGGTTTACGAGTTAAATGTTTCGGAGACTCCCGTGGGTCGTCGCTAAAAGCTACGGAGTTCGTGCTTTGTGCAACGCTTTCCGTGCTGCGGAAAGGGACCGAGCTATATGGGATAAAACCCGGTGCAATGAAGTCGACCCTGTCGACTTTTAAGCGACTTTTTTAAGTCAATGTGATTTCTGCGGTATGTACCTGACGAGTGGCAGGGCGAGTGGCTAAACCGCCGAATTTTCCTCCAGGAGACCCGGGATCGAATCTTCCGAAAGGTCTGGGATTCTTTTCTGCCGGGGGCAAAAAGAACACCCTAACCTGCACAGTTCACGGCGACTGCACTAGCCAGGCGGCCTTAATTCCTGAGGCTCTGTACTATACAGGCAAGGTACTATATTGGCAGTAAATGACAGTTTTGACAGTACCTGGCGATTTCATCCAGTGGGTTGAAAATTTGGAGCCGTGAGTTCTGAGATGGCTGAAAAGGCTTAATGTATCTCGAAATGTCTTTTGACAATGTAGGACAAAGAATGCTTGACTTTCTAGGGGGAGGATCTCCTGCAGTGTTTGTTTGTTTTGTTTTGTTTTGGTCCAGCCTTTTTTTACAGCTCTAGCAGTAATGTTTGCTTCACATGGGACTACACCCTTGCGTAATGATTTACGCTACGAAATGCAGTCTTTGGCAGCAGTCTCCGAAGTGTCGTGATGAAATTCAAAAGCTTCTAGTGAGATTTTCAGAGTGTCTTTAAGGCGATTACTCTGGCCTCTTTGTGAGCATTTACCACAGCGCAGCTCGCCGTAAAATAAAAATTCGTTTAGGGATCCTGTGATCTGGCATGCGAGTCAAGTGACCAGCCCAGCGAATCTGATTTTTCATTAGCAGAGTGTGGATACTGAGAATGGACGCTTTTTCTAAGACTTCTGTGGCTTACCATTTGATCTTCAGTAGCTTCCTAAGGCAGACTGTGTGGAAGTGGTTTAATTTCGTAGTGTGTTGCCGGTAAACAGTCCAGGTTTCACAAGCATATAACAGTGTGGATAATACGCCTGCTTTGTAGACTTTCAGCTTTGTTTGCAGGCTTATTCCATTTCTGTTCCACACATTTTTGAATTCTGCCAATGACTGCGCTGGCCTTTGAGATTCTTGCATTCACTTAATCGTCAATTGTAGCAGCTTTTAACACAGTGCTACCATGATTGGTAAATTTGTCCACAGAGATTAGTCTATGGCCGAATTTTTATATTCGGATCGGTGTGATTAATCCCCGGAGCTGGCTAGTACATAGCTACAGTCTTCTCCAAGTTGATATTGAGCCAAACGTTGACACATGTATATGAGAAATCCGAAAACGTGTTGCATGTCTGCCTCTGAGTTGGCATATAGATCCAAATCGTCAACAAACAGGAGCTCTTTTACGGTGTCGCCCGTAATTTTAGTATTAGCTTTCAGCCTTCTGAGATTGAACAACTTTCCATCCATGCGGTAGTTGATGTCTATTCCAATATCAGTGTTCTCGATGGCATTCGTCAGGGTAACTGAAAACATGAGGCTGAACAGTGGTGGTATCAGTACCAGTTATCTACTTACACAAATTGTAGAGGTGGCAAATTAGCTGCACGAAAGTTATCTACTTACACAAATTGTAGGAGTGGCAATATTAGCTGTAGGAAAGTTATCTACATACACCAATTGTAGAGGTGACAATATTAGCTGTAGGAAAGTTATCTACTTACACAAATTGTAGGAGTGACAATATTAGCTGTAGGGAAGTTATCTACTTACACAAATTGTAGGAGTGACAATATTAGCTGTAGGGAAAGTTATCTACTTACACAAATTGTAGGGTGCAATATTAGCTGTAGGAAGTTATCTACTTACACCAATTGTAGAGGTGACAATATTAGCTGTAGGAAAGTTATCTACTTACACAAATTGTAGGAGTGACAATATTAGCTGTAGGGAAGTTATCTACTTACACAAATTGTAGGAGTGACAATATTAGCTGTAGGGAAGTTATCTACTTACACAAATTGTAGGAGTGACAATATTAGCTGTAGGGAAGTTATCTACTTACACAAATTGTAGGAGTGACAATATTAGCTGTAGGGAAGTTATCTACTTACACAAATTGTAGGAGTGACAATATTAGCTGTAGGAAAGTTATCTACTTACACAAATTGTAGGAGTGGACAATATTAGCTGTAGGGAAGTTATCTACTTACACAAATTGTAGAGGTGACAATATTAGCTGTAGGGAAGTTATCTACTTACACAAATTGTAGGAGTGACAATATTAGCTGTAGGGAAGTTATCTACTTACACAAATTGTAGGAGTGACAATATTAGCTGTAGGGAAGTTATCTACTTACACAAATTGTAGGAGTGACAATATTAGCTGTAGGGAAGTTATCTACTTACACAAATTGTAGAGGTGACAATATTAGCTGTAGGGAAGTTATCTACTTACACAAATTGTAGAGGTGACAATATTAGCTGTAGGGAAGTTATCTACTTACACAAATTGTAGAGGTGACAATATTAGCTGTAGGGAAGTTATCTACATTACACAAATTGTAGAGGTGACAATATTAGCTGTAGGAAAGTTATCTACTTACACAAATTGTAGGAGGTGGACAATATTAGCTGTAGGGAAGTTATCTACTTACACAAATTGTAGGAGTGACAATATTAGCTGTAGGGAAGTTATCTACTTACACAAATTGTAGGAGTGACAATATTAGCTGTAGGGAAGTTATCTACTTACACAAATTGTAGAGGTGGCAATATTAGCTGTAGGAAAGTTATCTACTTACACAAATTGTAGAGGTGACAATATTAGCTGTAGGGAAGTTATCTACTTACACAAATTGTAGGAGTGACAATATTAGCTGTAGGGAAGTTATCTACTTACACAAATTGTAGAAGTGGCAATATTAGCTGTAGGGAAGTTATCTACTTACACAAATTGTAGAGGTGACAATATTAGCTGTAGGGAAGTTATCTACTTACATAAATTGTAGGAGTGACAATATTAGCTGTAGGAAAGTTATCTACTTACACAAATTGTAGAAGTGGCAATATTAGCTGTAGGAATGTTATCTACTTACACAAATTGTAGAGGTCCGGCCGCAAGGCCAGCAGGCGCCGTCCACTGGATGTTCACATTGTTTTTAGGGGTTGGGTTAGTGTGTGTTATTCCTTGACCCTGTGTGAAGGAAAGAATAATGTTTGAACATTTTAGTTATCTCTTACAGGATATACGTTTAATTATTTATTTAGTTTGTTAATTGGTAGTCGTCAGATTGATTATCTTTACTGAACATAGAATCATTCAGTCAGTAAGTTGTCGGATCCCCTCTTCAGTACCTCGTTCGCCGTGTAACGGTTGACGGCACTAGTTACGTATTGTTTGATTGTTCTTCTTTAGTCCACTGCATAGCTCTCTTTTCTGGTTTCCCCTATTGTGACTTGAGTGTTCTTGCAGTCTGATCATGGTTGTAGATTCGCAGGCCTGGCACACACAAAAGAAACCTGATATATTTTCCAGGCTTGATCTCCCCATAGACTTAGCCAACTGTCTTCGAGCTCTGCCCATAACGATCTGCCTGCACATACTCAGTGAGCCCATGAGAAAGAATGGCTGGGCGAAAGACGGTTACTACTTTGGCCTCCGTGAAATTAATTACGTGTATACGTCAGTTATTTGTACATTGTACATTGTTCTCTAAAACTAGTGGTGTTAAGATCGTGTAAATAGAATCACCAAAGATATATTTAAAAATGTGCAATACATATAAATAAAGTGTCAGAAACATCACGATCTGAATAGCAGAACAATTGTAACCTTTGCGGGAGGTATAGATATAGAGAGAAATCTAAATTCAATTATTGGGGGCTGATTATTATTATCACCATTATATGTCTTGGCAATATTACGTTCAGTAGTTTGCCATTGATTTCTGAGCGACCGGCTCACATACCCCCGTAAGTAACCAACGCGAAGCAATACGCTACCGAATCTTGCACAGCTGCGTTACCGTACGTGGATATACGGATATACGGGATTACGGTGAAAGTCAATAACCGCTTCGCCAGGGAGCAGGCCAATGAGTGTTAAGAACAAAAAATATACGAACTAGCACCGTATGCCTCGCATCGCATGTAAAAGGTTCCTTTACGTGTTTTAAAACTTGGACCAATGAGTGGTCTGCTTCTACTCACGATAAAAACCTCCCCATAGTACATAAAGGCCGGTCTCCCTGGTGTAGAGGGTACACCACTTTCTCCGTAATCTCGTATACTCTCGTAAGTAACGTGGCGTTGCGCGAGAATTGGTAGTGGTTCTCTCCGCGTCGGTAACTTACGGGGTATTGAGCCGGCCGCTCAGAAAGCAATGGCAAACTACTGAGCGTAATCTTGCCAAGAAATCAACAATCAGCTGAAAAATGCTGATGATGAAAACGATGTCCTTTAAAGGATATGGGAACCAAAAAAAAATGTTCATAAAGATTCAATACATTTAGCATACACAAAAACCCAATCAGTGAAAGTGTTAAATATGACGATACACTGACGTCGAAAAGGGTTGCTTAGACATAAAGAAAGAATAACGTGCATAATTCAAACACCGTAGAGCATAGTGGTAACACCTAAATCAGTTGACAACTACAAAACAAGTTTTACTAATAAAACACACTAAGTTTTCCAGCAACAGGCAATACACCTAGAAGCAGTGTCGTCAGATAGCCTGAGTACAGCGCACATACTACACGTGGGATACAGTGTGTCACAATCTCTTTTGCAACAGAATGAGATTGATCGTTGTCTAGATCCTGATGCTCCTTCTATATCACTGCAGAATGTAAGCTGGGTTATTCCTATGTCCCACAACCCAAGTCACTACTGTAGTACAGATCTATTAGTCACTGAACAAGATTGCGTTTGCGCACATAATATCCCGTTAACGATGAATGAACACGGAAACAAGCAACATATATAAATCCAGTCAAAGTAATTCCAGAATATATCCTCATCACAACCTAACACTCAAATAACACTGCCTACTCCAGGCCTTTTTAATCTAATCCACCACAACAGTTAACCAGCCACTCTCCCGGCCCGAATTCACTCGATCCAACCCACTCTGGGTCTAAGCCTCCACTAACTATCCGACCCCCTCTATGTCTAGGCTTCAACTGACTATTCGACCCTCTCTCGGTATCGTGTACACTTTATCAACAACACACCCTTCTTCACATCACAGACAGGAGCACCAAGGAAACGATTGTATAGAGACCAAATACACACAACAACATTAGGAACTAGTCTTCTTGCAAAGAACATTAAATATCCTGAAAGGGCAAAACACCTGACCAACACACAAATGATAAATTCTGAAGAACCTAGGCCAACCCAGGCCAGCCGAAACTCCCCCATTTCACCAGGTAAACGTCTGCTGACATCTGACCCCCGACCTCCGGCCACTCAAGAATCACACATGCTACCAAGTATAAACCAACCCATCCTTCCTACCCCCATCTTAGCACGGGAAGGAGATAACTACCACAATAGTTTTCCTGCCCTCCCCTGCAAGGAGCCTGCGTTGCAAATATCGGCACACACACACGGCAGTAATACCACTTTGACACATCCCCCTCACGCCACAAATGGGCCACCTAGCAGACAGCAGGAAGTTCCGCATCATTGGGGTCCAGAACTTTACGCCAAAAATGGGTCACATATCAGACAACAACAGGTTCCGCATCATTGGAATCCAGAACTGCTACACTTGATGCAATTTAGTCCGGCCGCACTGAATCAAGCCTTTATAATGTCTCTACAATACAGACCTGTAAGATAGGATATGTATTAAACACTGAGCCCTATACGCAATATACCAGAAAAAGAGCTTCCTCCTTGAACTTTAACTGCTTACTATTTAGAGTTTTATCTCCCGTGTGAGATACCCAACTTTAAACAGGAACATTGACTTGTATAGTCATTTATTCATTCTTTCTGATAGCAGCTGGTTACATAGCTTGCGAAGTAGTTCGAGCTACGTAATTGTATGTTCATACGCTTTAATTCTTTTTGTTCTGTATTTGCACTATACTTGTTGGTCTCATTAGTTATATCGTTATAATATTGTAATTTACATATCGATTTCTATTACTGGTATTTTGCAAATTAATGTAATTGTGTATTTTTATGATCTTGTATTTTTACCTAATTTTGACTAATTTACACTTACTTCTTGGGTGAAATGTCTGAGAAGTGGCAACATTGGCTCAATAAATCAGGAATACATTTTGGACACTTAAACATATGTAACTTATTCAACAAGCTGCCAGAGTTATCTTCTATTCTTAATCAAAATTTCCATGTATTCGGCCTTAGTGAAAGTAGACTAAATGAAAACATTTCAGATGAGGACATCTCTATTAAAGGGTACAAAGTGTTTAGAAGAGATCCCTGTAGGAAACAAGAGACAGGCATAATAGCCTATGTTTCTAATCTACTAAATGTTCACCGTAGGCTAGACTTTGAAACTTGCGAAATAGAATGTATTTGGTTGGAGTTAAAACTTCGAAACATCACACCCCTGATAATTGGCTACCTCTATCGAAATCCCAGGGCTGGATACGTTTGGTACGAAAACTTCACTACCATGATGGATGTGGTTTTCGCTTCCGGGAAGGAAATTATACTACTCGGAGACTTTAACATTGACACCAACAAATCCCATATAATCTGGGGAAATATAATTGCATCATACAACTTCCAACAAATAGTAAAACAAGATACTAGAGTAACAAACTCATCTTCAACACTTATAGATCACATTTATGTAACTTGCTCGGACAACATCATAGAATACACCGTGCCCAATTGTGCAATGAGCGATCACTACCCAATATGCTGCACATGGTCTAAAAAAGGAATTAAAACTCCTAAACATAAACACATAACTGTAAAATACAGAAGCTACAAAAATTTCAACCAAAACGCATTTTTACAGGACTTGCTCAGTTCACCTCTAAACAATGTTTATCAGCTTCCAGACCCAGATGATGCTCTGGAATTCTATTGATGTGTTTGATAGACATGTGCCAATCAAGGAAGTTCGAGTAAAACATCACGTCAAACCACCTTGGATCACCCAGGAAATTCTTGAAATTATGAGAGACAGAGATAAGGCACATAAAAAGCGGGATCTCAGCACATACCGTACTCTTAGAAACAAAGTTCAATATACCATACGAAAAGAAAAGAAAAATTACTTTAAGAACTTAGTCATGGATAAAACAAATAGTAAGGACATATGGAAGGCAATTAACACCTTGACAAACAAGCATAACTACTCAAATTCATCACCATCAAATCCTATTTCATGCGACCAATTCAGTAACTTTTTTCAGAATGACATAGATCAGTTGAAGGCTACAATACCAAATTCTCCTTGCAACTTATCTTTACTGTCATCGTTTTGCCAGACTAGATGCCCCCGAGATATCCTTTCTGACATACCGCTAATGACAGTCACTGAAGTACTCATTTACCTCAGTAAACTAAAAAACACAAACTCATCTGGGTTAGATGGAATCAGCAGTCGGATTCTCCGCTGTGCTGCGCCAGTGATCTGTGTATCACTAACCTATGTATATAATCAGTGTATCACCAAAGGTCACTTTCCATCAGCTCTCAAAATCGCTAAAGTGTATCCTCTCCTTAAATCTGGTTCATTGGACAATGGTCTCCCGAACAATTATAGACCCATTTCTTTACTATCATCACTATCAAAACCACTAGAAAAACACATCCATAAGGTAACATTACAGTATTTAGATAGCAACAAGCTTATAGTTGACAGTCAATCAGGATTTCGACCAAAATATTCTTGCCATACGGCCCTAACAAACATGATAGAAAATTGGCACCATAATATAAATAACAACAATCTATGTGGAGCTGTGTTTATCGATTTCAGAAAAGCATTTGATATGATAGACCATGCCATTTTAATTAAAAAACTAGAGACAATGAAAATTGGCCCTAATGTTGTGACGCTAATAACATCTTTTCTGTCAAACAGAAAGCAAGTAGTTTCATGCAATAAATCTCTGTCCCAAACCACTACCTTCAATACTGGAGTACCGCAAGGCTCTATTCTTGGCCCTCTATTATTCGCCATATATATTAATGATCTACCTTTGCATCTTTCGTCGTCCTGCGATCTATTTGCAGACGACTGTACAGTGTATACAAACGCTGAAAGCAGTAATTTGCTGGAGTCGTCTTTGCAACAAGAATTAAATAATGTAGTTAGGTGGAGCTATGCGAACCGTATGCAAATTAACATCACTAAAACAAAATCTATGTTATTAACAACAAGACAAAGACTTCAGACTCTAAATTCACACAGATCACTTCAACTTCACATCGATAACATGCCAGTAGAAAGTGTAACTGAGCACAAAACATTAGGCCTCATCATTGATAGAAACCTAACCTTTAATCCTCACGTTCAAGCGCTCACTAAACAAACAGCGAAAAAAGTCTACCAACTCTCCAAAATTAAAAATTTCCTTGATGAGGACACAAGGAAAATATTCTATACGTCACACATACAGACACATTTTGACTACTGCTCTACAATCTGGGACGGTTGTTCCAATTCAAGCACCAAGCGACTTTACTCACTCCAGAAACGGGCCATGAGATTAATTTATAGCAAACATTTAACTGAAAATCCTAGCCTGCATAAACGCCTTCAGTTACTACCACTCCGCAAACGTCTGCTTTTCAATAAGGCCAAACTAATTCACAAAATCCTACATCGGAATGCCCCAAACTACCTTTGGCCATTGTTTGAATATAATGCTAGACACAGTAAACGATTAAATTTATTACACCTTCCGAAGCCTAGGATAGACTTATACAAAACAAGCTTAACGTACTCTGCAGCTCAGCTGTGGAACAATCTTCCAGATGAAATAAAAGACATCATCAATCCCTATACATATAATCGCAAATTATTTGAACACTATCTCAGTACGGATTACCTTCCCCCTTAATAATAGAAGTAATAATATAATAAAACCCTAGTATAACAGCCAGTCCCCTTTTGGTAGTCCAGTATATTCCACGTAGCTAATAAATACCACACCAGTTATTACTATTACTGAGTCGTGTAGTATTTATTTTTAATTTTTTCAACATGCCTTTATAATGCATATATTTTATATTGTTGCTGTTTTCAGTTAGCCTTGAATGACGTGTGAATGGTATAATGTATGAAAGAGAGTGATAAAAGGGCAGAATGTTAGACGGGCCTGCGTGCCCAATTCTTAACCCTTTCAAAATAAAGTTTTGTTGTTGTTGTTGTTGTTGTTGTTGTTAAGCTTCAACTGACTATGCGACCCTCTCTCGGTCTAAGCTTAAACTAACTGTCCAGTCTCCTGACTCCACACAACACTATTCCTCAGCCCAAGCTGTCTGCCTCACAACCACACTCGCGGGCTGACGCCTCCTCAGCTCCCCCTTAACTCACTGTCTCCAACCTTCCCCGCCTGCCCTCTTATTTGCCTTTTCCGGGGACCTACCACCTAACCTTATTTCTCAGGCCCGGTCACTTGTTTATGTACTAGCACTTTCGTCCGGGCAATCATCCCAATGTTGATGAACCCAGGCATGTTACACAGTGTATTGTCAGCTAGACACAGATTGAGAGAAAGACTGAGAGAGACGGGACCACTGTGCATATTGTCTACCGCGAAACAGTGTAATTACTCCCTAGACATAAGTGAGTGGGACGCGGGTGGGTGGAGATATGCTGTCGGTCGTCCATTACAGTGGATTAAAGTAATTGTGTCAGCTGCAGCTGTGCGTTTGTGTTCAGTACCTTCAGAGTATCGGTACGGCAGTTTTGAGTATGAGCCACTTACAAGAACTGTATACTCTAGACGTCATAAATCCAATCTCCAGTAACCACACACCAGCTACAAACAGCAAACAGGTTAAAACCAAGCGGTGGGCGCTTGACGTGCCAAACCTGTTCACTTATTTTGATGGGTATTCAGTGTCCTGAGCTGCCTATGGTTTGCATTCTAAAACATCAAGGTACAATCACTACCATCAAGTGTTAAGCGACACTCTCGGGCAGTCATGGTCCGCCATCTCACAGGATCACCAGTCAGGGATCAGATCTATGTTCTTGTCTTGATTGTGTCATATTGCCAAGCCATCCATATATTTAACTCATTGCATTCCCTTTGCTCTGTTGTCATCAGTCTTGCCAGTTGCATTTTCTACATTTTCTTGTTTATTTCTCCTCATATTTCTCCTCAGTATGTTTTTCATCTTGCAAAAGGCGATTGATGTTCAATATGTGAATTAATGTGAATGAATATGAAATTACCTCAGGATGCAACCAATATAAACAAACAAACGTGCACTGGTCTTAATCATATAGAAAAAAGCCCATGAACTATTTCTGGCTGGAAAATTAATTACTGTTAAAATTGTTAAAGAAAACAATGCTAACTCACGTTGCATCTCAGAGATCCAAAGTTGTTCTCTTGAAATGTACCACCAGCAAAAGCACCGCTCTGTCGGACACGTAAGAAAAACCCCTTGAAGTCAGCTGTGCCGGTCACGGTAACTGGAGTATTCATAATATTATTATTATTTTCACTACTACTACTACATCTACTACATACTACTACTACTACTACTACTACTACTACTACTACTACTACTACTACTACTACTACTACTACTACTACTACTACTACTACTACTACTACTACTACTACTACTACTACTACTACTACTACTACTACTACTACTACTACTACTACTACTACTACTACTACAACTACAACAACTAACAACAACAACTACTACTACTACTACTACTACTACTACTACTACTACTACTACTACTACTACTACTACTACTACTACTACTACTACTACTACTACTACATTGTCAGGGTCTTAAACCTGGCTCGTTATACCTAACACATGTGAGACAGTACAAGTACAATGTGATTTGACTTGAGACACAACGACACGAAGTTTCAATGGATTTATTTACAGATCACATACAATACGATCTGGAGATGATCATTACAATACATAAGTTATAACAATACACTTACAGGCAACCCACAGCTTACAGTCTATCTCACAAGATGTACAAGCACTCGACTTTCGGGCACAGAACTACACAAAGCCTTTCTCTCTCCATACGTCCAGTCGAGTCCGAGTCCCAGAGCTGTCTGGCTATTTCTCGCAACGCGCCTTCCCACCTGAAGTGGCTTCACGAGGCCTGCGTGCGTCCTGCTTTGTCCTTGCCTGACCGCTGGCTGTCTCGTCAGCCAGCAACCTCGCAGGCAGGTAACTAATACTCGCCTGGCGGGCGTAACGATGTTACGGCATCCCCGCTAGGGACTATTCGCCTGGCGGGCGTAACGATGTCCCTGCATCTCTGCTGGCAATACTTTAGACTCTGACACATCTACTACACCAACAATTACTACAGTTGCTGCTACACCTACAACAACAACAACAACAACAACAACTACTACTACTACTACTACTACTACTACTACTACTACTACTACTACTACTACTACTACTACTACTACTACTACTACTACAACTACTACTACTACTACTACTACTACTACTACTACTACTACTACTACTACTACTACTACTACTACTACTACTACTACTACTACTACTAGTACTACTACTACTATAATTACTACATCTACTACACCAACAATTACTACAGTTGCTGCTACACCTACAACAACAACAACAACAACAACAACAACAACAACAACAACAACAACTTCTACTACTACTACTACTACTACTACTACTACTACTACTACTACTACTACTACTACTACTACTACTACTACTACTACTACTACTACTACTAGTACTACTACTACTATAATTACTACATCTACTACACCAACAATTACTACAGTTGCTGCTACACCAACAACAACAACAACAACAACAACAACTACTACTACTACTACTACTACTACTACTATTACTACTTCTACTACTACTAACTTTGAATAGCCATTTATATATCGGCTTAAACGATGGCAGCCATTTGTGAGATGTGTGGTAGCCAAGCGGATAGTACACTGTTACGATTAGAAAATGATCTGAGTTCAGTTCTAATGTTACGAGACAGTTCCCACAACAAGTGATTCTAGGGTCGACACCATCTTGTAAAATAAGTTCCAAAAATGACTACGGGAGGATAAGTTTCAGCTTCAGCTGCGGAGGGATTTGTAGCTTGCACATGGACTCTCTTAGTTTCGTTTTTGTCCTTATTCTTGATAAGAGTCAAATCTCCTACCCCGTGATGACAAGGAAGAATCATATGTTCAAGTTTCATATTTTCTAAACATTCGTTTAGTTTGGTTCGTACTCGATCATCACCAGTAAAATGCTGACGTCGTACGTCAAAACCACTTCCTCCGCAGCCTTGTTGCTGTGATAGGGTTATGTTTTGGCGTGTGTCTAGTAGAAACACTTCGTATCATGAATTATCACGATTGTTGCAAATACTTTGGACTGCCAGAGTAGCTAACAACAATTTCTTGGAAAAGGTTAATGAAAGTAAACCTTTATATACACCTATACGAAAGAGACAAACATCTTTCTTAGTTCATATTAGAAAAGAGGCATTGAAAAATATCGTGACAACTGGAAAGATCGGGGGAGAAAAGGCAGAAGCAGACCGAGTGAGATAATCCTGGATGAACTGAGACTGTGGCATACAGGATATGACCAGCAGATTTGATCCAGAACACCAAGGACCGAGATCTGTGCATAGACCAGAACACCAACGCCAGTTAGCAAGGCTACATGTCCCTATTACCAGTGTCCGACGCCATCAGTCGAACCCTTTCCGACTTCGGAGGTACTTGTAATTTGCATCCCAAGTCAAGGACGAGAAGTCAACGTTAATATCCAACATACCAGTGTAGGAATGATGATTACATATTACACCTACCTGTGATTTTCTGTCCCGATCCGACGGTTGTGGCCGATGTTGTAATTTTAAACGGAGAGACATTGTTCTGTGGGGCTGCTCCGTGAGATGGCATCAAGGAATCGCAGACTTCATCAGGTCCCCCTGTGCTAAAACCATGTACACCAGCAATCAGCAAGCTGGCTCCCAGTGTCAGGAATATTCTGAAATAGTTGTGTGTTTGTTCGAAATGTCATTACTATTAGTACTTGTGAAAGGTGAGTTCGTTAAAATTGGGATTACTATAGAAGCTGGCAACGCTGAGTACACTTATTTCGGCATTACTAGAGTACCTTTTGCTTGTTACAATTCGACATTACTACGATCCATTCTAACATATAGCTCGCTAAAATTGACATTTACACAGCAATATTCTATCATTCAATTTATTAAGAAAATCATTAGGGTGCTGTATGCTGCAGCCTACCACGCATGTCGTAAGAGGCGACTAAGGAGGTTATGGTTCCGTCGCCCTGCTACTGAGTGAGTGCGTGGCGCGACACTGTGAGCTGTGAGTTTCGTGTGACATGCTTTTGAATCTGCCCGAGGTATTTTGGAACGTGACTGCAAGTTCGAAGCGATGGCAGCTGGCTATGTCCCAGAGTTGACCGGTTTTTGCCTTATGCAGAAATGCGTGGCTGCTGGGCTTCTGGTTGACTGCCACTGCCATCGATGATGAACTGTATTTTCGTGGACGGTGTGGGTGAACATCTAGGAAACATCCAGATGGGAAAATGACCACCGATTCCATCAGAGATGAACTGGATGTTTCGTGGGGGACTATTGTGTTGACATTCTGGCGGCGGCATTATGCACAGTGTATCCGTGCGGGCTGTTGTTTGTCGAGACTCTTGTCTTTTCCACTTTTCACATTGGGCAGTGGGGAGCGTTTTATGTGATATTCACTGGCACAGGAACGGAGCATAATGGGGACGACCCGTTGCTGTGAAGTTGGAACCGCGACTAATTAACTAATTAACTAATTAATGTTTTCATTTATTAAAACGGGGCATTACCACAGCGGTGGATAATGTTCTTATTTTATTAGCCTCGTCCAAGAAATCGTTAGTTTCTCCGACTGAACACGGTATTCGCAATATTCATTTCAGAAAGCCATATTTCTGCTGCCTCCTTTTCCTAATTGGTTTACTTTTTGAATGGTTGGCGATTGCTCTCAATGTAATCAAACGTATCTAGGAATTGTATATTTTATTGATTATGTACAACTAAATCAACCGATATTGTGGAATATAATACTAGGCTCATATTTTTTTAAATGATCAAATGACCACGGGAGGTGCTTTAATCAGAACTGGTAGGTCATCTTTGCTCTTCCAAAATATCTGCCCCCCGGCCCCCCCTT